>CM033471.1:181776110-182327334 GCA_019447015.1 Hymenochirus boettgeri
GCAGTCAAGGTTTAATGGAGACTTGTTTTAATGTCCCGATGATCCAGGGATTATCCGATGCCACATGGAGTCAGGAAGGATTTTTTCCCCCTTCTGGGTTTTTTCTTCCTCTGGATCATCTTTGGGGCTATGAACCTGGTCCAATATGTTCCATCCTTTTACATCCATCTCTGATTTCCTTCTATCCCAGAGTTGGTCCAGAGGGAGGGAAATTACCCAGTCTGATGGCACAGCCAATGTTCTCAAGAGGAGAAACATTTACTTAAAGGGGAAGGGAAAGATAAAATCTACCCCCTCCCTTTGGCTGTACCCAGGGTGAGGACCTAACACACTAGATCCTTACCCCTGGCAGTACAGTAGATAGTGTGGACAATTACCTACCAGCTGGTGCCTCTTATATCCTATCCTGCCTCCTCCACATGGCCGGGCTCCTAGTGGAGGAGGTGGGACCAGACTGGTCTGGGATAGAGTGGCACCTGCAGCTAGTAGGTAAGTATCCAAACACTGTACACCAAGGGGTGAGGATCTAGTCAGTTAGGTTCTCACCCTGGGTACAGCCAATGACTGTTATCGGCAATCAGACTAACCTCTGGATCAATTTGGAACTTACATGGCTGTCAAAGTTTAATAAATACCCCCAAACCAACTGTCTACTTACCTATACTACCTGTCTACCTACCTATACTAGGTATTGGAGAAAAGGCTTGTAGGCTAAAAGGGAAAAGACAATGATGAGGATTAGGAAGTAATAATATTTATAATAAGTGTGTGTGTTAGTAGATTATATGGGGGTACGGGGTATAGTATAACAGACAGACTGGGGAACGGGTCATGTGACCACATTGTGTTATTAGCAGAGCAAAGGGGAAATCTAAATGGCCGGCAGGTTTTGCATGACGGACAATATATTTATTATGTAGAATATAAATAGGTTTTATTTTGTGTTCAATAAGCCCAACTTTCTGCTTGGATTCATTAGTATAAATGGTGCTGCCATACAGCTTTTCCATAAACACAAAAGTGCAAAGGAAACAATAAACGCATTTTTCTCCCCCACCCCTTGTGGAAATCCAGCCACCCAATAAAACTACTTACCTAATCCTTTTCTGGGGACACATTTAGGTTCCAAGGACGGCTACGTAATAGTATTATCCGTCCCTCTTTATTAAGGAAATCTACAATAGAGAAGAAAACTGTCATTGGGACTGGGAACTGTAACATTGGTCAGGGGAATTGACCAGTGGGATCATAGGATTTGGGTCTCTATGGTCCATTAGAATCACACACAGAGTATAGGGGGGACCGTTGGATTGTTCCAATATTATCTGGGGGTAAGGTAGGGAGTAAAGACATTTAAACTTTACCTTCCAGTCTATCAGGAACCTTCTCTGCTGGTTCAGGTTCTGTAAAAATGAATTTTATTACAAATAAATGTGAGACAATATTCTATTTCTTGTTGGATTTAGTATAATAAGAGAGACTGTACTGTACCTGGATGGTCCCTGACCCTGAACAACAGCTTCGCTACTGTCCTGAGCATCTTATGTAGCTCTCCCAGCCTTTTATTTACAGCCTCCAGTTCCTTGGTCAGGCGTTTCTGTTCTTTATTGTTCCTTGACTTGCGGATCAGCGTCAATGCCTCACAGATATCCATGGCACTGAGCATCTCGATAACCTCTTCTCTGGCCCTGTCAGCCTTTAATATCTCTGCCACCAAATAGTCTCGCACCCCCTGTAGGTAGACTGTGGGTGGTGAGGCCGACAATGCAATGGCTTGCCTTACATCCTTCATCAGCGGGGAACCGTCGTTCTACAAAAAGATACAATTAAAGGGGATATATTCATTTCCTTTACGGACAATAACACTCCAGACCTTAATGAACCCAGACATACCAACTTAATGTGTATCTAAAACCTTTTTTCCAACAGCCAATCAGATATCCCCTTTTTACTGGACTACAACAGTTAGAAAACATTTCCTGATTGGTTTCTGCAGATTAACAGCTCAGGTAAAATATTGCCCCTATTATTGAATAATCCCTTTTTAGTTTCCCTTTTATTTAAATCCAAAATCTGCTCTCTGTGGGTTTTTATGTAGAGTTAGATATGGGATTTTCAATGCAGCAAATTGTCATCAACACAACATTATCATCTTCCCCATATTAACTTAGACCATGAATTGTTTCCTGTGGTCTTACCTTAGTGAGACGCTTTACACTTCTTGTGTTTCCCATGTTAAAATGTCCTAAAGGATAAAACACACAGTCACATATCCAACTGACGCTACTTATTCCTTCACATTACACAATATGGATAAACGGGAGGACACATTTTTAGTTATAATTACCCTTGGGATTGTAACAATATCAATTATATTATTAGAAATGTTGAGATAATCCATCAGTAATAAACATTAATATGAGAAAACTAAGTAAATCCACAAGTTTTACTGGTAAATAAATTAATTCGCATCAGTAGAAAAAAATATTATGAATAATTTTTTTTAGATATTTCTACTAGATATTTATACTCCAGTTATAGATATTTAAAATGTAAATTTACTTTTAAACATTAAAAATCAAACCTGTAATGTAAGATACTTACAGAGTAAAAATCCTGTAAAACAATCAGACAATTTTGTCACTGAAATCTGTTAAGATCAGCCTCCTTTTATACAGCAGCTGGACTGTGACATCATAGTAGTTACCATGGTAACAGTTTAAGCTCCACCTATTTTTATAAAGCAGCTGGACTGTGACATAGTAGTTACCATGGTAACAAGTTAACCTCCATATCTGTAAATAACAAGTAAGGCCCAGTTCATTAACAGTATTTTCTGTAGCTATAATATCAGATTTCTATAAAGAAATTATAATTTAATTGCTACTGAACTAGAATTATTAATTTGAGAGATAAATTCCTGTTCTTTCTATTTCTTCTTCCCCTTTATTCTTCCTGTTTATTTAAATAATAAATAATCCCTACATTCCATGTAATATCGTATAGTGCCTACATATAACACATTGTCCTCTGTGTACTGTATGTATAAATAATAAATAATCCCTACATTCCATGTAATATCGTATAGCACCTACATATAACACATTGTCCTGTGTACTGTATGTTTAAATAATAAATAATCCCTATATTCCATGTACAGTAATATCATATAGCGTCTACATATAACACATTGTCCTGTGTGTACCGTATGTTTAATAAATAATCCCTACATTCCATGTAATATCGTATAGTGCCTACATATAACACATTGTCCTTTGTACTGTATGTTTAAATAATAAACAATCCCTACATTCCATGTAATGATAGCTCCGGCCCGGGTTAGGGGGCGGGGCCCTGACCTCGGGTGGGGTCCACCGCTGAGGATGCTGGGAACTGTAGGCCGGTATTTTATCCCCTTCTCGCGGGTCCCGGTCGCGGCGCGCGCTGATGACGTCAGCGCGCCGGTACGTCTCTTCTCATTGGCTGCGCCGGGCCTCACGAGATTCGGGATTGTGACGTCACGAGTGACATCACCGGAGTTGTTAAAAGGGGGCGGCCACGAGTCTCAGGCGCCATTTTGATTACATTGCCAGAGGAATTCACTTCTTCTCAGGGCAATCATATCAGCAGGCACTGTGGAGACAGCCATAATGGCGCAACAGGACAACCAAGCGATGCTGAACAGGATTAGGGAGAGGATCAGCACAGAGGGGCCAGGATGGCTGCAGGAGATTCTTAGTGCAGAATCTCCTATTACCAGGAACGTGAGTACTGGGCCTAGGCCCAATACCAGGTCTGTTAGCCAGCTTGTAACCTTGAGACACGAGGTATGGAAGACTTTTCTTAATCAATTAAACTTTATTGCAGTGACTTATAGTTCTTGTCAGACAGCAAACAGCACAGAGTTTTTCTTTTGAATATTGTTACCTTTCCCTGACATAGAACTACTGTCCCTTGCTCTATCACTGCCTGAACACCAAGCCCACTCCTCTTCCTGTTCCTGTCCTCCTCCTCTTCTTTCCCCTACAAAACAATCTCATACTTAACATTATAATTACATAGTCTAATTTAGTGCTCACTGACACCTAGTGGCCAAACTTAGTATCATCATATATTAATATATTGTACCTCCTTACACTTCTCCCTTTCGAAAATCAGACACGTCCTCGTGTCTGATAATCACTATCTAGTCTATCTTAACGCATTCCTTGTTATATCAAATAAAACACTTAACTTAGTTAACACAATCTTCAGTGGTTTCTCCTGAAACCTGCTATGGTACAATGGCTGCTGCAAAGTAATATCGGTTATAACATCCTAATACTATAACTTAAATGACTATGAACCAACCCATTTGACATTGTAAACATATCATATCACAGTGCTAATCGAACATCCACTTCTGAGTGCCAACCGGCCCACTCTGGTACAATGTGCGTGTGGAAGAAACAACATATTACATTTTTTTTCTTGTATGTCTCAGCACAGTTTTGTAATCCATTAATCTGACAGGCAGCTGATTGCGGGTGGACCGCACCGGATAGGTCCCCTCCTGCTGTCCATTAGACTGGTCTTCAGCTCCTTCAACTCTGTCCGGGGCATCCCCCTCCTGGAAGACATACCCTCTGTTCCTCCTCCCCTGAACCAGTCTCCTCTGAGGCCTCATCCTCCATTTCAGGGAACCTTTCCTCAAAAGTATTTGCAGAGTCAGCAACCTCCTCAATCCTGGAACTTTCAGGGATGTTTGCTGCTGTAGATAGCCCCAACTGATTATCAGTTGGTAATGCCTGCCAGATCAGTAGTGGCCCTGCTGGTGCAGAGGTGGGGACTTCCTTGGATTCCCCTCCAGGCTCAGCTAATACTTCCTCTGGGTAGTGAAATACACAAAGTTTGAGCAGATCTCTATGTACACGTTTACACTTTCCTCTGTCTCGCTCAGGTTCTACCAAATAGACCGGAAAATTCTGTCGCGGCTGAGATACCACTATATAAGGATCAGGTTCCCACCTGGGGCACAGCTTAGAGCCTCGTGTTGCTTTGGGTTCCGCATCAACATCGATCTCCTGGCTTTAACGGTGCTGGTTCCACCTGTGGCACCTCTTTGCGGGTCTCCTTTAGTACTAAGTTCCGTGCTCCCTCAACCGCCTAGCCAGCACCTGAATCCACTGTTCTGGACTGCGTTTCATGGAGTCTTCAGCTGCCGGCAGTATTAGGTCTACGGCAGTCTAGCCTGTCTACCGAACAACAAGAAAAAGGGGGTATACCCGTAGATGCATGTACTGTGTTGTTGTAAGCCACCACCAAATCGGCAGAACCTCTGGCCATCTATCATGGACTCCACCCCCAGGGTTCTCAACAGATTTAGCAATGTTCGATTAAATCGTTCACAAACTCCATTTCCCTGTGGGTGATAGGGAGTCGTGCGTGACTACGCACCCCTTGAAATATGCAGAGTTCAGTGACCAGCTGTGATTCAAAATTTGGACCCTGATCTGACAAGAATCGCTGAGGGCAACCATATGGCTTATAACATGAGTCCACATCAGTTTAGCTGTAGTCTGGGTGTTTGATCCTTTGTGGGCACTACCATGGCAAACTTAGAGAAATGGTCAATAAATACCAGGCATACCGGTACCCTCCTGGTGCCCCCGCTATCGTTATAAAGTCCATGGCTACTAGCTCAAAAGGTTCCCCAGTGCAGATCTGACGGGGAGTGGTGTTATCTGGAGGAGTCTTAAATAGCACATTTTGGGCACTGCTGGCACACTTCCTTGACTACTGTACCTAGTCGGAGCAAAGAAGTAACGCCGACTAGCTGTTCAGTCTTTTCTGCCATGAAGTGGCCCCAGTTTCATGCATAATGCGGCACACTTCCCGCAGTTGAGCGGCAGGGACCACCAACTGCCAGCCTTCCGTCGCTCCTTCTCCCATTCACTTTGGCGGTATAGTACCCATGGCGTTCTTGCAGCCTGTCCCAATGCCGCAACAATGTTCTAGCCACTGGAACCATCCGGACCCTCACCCGACCAGGGGGCGTTGCTGCTTTCTCACCCAATTGAGTACTTGCTGGAGAGCAGGATCCTTCTTTTGGGCCTCTTTCCACTGGTCCACTGTGTAGATCTCTGGCATAGGGCCTTCCACCCCGGCTATTTGTGCATTAGAGGCCTCCTGTCTGCCCCTAGCCCTTACTTTCAGTGGGGGAATCTCAACCCTTTCTCTTTCCTCATCCTGCTGCCCAATCGGCACATCTGTGGGGTTACGAGACAGGGCATCTGCATTTTGGTGGCACTTCAGGCTATAGTGAATTACATAGTCAAACTGGGCTAGCCGGGCCACCCAACGCTGCTCCAAGGCCCTAATCGTGCAGAGCCCAGGTAGGCCATGGGTTATTGTCTGTGTAAATGTCCACATGATGCCCCACCAAATATTCAGCAAACTTTTCAGTGACAGCCCAAACAATAGCCAGTAGCTCCAACTTGAACGAACTATATTTGTTGGATTTCTCTCAGTAGGTCGCAGGCTTCGGCTGGCATATGCTATCACTCTTTCCTTCCCCTTTGGACTGGGCTAGTACCGCCCCAGTCCCTGCAAGCTGGCATCTGTATACAAGCAGAATGGCAGGTTATAATCCGCATATGCCAGTACTGGAGTGGAGGATAAGCAGGTTTTTAACTGCTCAAAGGCTCTCTGTTGTTCAGATCCCCAAGTCCACTGGGTCACCTGGCGTCTATTTCCTTTCCCCTTCATATGCCCTTCTAGTAGCTTAGTCAAAGGGGCTGCCAGCAGGCAAAGTTCTTGACATAGCGCCGATAGTACCAGCCAGGCCCAGAAAGGATCTCATTTGCCCCACATTAGTGGGAGGAGGCCAACTTTGTACGGCCTGCACTTTACCGGGGTCAGGAGCCACCCTTCCTTGCTAATAATATGTCCCAAGTAGGTTAGCTGCTCTGGGCCAATCGACACTTAGCAGGCTTTAATTTCAAGCCAAATGACTCTAAACGGCTTAGCACAGTGTCAAGTGTAGGATATGTTCCTCGAAGTTCTAGAGAAGATTACCACATCATCGAGATATATTAGTACTTTGTCATAGTTCATGTCCCCCAGGCATCGTTCCATTAGCCTTTGGAAAGTGCTGGGGGCATTTGTCAAGCCAAATGCATTCTGTTGAATTCATATAGGCCCATGGGAGTGATAAAAGCAGTTTTGGCCCGGTCTTCTGGTCGCACAGCCACTTGCCAATAACCACTGGCCAGGTCCAATGAGAGAGAATAAGCAGCCTGTTTCAATGTGGCCAATGATTCCTCAATTCGTGGCAGGGGTATGCATCCCGGCTGGTGCAGGAATTTAACCGCCGGTAGTCTACACAGAACCTGAGAGAACCATCCTTCTTTCGGACCAGGACAATGGGAGCTGCCCAGGGACTTTGACTTTCCTTGATTACTCCCCCATCAAGCATCTTGCGCAATAAGCTCCTTACTTCCTGATATAATGCTGGGGGAATGTTCCTGTACCTTTCTCGGATGGGAGGGGAAATTCCTGTCTCAATTGGGTGGGTCAATAGCTTCAGTAAATCCATAGTCCTCATCATCACAGGCATATACCCTCCAGTGCCGAGCAGCACACACACTCAGGGCCTGCCGCTGTGAATCTGTCAACCCCAAATGGCCCACATTTAGTTGCTGAAGAATTGACTGTTGCTGGGACTTATCTGGAAGACAATTATTTTCTGTGGGGCAGTATCTTCCTTCAGAGGCATCCAACACATCATCGGATTGTGATAGCAAACACTTCCGCTACAATAGTATTAGTGGGATAGTCACTGGTGAGGGGCCTAGGTTCATTATCCTCACTGGCACCCAGCCATCCCGTACCTTCCCCACAGATGGGCAACTAGCCATTCCTCTCCACGCCCATTGATGTCAGCATAGGGCTCAATGATCACAGTAGCCCCTTCCACGAGAACTGGGTGCCCACCGCATAGGCACTACTACTTACATGCCTACTTGGAAGGTGAGGTGGCTGTTTAGCTGATGTACGTACAATTCCCGCACGGCCAGGCAGCTTTGTAGCACTTGCTGTTGTTCACACCCGGTCCACTTGCCGCAGTAGCTGGCGAGCTTCTAAGTTGGCTGGGACCTTATTCCAGTATTCTGGCCCCACACCAGCCAAGAGTAACATCCAGCTCCTGCAGGACATTCATGCCAATGATAACTGGAGAGCTTCGGGTCGGGCCTGTTTCACCACCACAACCCCCTTACAAGGCACACATTGTCCAAACAATGTAATGTCCATCCAGGTGATGCCCACCACTTCAATAGGTGTGTTATTCACTGCCCAGAGAGAGAAACCCGATAACTGTCTTTCCAGGTCCTGGAATCCTCCTTGTTCAAAGAAGGACAGGGTCATGGTAGTTACCTTGAGCCAGTGTCCACAGGCATGGGCTTGTCTCCCTCCCAGCTCTGCTGTCACAAAAGGGCCGAGTGCCAATAAGCCCTTCCTCTTGTTCCATGGGCAGGCATCGCTTCCCCGCAGTCGGCCCCCTGACTGCGGGCCCCATTAGTTTAAATGGTGGTCTTCTGAGGCAGGGCATGTTCGAGCAAAATGTCTGGTGCCCCACAGTGCCAACATCGTTGGGGTCCTCTACCACTCTGTCGTCGCTGGCCCCTGGCTGGCTTGGGTAAGTTTGAATTTGCTTGGTGGAGACTGGCCACCTCTTGCTGTATTGCTGCCAGGACGCCTGCAACTCTTTTACCATTCCCTCTAGTCTAGGAGGTTCCACCTGCCGCTGACTCAGAGACAGCACTGTACTCACAGCTTGGGGACCTTCTGGGGAGATTGGTTCCTCCTCTTGGCTCCGCTCGATGGCCTCCGCAGAACTACCGGAAAAGAATGTCAGTATTGGCTCTCATTTTCTTTTAATGCGGTTCTCACTCTGGCTTCGCGTAGGCCTGCCACAAACTGGTCACGAAGGAGGCTATCTGGTTCAGTCACCACAGCAAGTCCATGGCTATCCACCTTATTAGCTTATCCAGAGTTCCCGTAATGCCACTGCAAACTGGGGAGGTGTCTCTCCTTCTCTCTGTATTCGCGTGAAAAACCTGTGCGTAGATCTGTGGCTTTAGCAACTTCTCCGTAGAGCCCCTCCAAGTGGGCCACTATTTCATCTAGGGAACTTCTCTCTGCCACTGATAACTGAGAACTGCCTTGCGAGCATCTCTCCAGTGAGCCGAGCGGCAGGTAGCTGTATGCTCAGGGGCACCTTGTATAAGCGCGAGCCCCTTGCAGCCTCTCAGCCCAGTCTGTCACAGTCACATTCCTCCCATCAAACTTGGGTATACTGGCCAATGCTGCACTAACCGGTAGGAAGAACATCGCTGCCCTGGCGTCACCACTCCAGAGTCTTCCATCCTGCCGACTACGCCAAATGTAACCTTGAGACACGAGGTATGGAAGACTTTTCTTAATCAATTAGCTTTATTGCAGTGACTTATAGTTCTTGTCAGACAGCAAAAAGCACAGAGTTTTCTTTTGATATTGTTACCTTTCCCTGACATAGACTACTGCCCTTGCTCTATCCATGCCTGAACACCAAGCCCACTCCTCTTCCTGTTCCGTCCTCCTCCTCTTCTTTCCCCTACAAAACAATCTCATACTTAACATTATAATTACATAGTCTAATTTAGTGCTCACGACACCTAGTGGCCAACTTTAGTATACATCATATATTAATATATTGTACCTCCTTACAAGCTGGCTGGCAGGCTTATGCCCCCCTCCTTTGCCTCTCGCGTCTGAGTCAGTCCCCCACGAGCCAGTAGGGGACGCCGGGGTTCACAGATCAGGCAGTCGGGCACGGCAAGGGGCCGGGCAGTGCTGAGGGCCTGCTCAGGTCTTTTAATATGATACATCCATCCCAGTTAGTTCGGGTGGATGTCCATCGTCCTCATTCGGAGGCTTTGGAGGTAGGGCCTGTGGTTCCCGACATCCCCGTTCAGCATCAGTGTAGAGGGAGAACCAGGGGAGAGGAGGCCTTGCCCCATGGTTACCAAGGTCCGCCCGCCCAGCTGTTGCAGCAGAAGGCGGGGGACATAGCTAGCTACCCTCAACCAGTGCCCGCAGGCAAGTGAGTCTGAGGAGGGTGAACTGGAATTTGTGGATGCTAGGTCCACGGTTGGGGGATTACCCCGGCGCCTACCAGAGTCAGGGAGCTAGAGGAACGTTAGGTCACACAGGGTCAGGAGTCAGCCTAGGAGGGCCAGGAGCAGCCGCAGACATGGCAGGAGAAGGAGTAGGTACTCATCCTCTAGCGAGAGTACCGATGACTCCCGCAGGCATGGGCGCAGGGGACGCCATGGAGCGTCGCCATAGGGTCGCTCACTTTCCAAGGGCCACAGTGAATGCCAACGCTCACACTCCAGGGGCAGGAGAAAGAGGGCTTCAACGTTCATCCACGTCCGACAGAAGCAGGGTGTCTCGGCGGCAACCTCCGGAAGGGATCGCACCAGGGGGCAGAGCACTCCTCAAGAAGGCCAGCAGCTGCAGCCTTTGCCAGCGGAAACACCGGCCCCTGCTGAAGTCTCACGGAACCAAGTCCTTCGGGCGTGGCAGGATTTGCAGGCTCAAGCCGGACGCTAGCAGCAGGGATTGGATTGCCCGGATTTTCTATGGGAGATAGCGGCGCAGCACTGACGCAGTTGGTACAGTCACAGTCGCCCTTCGACATGGGCGAGCCACGGTGTTCAGCAGAATTTGGTCTGGCTTGTCGGGCATTCTTATCTCTACTGGGCGGCAAAAAGGGCGGAAGTTCGGCCAGGAGGAAGCAATTTAGGATTTCAATCGGCGACATTGTATTGGAAGGGGATAAGGGGGCTAGCTTGGTGGCAAGTGATGCTTGAAGTAGTGCTGATAAGCAGAGCCGATCCTGGACCTACAGTCCTGGTCATCCATGCATCCGGGAATGACTTTGCCGGAATCGCCTCTGGATCTACTTTTTCTGATGAAAACGGATTTGATGAGATTTCGTTCACTATTCCGAGAGATGATCATAGTCTGGTCAGAGGTCATCCCTAGGGGCCAATGGCAAGGGGCCAGAGATCAGGGCGCAGTAGAAAAAGCCAGGAGGGTTCTGAATCTCTGTTCATTAGGTCTCAGGCGGGGTAGTGGTTAGACATCGTCAGTTAGAAGGCGATAGAACGCTTATGAGGCAGGACGGGGCCCACCTTAAGAGATTGGATTGGATATATTCTTATCGGGCTTCAAGATGGGATTGAACAGGCGCTATATATGTTGGGTGGCGGTCGGAGTGCAGTGGGTTTACACTGTCTCTTAGTGGCGGATACATCCTTGCGAACGAGTATGGTTTCACAAGCCGTTACATGCCCTCTGGGGACCGAGAGGCCTGGCATTTGCATTGGCTACGGCTGGAATTTATGGAGTGAACGCAAGGATATAAATAATTAAGATCTGGCCTATTGTGGTAAAACACATGTTTATGTGTTAAAATTAAGCTGTGGCCGTTATTTACACCCAACTCTGTCCGCTGTTCATTCATCTAAGTTAAGATCTAAAAAGCTGGTAAAGTTAAAATGGGAAAGCAGCCTAGTTCATCCAGACTAGGTCTGATAGCCCCGGCCCGGGTTATCAAGCCTTGAGTAATAAACACTTTCTTCAACTTTGGAGCTTTCTCTCTTTTGCTCTTTTGTTTTTTTTTGAACCTCATTTAGGCACTTCCCATGAGCGATTAGCTCTGAGCGATTTCCTGTTTTAAAGAGATTTTTTGTTTTTTAAGAGAATTGACAGCGTTAAAAAACTAAGCGTTTATTAACTGTGGGTTGCAGCATAGTAAATGTTACTAACCTAACACTATTTATTTCTAGGAGGGTGCCTGTGTAAGTAATTAATCACTAGGTATTTTATTTTTACTACTTACTGCTTGAATAAGGTGGTAGGAATGTTTGAGTAAACTCAAAGCACTGGATTACTAAAACAAATACTTGTGTTTTAAAAAACACGTTACCTGTGGAGCGGGGGCTGGTAGGAGACAAGGAAAAGTTTTTTTTTTCTCTCTCTCTATGTTGGATGGGGGTGTTGTTGTAACTATGGTTTAAATTGGCTGAGGCCTGTTGGCTCTGGTTGGTTTTGAACTCATTTAAGGACTTCCCATGAGCGATTCTCTGAGCGATTTCCTGTTTAAAGAGATTTTTCTGTTTTAAGAGAATGACAGCGTTAAAAAACTAAAGCGTTTATAACTGTGGTTGCAGCCTAGTAAATGTACAACCTAACACTATTATTTTGAGGAGGGTGCCTGTTGAAGTAATTATCACTAGTGTATTTTTATTTTTTTTTACTACTTACTGCTTGAATAAGGTGGTGGAATTGTTTGAGTAAACTCAAAGCACTGGATTACTAAACAAATACTTGTGTTTAAAAACACTGTTACCTGTGGAGCGGGGGCTGGTAGGAGACAAAGAAAAGTTTTTTTTTTTTCTCTCTCTCTCTGATTGGATGGGGTTGTAACTAATTGGTTTAAATTGGCTGGGCCTGTTGGCTCTGGTTGGTTTTGAACCTCATTTAAGGCACTTCCCATGGAGATTAGCTTGAGCGATTTCCTGTTTTAAAGAGATTTTTCGTGTTTAAGAGAATGACAGCGTTAAAAAACTAAAGCGTTTAAAACAAGAAAGCATTTAAGAACAACACTATTTCTCTGCTGTGTCTCTGCTGTGTATTGCTGTTTAGTATGGACAGTTTTGTGGGGCCGCGCAATGTGCATCCTGCCGCATGTATGGGATCTTGGAGCAGCCGCCCCAGGGGACCTATGTATGTGTCAGTGTGAGTGGGGTTGCCCATTTGGAATGAGGTACAGAGTCTAAGGGGTAAACTGCAGCATGCAGGACCTGGAAACTGTGGGGAAATGCAGGTACTGGCAGGGGCCAGTAAACTGGTGGGTGGAGATGGGGAGACAGAAGTGGGAAGGAAGATAGATTTGTAAGGGTCACCGAGGGAAGTAGGGGACGGAAGGATAGGGGGGCTTCCCAGCTGGTCGATCCCAACAGATTTGCCATTTTAGGTGAAGGTGGAGGACGATGGCTCGGAAGCAGCATGTATGGAGCGGCCTTTCCCTTGAGCACCCAGGGGACGGCCATCTCCATACAAGGGAGGGAGAAACTGGGGGCTAGGAAGGATAGACAGGTGATAGTGGTAGGGGATTCTATTATTAGAAGGGTAGATAGGGTAATCTGTCGCCAGGACCCTGCATGCCGAACAGTGTGTGTCTGTCTGTGTGCTAGGGTTCGACATGTGTGGATCGTGTAGACAGATTATGGGTGGGGGCTGGGAGTGACCCGGCGGTCTTGGTTCACATTGGTGCCCATGACAAAGTTGTAGAGGTGGAGGTGAGGTCCTTAAAAATGATTCCGAGAATTAGGGGCCAAGTTAAAAGCAAGGACCTCCAGGGTAGGTGATTTCAGAAATAGTACCGCAGCCACGTGCTCGCTAGGGAGGCAACGGGAGCTCAGGAGTATAAATGCGTGGCAAGAGAGTGGTTGTAAGGAGATGGGGTTTGGGGTTTTTAGAGAAACTGGGCTGACTTTTGTCTGTTGGCTACAGGCTCTTTAGTAGTGACGGATTGCACCTCAATGGTGGTGGTGCAACTGTTTTGGGGAGAAGATGGCTAGGGGGTTGGAGGAGATTTTAAACTAGGTATGGGGGGGGAGGGACGTTTAAATACGCAGGGGTAGATAGAGAAGTTAGGGATTGGGGGCTAGTAAACACAACGGAGGGGAGGAGAAGGAGGAGGGGGGAGCATAGAGGATAAGGAGGCATGTACGACCATGTATGGAAGTAAATCAATTGATAATCTAAATGATGTTTACAATGCAAGGAGTCTGGCTGGAAAAACCGGCGAACTTGAAATAATAGCTTTAAAGGAAAGGTAGATGTAATTGGTATAGCAGAATCATGGCTTAATGATTCACACGACTGGACAGTAAATATTGAAGGGTACTCCTATTTAGACATGACCGAGTTAATAAGAAAGGAGAGGAGTATGTTGTATGTTAAACAGGAATTGAAGCCAAATTAAAAGATGGAATAGATGGGGGAGCAAACGATGCGGCAGAAAACATTATGGGTGGAACTGTGTACAGGAAGCAAGAGGTGGGTAAATTAATTGTTGGAGTGTGTTATAAGCCGCCAAATGCCGGGGAAGAGGTGGAAATGAATCTCCATATGCAGGTGGCGAAGGTGCTGGTATGGGGCATGTTCTGGTTATGGGGGATTTTAACTACCCTGAAATAGATTGGAGTAATGGAACTGCCAGCACCTCAAAAGGTAAAAGTTCTTAAATTTCCTATATGAGGCATTTTCTTTCACAGATGGTAGAAGTTCTACTAGAAAAGAATGCGTTGGATCTGGTTGATATCTATATACCCAGAGCTCATTTTGGAGATGAAGGTAATGGGAAGCTTAGGGAATAGTGACCATGATATAGTGCATTTATTAGGTTGCAGAGAAAACTAAAGTGCACTGGGCTAACAAAAAAAAATTTTAAATTTAGGAAAGCTAATTTTATGCTTTTAAAGGAATCGCTCCTGCTCATAGACTGGGGGGAACTGTTTCTAGGTAAAGATACGAGCAGATGTGGGACCACTTTTAAAGGGATATTAAAACTATAACATTTCCCAAATCGGTACCTTTAGGAAACAAGTGTAAAAAATTAGGTCCACTCCTGCATGGCTTAATGCTCAGGTAAAAAGGGGAATGAAAAAAAGAAAAGGGCTTTTAAATTTTGAAAGCAGAAGGCACAGAAACAGGCTACAGGGACTTCAAAAGTTGTAATAAAGAGTGCAAGAAAGCAATTAAAATAGCTAAAATAGAAAATGAAATACGGATTGCCGAACAAAGCAAGTCCAACCCAAGATGTTTTTTAAGTATATAAATGGTAAAAAAATGAGCTGACGAGAATGTGGACCATTAAATAATGGAGCTGAGGTGGTTGTAGAGGATGCGAAAAGGCTAACTGCTAAACCGTTTTTTTACATCGGTTTTTACTGTTGAGAATCCTTACAGTAGGGATTGTAACAATGTGCAGGGAGGAAATGAAGAGGTTTTCACATTGGATAACAGAGGATATGGTACGGAATCAATAGACAAAGTTAATATCAATAAAGCGCCAGGACCAGATGGATTGCATCCTAGGATTTTAAAGAGCTTAGTTCAGTTATAGCAAGACACATGTGTTCATATTTTCAGATTCGCTTTTGTCTGGGGGATGTGCCGTGTATGGAAAAAGCAAATGTAATGCCAATATTCAAAAAAGGGTAGTCGTTCACAGCCTGGTAACTATAGACTGTAAGCCTAAACACAGTGGTAGGGAAGGTGATGGAAACTTTGTTAAGGGATCATATCCTTGACTTTGTCTCCAGAGACCATCTTATTAGTAGTAGTCCGCATGGATTATGAGAAAATAGATCATGCCAGACAAATTTAATGTTTTTTATGAAGAGTGAGTAAGAAGTGTAGATCAGGCACAGCTGTGGATGTGGTATATTTGGATTTTGCAAAAGCCTTTGATCTGTGCCACATAGGCGACTAATGTATAAACTGAGGACTGTTGGCTGAGAAAAACATTTGTTCATGGATAGAGAACTGGTTATTGGACCGCAAACAGAGAGTGGTGGTTAATGGAGCTACATCTATGTGGGCTAAAGTCTTAAGCGGAGTTCTCGGGTTCTGTACTGGGGCCGCTTCTTAATCTTATAAAATGACTTAGAAGGGGGGCTGAGAGCAAGGTCTCGGTTGCTGATGACACTAAATTATGCAGAGCTTTGGAAACTTCCAATGATGTGCAAGTGCTGCAAGCAGACCTAGATAGATTATCAAAATGGGCAGCAGAATGGCAGATGAGATTCAATGTTGATAAGTAAGGTGAGCATTTGGGATTTAATAATCTGTGCCACCTACACTATAAATAACTCTGTGTTAAGTGCATTGAAATGGAAAAAAGATTTTGGGGTTCTGGTAGATAACAGACTTAGCTGTAGCAAACAATGCCAGGTAGCAACAGCGCGAGCTAGCAAGATATTTCGTATAAAGGGGGAATGGAATCAAGAGAGAAAAATATTATTCTCCCTCTTACAAGGCATTGGTAAGGCCACATTTGGAATATGCGGTGCAGTTTTGAATCCCATATACAAAGGGACATCTTGGAAATTGAGGCAGTTCAGAGAAGGGCAACTAAATTAATAAGGGGAATGGAGGGGCTTGAATATGCAGGCAGATTAGACAAGTTAGGGCTGTTTACATTGGAGAAGCGGCCGGTGGTGGGGACATGAGAACCTTATACAAATATATTAATGGCCCATACAGTGAACTCTCTGGTGCATTGTCACTAATAGGTCATATCAGAGGACTCGTGGACATCCTTTAGGTTGGAAGAAAGAAGTTTCATCTTCAGGTTAGGAGAGGTTTCTTTACAGTGAGAACGGTGGGGTGAAACTGTGGAACTGTCTTCCAGCGGAGGTGGTAATGGCAAGTCATTGAATAACTTTAAAAGGCCTGGATAAGTTTCTAAAACTAAAAAATATTGAGAATTACTGGTATTAATGCATAAGATCTGGTTGATCCAGGGATACTTTCCGATTGCCGTTTGGAGCAGGAGGAATTTTTCCCCTTTTTTAGCTGGGGTTTTTGCCTTCCTGGATCAATGTTAGGTAGGGTTAAAAAAAAAAAAAAAAGATAGGTTGGACTTGATGGACGAATGTCTTTATTCAACCATAATTACTATGTTACTATGTTACTATGTTACTATGTTACTATGCTTGCAGTAAATAGATTACGACAATTAGGCCTGTTATGTTCTGTACCATTTATAAGCTAAAATCTGATTGGTTGGGGAACAATTAGCACAGTTTTAACATAACTACTTTTAATAAATAGGCCTGATAGTGTTTTATTCCTGTAAAAAACATATATAGTTTTATAAGCTCTATTGCTGGGCTTTTTCTTTATTAGGACGATTGTCAATTAATCACAATATTGCTAAAGGGCATGACCAGGTTCCCATAAAATGTATACTAACGTCCTCACCTCCGAAAACCCTTCACCTCGCAATACTAAAGCTGGGTACACACATTACAATAAATGGTAATTCCAACAGATCCAATGGAATTGCCCCTTAATCAGGTGTTACCATGAAAAAAATCCTTCCCAAGTCACAATGTGTTGGTACAATGTGCACAGGATGGAAACCATTCGGTCCTTACGCCTGGGTTTGCCTAGATGCCCCATTGGGACTAATCCTAGATGGGCGAATAGTAAGATATTCTCCTTGACCTGGATCTATGGAGGAGGTAGGAGAGACCAGCACTACAAGCCGGATTATTATAGGATAGTATGGGGCATCAAGAGCAAATCCCAGGGGTGAAGACCTACTCACCCTGGGTACTATGAGGAGTCTTTGGTTGGGTTGAAGGCAAAATAGATCCCTTTACAACTGGGATATATTTTAGCCAATAAAAATCCTTGTTTTTTTAATGTATGTGTTTAGCACAAATCTATTGGTTGGGCCCCATTAACTTATTCCCACTGGGAATTATCTATTTGGTTGACACATGTTCAAATAACATTGATTGTTTAGATTTTATCTTTACCCACCCAGATCCTGATACTATGAAGCCATAATACAAATCATAGTCTGATCCCCACATTACAAAGGGAAATATAAAGGGAAAGAAAACCAGACAAAGATGGTTGAAAATTATAATGTTTTTTTTTATTTTTTATAATGATAACCTAACACTCCTCATCTCCCCAAATCCTACCCTATCCCAGAGTTGATCCAGAGGAAGGCAAAAAAACCCCAGAAGGGGGGGGAAAATTCCTTCCTGACTCCATGTGGCAATCGGATAAATCCCTGGATCAACTTGGAGCATTATTATTTATGTTTAAAGGGAATATAAATTCCCAACTTTTGGCTGTACCCAGGGTGCGTATTTGAAACCGCTTTGTCCTCACCCCTGGCAGTGCAGCAGGTAGGTTGGATACTTACCTCCTAGCTGCTGGTGCTTCCTTCCGGTCCTGCCCCCTATCCATAGCTAGCAATTCAGGGGATGACTGCCTATGGGTGGACACGCTTGCAGATCGTGTCCTCCCATTGGTTGGCCTGCATGCATAGAGAAGGAGGGGGAGGAACAGACGGTCAAATACGGAGCACCACCTGCAGCAAGAGGTAAGTACCCAGACTACCTGCTAACTCCCAGTGGGTATAGCCAAGAGAGGGATTTTGTTCCCCTTTAAACAGCCCAAATCCTAACAACCCAAAACCCAAATTCTACCCTATCCCAAATATGATCCAGAGGAAGGGGAAAAAATCCTTCCTGACTCCATGGGGAGTCGCTTTATCCCTGGATATTGGGAATTAAAACAAGTTCCATTAAACCTTGACTGCTATGAACCTGGTCCAATATGTTCCATCCTTTTACATCCATCTCTGATTTCCTTCTATCCAGAGTTGGTCCAGAGGGAGGGAAATTACCCAGTTGATGGCACAGCCAATTGTCAAGAGGAAAACATTTACTTAAGGGAAGGGAAAGATAAATCTACCCCCTCCCTTTGGCTGTACGAGGAGGACAACACACTAGATCCTTACCCTTGGCAGTACAGTAGATAGTGTGGACAATTACCTACCAGCTGGTGCTCTTATATCCATCCTGCCTCTCCACATGGCGGGCTCCTAGTGGAGGAGGGGACCAGAGGTCTGGGATAGAGTGGCACCTGCAGCTAGTAGGTAAGTATCCAACACTGTACACCAAGGGGTGAGGATCTAGTCATTAGGTTCTACCCTGGGTACAGCCAATGACTGTTATCGGCAATCAGACTAACCTCTGGATCAATTTGGAATACATGGCTGTCAAAGTTTAATAAAACCCCCAACTGTCTACTTACCTATAACTACCTGTCTACCTACCTATACTAGGTATTGGAGAAAAGGCTTGTAGGCTAAAGGGAAAAGACAATGAAGAGGATTAGGAAGTAATAATATTATAATAAGTGTGTGTGTTAGTAGATTATATGGGGGTACGGGGTATAGTATATACAGACAGACTGGGAAGGGTCTATGTGACCCAATTGTGTTATAGCAGAGCAAAGGGGAAATCTAAATGGCCGGCAGGTTTTGCATGACGGACAAATATTTATTATGTAGAATATAAAAAGGTTTTATTTGTGTGTTCAATAAGCCCAACTTTTGCTTGGATTCATTAGTATAAATGGTGCTGCCATACGGCTTTCCATAAAACACAAAAGTACAAGGAAACATAAAACACATTTTTCTCCCTCACCCCTTGTGGAAATCCAGCCACCAATAAAACTTCTTACCTAATCCTTTTCTGGGGACACATTTAGGTTCCAAGGAAGGCTACGTAAAGTATTATCCGTCCCTCTTTATTAAGGAAATCTACAATAGAGAAGAAACTGTCATTGGACTGGGAACTGTAACATGGTCAGGGAATTGACCAGTGGGATCATGGATTTGGGTCTCTATGGTCTTAGAATCACACACAGGTATAGGGGGGACCGTTGGATTGTCCAATATTATCGGGGGTAAGGTGGGAGTAAAGACATTTAAACTTTACCTTCCAGTCTATCAGGAACCTTCTCTGCTGGTTCAGGTTCTGAAAAATGAATTTTATTACAAATAAATGTGAGACAATATTCTATTTCTTGTTGGATTAGTATAATAAGAGAGACTGGACTGTACCTGGATGGTCCCTGACCCTGAAAAACAGCTTCGCTACTGTCCTGAGCATCTTATGTAGCTCTCCCAGCCTTATTTACAGCCTCCAGTCCTTGGTCAGCGGTTTCTGTTCTTTATTGTTCCTGACTTGCGGATCAGCTCAATGCCTCACAGATATCCATGGCACTGAGCATCTCGATAACCTCTTCTCTGGCCCTGTCAGCCTTTAATATCTCTGCCACCAAATAGTCTCGCACCCCCTGTAGGTAGACTGTGGTGGGGAGGCGACAATGCAATGGCTTGCCTTACATCCTTCATCAGCGGGGAACCGTCGTTCTACAAAAGATACAATAAAGGGGATATATTCATTTCCTTTACGGACAATAACACTCCAGACTTAAAAACCAGACATACCACTAACTGCTGATTAGCTGGATATATGTATTTGGTCACTGCACATTAGACCATTAAAAATGTGTATCAAAACCTTTTTTCCAAACGCAATCAGATATCTCCTTTTTACTGGATACAAACATAGAAAACATTTCCTGATTGGTTTCTGCAGATAACAGCTCAGGTAAAATGTTGCTCCCCTTTATTGAATAATCCCTTTTATTTCCCTTTATTTAAACCAAAATCTGCTCTCTGTGGTTTTATGTAGAGTAGATATGGGATTTTCAATGCAGCAAATTGCCATCAACACAACATTATCATCTTCCCCATATGACTTAGACCATGAATTGTTTCCCGTGGTCTTAACTTAGTGAGACGCTTTACACTTCTTGTGTTTCCCATGTTAAAATGTCCTAAAGGATAAAACACACAGTCACAATCCAACTGACCTACTTATTCCTTCCATTACACAATATGGATAAACGGGAGGACATTTTTAGTTATAATTACCCTGGATTGAACATTCAATTATATTATTAGAAATATTGAGATAATCCATCAGTAATAAACATTATATGAGAAAACTAAGTAAATCCACAAGTTTTACTGGTAAATAAATTAATTCGATCAGGTAGAAAAAAATATATGAATAATTTTTTTTTAGATATTCTACAGATATTTATATCCGTTATAGATATTAAAAGTAAATTTACTTTTAAACATTAAAATAAACCTGTAATGAAGATACTTAACAGAGTAAATCCTGTAAACAATCAGACAATTTTGTCACTGAAATCTGTTAGATCTGCCTCCTTTTATAAGCAGCGGACTGTGACATCATAGTAGTTACCATGGTAACAGTTTAAGCTCCACCTATTTTATAGCAGCTGGACGTGACATAGTAGTTACCATGGTACAAGTTAAACTCCAATTGTAAATAACAAGTAAGGCCCAGTTCATTAACAGATTTTCTGTAGCTATAATATCAGATTTCTATAAAGAAATTATAATTAATTGCTACTGAACTAGAAATATTAATTTGAGAGAAAATTCCTGTTCTTCATTTCTTCTTCCCCTTTATTCTTCCTGTTTATTTAAATAATAAATAATCCCTACATTCCATGTAATATTGTATAGTGCTAAATAACACATGTCCTCTGTGGTACTGTATGTATAAATAATAATAATCCCTCATCAGTAATACGTATAGCCCTACATTAACACATTGTCCTGTTGTACTGTTATGTAAATAATAAATAATCCCTACATTCCATGTCAGAATATATATAGCGCTACATATAACACATTGTCTTGTGTACGTATGTTTAATAAATAATCCCTACATTCCATGTAATATATCGTATAGCGCCTACATATAACACATTGTCCTGTGTACTGTATGTTTAATAATAAATAATCCCTACATTCCATGTAATATCGTATAGTGCCTACATATAACACATTCCTGTGTACTGTATGTTAAATAATAAATAATCCCTACATCCATGTACAGTACATAGTATGCGCCTACATATAACACATTGTCCTGTGTGTACTGTATGTTTAAATAATAAACAATCCCTAATTCCATGTAATATCGTAGTGCCTCATATAACACATTGGCTTGTACTGTAGTTTTAATAATAATAATCCTCACATTTCATGTAATATCGTATAGTCCTACATATAACACATTGTCCTGTGTACTGTATGTTAAATAATAAATAATCCCTACATTCCATGTACAGTAATACGTATAGCGCCACATATAACAATTGTCCTGTGTACTGTATGTTAAATAATAAATAATCCCTACATTACAGTAATATCGTATAGGCCTACATATAACACATTGTCCTGTGTACTGTATGTTTAAATAATAAATAATCCCTACATTTCATGTAATATCGTATAGCGCCTACATATAACACATTGTCCTGTGTACTGTATGTTATAGTATAGTATAGTATAGTATTTGAGGTTGAATAAAGACATACGTCCATCCAGTCCAACCCATCTAGCAATATCCTCATTTCCTGCCTAACTGTTGATCCAGAGGAAGGCAAAAAAAACCCACCACAATTTATGAAGGGGGAAAAAATTCCTTCCTGACTCCAAGTGGCAATCGGAAATTTCCCTGGATCAACTCTACTTTATGTATCAATACCAGTAACTTGCAACATTCCTTGTTTGCAGAAAACTCATCCAGCTTTTTTTGAAACTGACACAATGAACCTGCCATTACAACGTCCACTGGAAGACAGTTCCATAGCTTTACCGTTCTCACAGTGAAAAACCTTTCCGAGCTTGAAGCCTAAACCTTTTTCTTCAAGTCTTAAGGATGTCCTCGTGTCCTTTGACATGTTCTCTGGTGAACAATGCCCCAGATAGTTTATTGTTATGGCCGTTAATGTATTATACACAGTAATCATATCCCCACGCAAGCGCTTTTCTCCAGCGTACATAATTGTAACTTTTCCAGTCCTCTTCATATTCAAGCTCCCCAATCCCCTATTAATTTAGTTGCCCTTCTCTGAACCCTTCCATTTCAAAATGTCCTTTTGTACACAGGATTCCAAAATTGCACTGCATATTCAAATGAGGCCTTACCAATGCTTTGTAAAGAGGGAGAATTACATTTCCTCCCTTGAATCCATACCTCGCTTTATACAAGACAATACCATGCTGGCTCTGGCTGTTGCCGCCTGGCACGCTGTTGCTACCTTTAAGTTTGTTATCCACAAAAACTCCAAGATCCCCTTCCAAAGGGATTCAATTAACACAGAGCCATTTATAGTATAAGTAGCACAAGTATTTTTAAGTCCAAAATGCATCACCTTACATTTATCAACATTGAATTTCATCTGCCACTTAGCAGCCCAATGTGATAAATCTATCTATCTCCCTTGCAACGATTGCACATCCTCTGAAGTTTTTAATGGTCGACAAAGTTTTGTGTCGTCAGCAAACACAGAAACCTGCTGGACAATACCCACTTCCAAATCATTAATAAATAGATTAAATAGAAGCGGCCCCCAATAAGAAACCTGTGGCACACCCACTTAGCACTTTAGTCCATAATGATGAAGCCCCATTAACAACTACTCTTTGCATCCTATTCTTAACCAATTTTCTATCCATGTACAAATGTGACTCCCAGACCAACAGACTTAGCTATCATTAGTCGCCTATGGGGGACTGTATCAAAAGCCTTGCAAAATCCAAGTAAACTACATCTACTGCTATACCAGAGTCTAAATTTCTACTACTTCCTCATAAAAGCCAAGCAAGTTAGTTTGACAAGATCTATTCCTCCTAAATCCATGCTGGTTACTACTTATAATGTCAGTCCTGAAACATACTCTAGAACATGATCCCTTATTAAACTTTCCAGGATCTTCCCCACCACTGAAGTTAAACTTACAGGCCTGTAATTACCCGGCTGTGAACAGACTACCCTTTTGAATATGGAATAACATCAGCCTTTTTCCAATCCAGAGGCACACCACCGGACATGAGGGAATCAGCCAAAAATAAGAAACAATGGCCTAGATAAAACTGAACTTAGCTCCCTAAGTACCCTAGGATGTATTTTATCCGGTCCAGGAGATTTACTAATATTAACCTATTTAGTTCTTTCTGTAACATATCCTCGGTTAACCAAAGTGAACTTGAATCTTGTTATACCTTTATTGCTACTATACTCTATGATATCTGTACTTGGATCTTCTATAGTGTATACAGAGGGAAAAAAAATTATTCAAGACATTGGCTTTATCGCCATCCTCCGTAAACTAACTTATCCCCATTAATTAATGGTGCCACATTCTCAGTCCTCATCTTCTTACTATTAATATACTTAAAAAAATGTTTAGGCTTAGTGATGCTTTCTTCAGCTATCCTAACTTCATTATTAATTTTAGCTAGTTGATTGCTTTCTTACACCCTTGTTACAGTTTTTATACTCCCTAAAGGCCCTTTCCGTTCCCTCGGCCTTAAAGGTTTTAAATGCCTTTCTCCTTACCATTTGCCTCTTTACATCAGAATTCAGCCACCTGGGGTGCGGATTTATTTTTTTTACATTTATTCCCAAGGGTATAAATTTAGATGTGAACTGGCTTAAAATCCCCTTGAACACAGTCCACTTCTGTTCAGTACCTTTACCTGATAATACATTATCCCAGTTGACATTCTGAAGAGCTGCTTTTAACCTGGGAAAATTTGCTTTCCTGAAATTAAATGTCTTTGTTAACCCAGCGCACTTTCCTTCGATAAAAAGTCCAAATGCCACTATTCATGGTCACTATTCCCTAAGCCTCCAGTTACCTTTATATCTATAATGCGCTCACAATGTTAGATATTACCAGATCCAACAGAGCTCCTTTCTAGTAGGAACCTCAACCACCTGTGAGGAGAAAATTATCCTGCAGCAAATCAGGAACTCATCGCCCTTTTCTGTGATGGCAGTTCCACCACACCAATCAATGTCAGGGTAATTGAAGTCCCCCATAATGAGCACACTCCCCAAACTTGCAGCCCTGCCAACTGCATATGAAGTTGACCACTCCTCTCTGCTAGCATTTGGCGGCTTATAGCAGACACCAACAATGACATTACCCCCTTTCCTGTTGCCTAATTCCACCCATATTGCCTCCACTTTATCATCCATATCACCAGCTATCTCTTCTTTTAATTTGGCTTCAATTTTTTTAACATATACACATACTCCTCCCCCTTTCCTTTTTTTTCTGTCCTGCCTAAACAAGGCATATCCTTCTATATTTACAGCCCAGTCGTGAGAACTGTTCAACCACGTTTCTGCTATACCTATTACATCATACTTTCATTCAATGCCATCATTTCCAATTCACCCATTTTGTCAGCCAGGCTTCTCGCATTTGCAAACATACATTTTAGATTATGATCCTGTAATTTATTTGTACACTTTGATACACATCCTCCCCTATCCCTATGCTAGCCCCACCCCCTTTCCACCCACCACTGGCCTATCTACACCCTGCTTTCTCCTGGACAATCTATCCAGTGAGACTGCTAATACCCTTCCCCCCCAAACCTAGTTTTAAAAATCTCCAACCCTTAGCCATCTTCTCCCTAAAACAGCTGCACCACCATCAGTGAGGCGCAACCCATCCCTACTAAAGAGCCTGTAGCCGACAGCAAAGTCTGCCCAGTTCTCAATAAACCCAAACCCTTCTTCCTTACACCACTCTCTTAGCCACGCATTAATGCTCCTAAGCTCCCGTGTCTCCTGGCTTAGCACGTGGCTGCGGAGTATTTCTGAAAACACTACCCTGGAGGTCCTTGCTTTATCTTGGCCCCTAGTTCTCGGAAATCATGTAAGGACCTCACCTCCACCTCTAACTTTGTCATTGGCACCAATGTGAACCAAGACGCCGGGTCACACCCGGCCCCACCCAATAATCTGTCTACACGATCCACCACATGCCGAACCCTAGCACCAGGCAGGCAACACACAGTTCGGCATGTAGGGCTTGGCGGCAGATTACCCATCTACCTTCCTTATAATGGAGTCCCTACCACTACCACTGCCTTGCATTTCCTGACCCTTCGTTCCTCCTCCTGTATTAGAGATGGCAGTCCCCTGGGTGCTAAGGGACTATCCCCTCCATACATGCTAATTCCGAGGTGTCCTCCTCCACTTCATTACCTAAGGCGGCAAATCTGTTGGGATGGACAATTGGGAAGAAGCCCCCCTACTCTTCCGTCCCCATTCCCCTAGTAACCCTAACAAAACTACCTCCTTCCTCATCCTTTCTTGTCCTCTTCCACCCACCTCTATACTGGCCCCAGCCAGTGCCTGCTGACCCCCCAGTTCTGCCAATCCCCGCAATGCTGCAAGCTGCCCCCTTAGACTCTCCACCTCAGCTTCCAAACGGGCAACCCACTCACACCTGACACAGACATAGGTTCCCCGGAACGTCTGCTCCAGGTTCCTATACATGTGGCACGATGCACATTGCATGGTACTGACAAAAACTGTCCCTTCTAATACACCACACCAACACAGTGACGCACAAACCTTGTTAATTGCCCTTCTTTTTCAATGCTCGTTTTTTTTATGTCCTGAGATCAAGGTCTTTAAGAGAAAGGGCCACTCACAAGTTCGTACACTCACAGGAAATTCCTTTTTTAAATAATAAATAATCCCTACATTCCATGTAATATCGTATAGTGCCTACATATTCGTATGTTTAAATAATAAATAATCCCTACATTCCTTGTACAGTAATAGATATCGCGTTATAGCCTACACTATAACACATTGTCCTGTGTACTTTATGTTTAAATAATAAATAATCCCTACATTCTTGTACAGTAATATGTATAGCGCCTACATATAACACATGTCTGTGGGTACTGTATGTTTAAATAATAAATAATCCTACATTCCATTATAGTAATATAGTATAGCACCTAATATAACACATGCTTGTGTGTACTGTTAGTTTAATAATAAATAATCCCTACATTCCATGTACAGTAATATCGTATAGCACCGACATATAACACATTGCCTGTGTGTACTGTATGTTTAAATAATAAACAATCCCTACATTCATGTAATATGTATAGCGCCTACATATAACACATTGTCCTGTGTTTACTGTATGTTAAATAATAAATAATCCCTACATTCCATGTAATATCATATAGCGCCTACATATAACACATGTCCTGTTGTGTACTGTATGTTTAAATAATAAACAATCCCTAAAATTCATGCGCTTTCCATGCGGATCTGTCCATTTGCGCTGTGATACGCACACAAGTCGGAGTGCAAATGGATGCTTGTGCCCTGCAATTGCAGCACATTCAATGGGGCCACCCAAATTAACACGCACTGCTCTGTGATATGTTAAACTCCTTATCAACTGCTGGCAAACGTACATATTCCCTGTAAAAAATTCCAAGCTAGTTCTCGGGGCCCCTAGTGGTCATAGTTGGGAATTATAGCTCCACCTCTTTATGCAAATATCTGGGTATGATGTTGTAACTGTCATAACAATATGAAAATGTCAAAAACTATTTTTTTACTGCCAACAGTTGGGCAGCACAATACTGATGGGTTTATCTCTGGGTACTCCGGTCCTGTGTACTGTATGTTTTAATAATAAATAATCCCTACATTCCATGTAATATCGTATAGCGCCTACATATAACACATTATCTGTGACTGTATGTTAAATAATAAATAAGCCCTACATTCCATGTACAGTAATATCGTTTATAGCGCCTACATATAAACACATTGTCCTGTGTGTGATGTACTGTTTAAATAAATAAACAATCCCTACATTCCATGTAATATCGTATAGCGCCTACATATAAAACAATGTCCTGTGTACTGTATGTTAAATAATAATAATCCCTAAATTACAGTAATATCGTATAGTTCCTACATAAACACAGTGTCCTGTGTACTGTATGTTTAAATAATATAATCCCTACATTCCATGTACAGTAATATCGTATAGAGCGCCTACATATAACACATTGTCCTGTGGTACTGTATGTTTAAATAATAAACAATCCCTACATTCCATGTAATATCGTATAGTGCCTACATATAAACACTTGTCCGTGTACTGTATGTTTAAATAATAAATAATCCCTTACATTTCATGTAATATCGTATATTACATGACACATGTCTGTGTACTGTAGTTTAAATAATAAATAATCCCTACATTCCATGTACAGTAATATCGTATAGCGCCTACATATAACACATTGTCCTGTGTGTACTGTATGTTTAAATAATAAATAATCCCTACATTCCATGTAATATCGTATAGCGCCTACATATAACACATTGTCCTGTGTACTGTATGTTTAAATAATAAATAATCCCTACATTCCATGTAATATCGTATAGTGCCTACATATTACTGTATGTTTAAATAATAAATAATCCCTACATTCCTTGTACAGTAATATCGTATAGCGCCTACATATAACACATTGTCCTGTGTACTTTATGTTTAAATAATAAATAATCCCTACATTCCTTGTACAGTAATATTGTATAGCGCCTACATATAACACATTGTCCTGTGTGTACTGTATGTTTAAATAATAAATAATCCCTACATTCCATGTATAGTAATATAGTATAGCACCTACATATAACACATTGTCTTGTGTGTACTGTATGTTTAAATAATAAATAATCCCTACATTCCATGTACAGTAATATCGTATAGCACCTACATATAACACATTGTCCTGTGTGTACTGTATGTTTAAATAATAAACAATCCCTACATTTCATGTAATATCGTATAGCGCCTACATATAACACATTGTCCTGTGTGTACTGTATGTTTAAATAATAAATAATCCCTACATTCCATGTAATATCATATAGCGCCTACATATAACACATTGTCCTGTGTACTGTATGTTAAATAATAAATAATCCCTACATTCCATGTAATATCGTATAGTGCCTACATATACTGTATGTTTAAATAATAATAATCCCTACCTTCCGTACAGTAATATCTAGAGCGCTACATATAACACATTGTCTGTGGATGTATGTTTAAATAAAAATAATCCCTACATTCCTGTACAGTAATATGTATAGCGCCTACATAAACACATTGTCCTGTGTGACTGTATGTTTAAATAATAAATAATCCTACATTCCATGTACAGTAATATCGTATAGCCCTACATATAACACATGTCCTGTGGTACTGTATGTTTAATAATAAATCCCTACATTCCATGTAATAATCGTATAGCGCCTAATATAAAAACAGGTCCTGTGTACTGTATGTTTAAATAATAAACAATCCCTAAAATTCATGCGCTTCCCATGCGGATCTGTCCATTTGCGCTGTGATACGCACACACAAGTCGGAGTGCAAATGATTGCTTGTGCCCTGCAATTGCAGCACATTCAATGGGGCCACCCAAATTAACACGCACTGCTCTGTGATATGTTAAACTCCTTATCACCTGCTGGCAAACGTACATATTCCCTGTAAAAATTCCAAGCTAGTTCTCGGGGCCCTCTAGTGGTCATAGTTGGGAATTATAGCTCCACCTCTTTATGCAAATATCTGGGTATGATGTTGTAACTGTCATAACAATATGAAAATGTCAAAAACTATTTTTTTACTGCCAACAGTTGGGCAGCACAATACTGATGGGTTTATGTCTGGGTACTCCGGTTTTCCACACATAAAATATATATATATATATTTCGGCAGCACCCGGGCGTTTGACTCCAGAACAGAGTGCGGACGAGCATATACCATTATATATATATATATATATATATATATAATTTTGACAGTTCAAACTTCCGGTTTCTGCAATTAGCTGTTTTCAATACTAAGATGTATTGCGTTATTTAAAACAGTTTATCGTGGAAATCGGAAGACTACCGTGATAACTACTGTAGTTACTGTCAGGCAATGCTGTCATCAGGGGCCACAGTAGAGTGAACAGCGCAGGGGAAGAGATGTGTTTGCTCAACAGGTGGGACTGTTTTTGCCTATGTGCCTCAGTACTGTCAGCATCTGTTCATTAGATCTTACCACCCCCAGACCTGCACTAATACCTTCTAACAAAAGGACGGGAGAGGGAATTTTTCCTTGGGTTTTGGGTTAAGTGTGGGTCCCTCTTGTGTCCAGGGCTCCATTTGTCCGTCCCATTTGTGTGCAGGGATCTATTTGTGTGCAGGCCAGTGGCGTCTCTATGTTAAAAGATCCAGGGGCATGTGCTTGTGGTTTGCCCATGTCTGGTTTATTTGGGATTCTAGATTTAGGGTTATGATATCATTAAACCGTTAGGGAACTCCTATAAACCAAACATGTACTCAGACCCTACCCAGTCTCTTCTCTAATTCAGGCCTGGACTGCAGCCAACATTTAATAGGACTTTTAGTTTGATGAAGATCCTGCCAGCTGGTACGTTCTGATTAATCTTGATGAGACCACAATTAGTCATGGAGCTCTACTTTATTCAGGTGTAAACATCTTTAAACGTATGGTCTGCTTGTCCACTACACGCAGGGTTATTTTTAAATCACCCAGGCTAATATTTTAATAAAGTTTAGTTGATCTAAAGAAATGCCTGCCAAATTTTTCATCAAAATCATTTATTTTTACATGCAAACGATGGGATGGCCCGAAACTTGCATGTGTTTCCTGTATGTAGGGTTTCCATATCCGTGAAAAAAAGGGAGCCCATAAAAACACACACAGCAAGACTGAGTCAGCAGTAATGCAGTTTAAATGCAATCAGTTTGTAATTTGTGCAGCCCTGCTAACTACAGTCAGCAGGTGATATGGAAACCCTGCCTGAACGCATAACAACTGATGGGAAACATCAACAGAACAATCAGCAAATTGTCGGTCAGGAGCCAGGATTGGCCTTTGGGTACCAGCTTGATTTACAGAACATATGATCTGATAGGTACATACTTGTTGTTAGCAGGGCTGCACTGATTGCAAACTGATTGCAGGTGAAATGCATCCCAACACAGCCACACTGCATGTGTTTTTAATAGGTGTCCCTGGTAACAAACATAAAACTTTCATGTTGAAATGGTTCATACGCAGTCCTGCATCATTACATTTCTTACTGCTATTCTGCTATTAATTAGATTAATATAAATGCTCACGTGATTATGGGTGATTTTAAGGTGAATTACAGGTGCCCAGAATCACGATTTCTGTTTGCTACCCTGAGGTAATCCTAAAGTGTCAGTCTGAAGGGGATTAAATGAATTGGAACCAAGATGAAAAGACATGAAAAGTAAGTGGTACTTTTATGGAGACAGGTGTGAAATCAGCACAAATGGGAACTTGCCACCTTCTTGCTTATTCTTATTGTCTCATGTAACATAAATTAACCTCTTAAGAACAGCTAATGCCCACTAAGCACCAAGTTTACACACACCAAGGGCTAGGCCACACTAGTGCATTTCTATTGTGCTTCCAAATGTGACTTGCGATATGTTGCCACATTGCATGCGTTGCGCGGCAATCTGATTTCAGAGAGCACGAAACACATGCACTCCTTTATTTTGCAGATCGCAACAAAAGGTGTTTTGCCCCTATAACATAGCAAAGAAAGTTGTATAGATTTTGAAATACTATATACATATTTGTCATACTTTTACATTGTTGTGGAATTTCTTGGGGACATCTACCTTTACAGTAGGTGGCACATTCCTACTGAAAAAAGTCCATGAGAAAGGAAAATATAAAGGTATACGTAATCAATAATCCTGGGTTCCTTACCACTGGAATTAATGCTCCTAGAGATCTGACCAATCAGATGTTAGATTTCAAATGATCTGATTGGTTGGGGCAAAATTAGCACCATTTTTAGCTATAGAGCTTTTATTGAATCTCCCTGCAAGACTATTTATAATATGATTTCTATGATTTATTGTTTAAATAACACCAGCAATGAAGATTTGGAGGTCAGAATGTGGGGGGAGAAAGGGGTATTCCAGGATACAAAAATCACTCCTTTAACTACCCCTCTTCTAAAAATCAGGGGCAAGCACAGAATTGTTAAGGGAGGGATTCCTAAAATTGTCACAAGCAGCGGTGATCACATCACCCATTTTAATCATTCATCCCCCTTTAAAAAGGCTAATCCAATAATAAGTATGCCATCTTTATAATGTCCTTCCCACTAGATTCTTCCTTCTTGAATAATTCTTCTCTTTATTGCTTGTGAAGGTTCTCATTCATCCATTAAAGTTTAGTTAGTTTCACTAGTCACCCGACTGGCTTTCTCAATTTAGAATGACTTGTACAAGAATCTGTTAAATCGAAACTGCCCATGGTAAGGTGTCAAAACAGCATTGTACATGGCAGACAGTTGGTGTCGAAACCCCCCTCCCTCCCTCTATTCAGGCTTGGTTTCTTTATTTTCACATAAATTTGGACTAAGCACCATGGCCTTTTACGGGAAAAAACGCCCAAATCAGTGCAAATTTGCATTGATTATCTTTTCTATATTTGTATTAATCAATGCACATTCCTAGGCCCCATACAATATCATATTATCTGCACACAGGCATACTTTATAAACAAAGGGGTTTTAGTATACATTACTGTGATCACATGAATGAAAAGCCTTCCAACCACGTCAAGGTAACCCCAGTCTGGAAGGTCCTAACTTCTAACCTTTTTAAATATCTTTTACTTCAATTACGATTAGCAAACTTTGCATTTCTCATTCTTACACACTGGATCCATATAACAGGCTCTCTCACTTCCCCCCAGCCCCTTGGCTTTTTTAAAAAAAGGGAAGAGGCTATCCAGTGCTTTATATTAAAGGCATAGGGCCTCCCTTAAAGGTGGCGTGTTGGGGGTGCTATTACCTTGACGTGGTTGGAAGGCTTTTCATTCATGTGATCACAGTAATGTATACTAAAACCCCTTTGTTTATAAAGTATGCCAGTGAGCAGATAATATGGTATTGTATGGGGCCTAGGAATGTGCATTGATTATCTTTTCTATGTTTGTATTAATGTTTGACCAGATCAGTAGCACTTCCGCTAAATGTAGTTGTAAATTAGCCTAATTGGAGTGCTTCCACAACCCTTGTATTGTGTGTGTGTATATAGAAAAGAGAACAAATCTGTGCAGCACTCGTATAAAAATAAAAGGCGACATTTCGGTAACATCCATTACCTTTCTCAAGTCATATTAGAATGATGTCTTTTGTGTGTGTATGTATGTGTATATATATATATATATATACTTCTTGTTAATCCAAGCATCCTTACAAATTGCCATTTGGAGTCAGGAAGGATTTTTTCCCTTCCTACTGTTTTTTCATGTTTTATTTTGCATTTCTATGTATTGCGCTTTCACATTATAAGCCATGAAAATGCATAAAACTTTTTGTTTTTGTGCATTTCTATGCATTTTTTCCCTATTCCTCATAGACTTTCATTTAGTGCGTTAACTCAATATCTGCGGGACCCGCGATCGCACATGTGTACGAACTTTTAAGCTGGGTGCACAGTTAAGCAATATGTAACTATTTATAGACTGATTCCATTGGATTATTTCTGCAATTAACTATTGAATTCTCACAATGGCATGCTGTGGTCCGTTTTTTGAGTGGTTTATATTTCTTACCACTAGAAAAAAATTGGAGATAAACTACCAGTGGGATTTATGTGGAGGGTATGCAGAGCCGCAGTGCTCTTTTTTAGTGTTAAAGTCGCGCTAACTAATTTATGGTTGTGGTGGCTGCGCATGATTTGCAAGTTACACTAGCGGCTGCCGCAAGCCTTTTTCAAGAGGCTGTGCAGCTGTGTGCAAGAAGGTATGTAATGCCAGCTGCCAGCTAACATTAAATACTTACGTGAGGATGAGATTCACCCAGGGCCGTGCAGCCTTTGGTAAATCTCTTCCAGGACATTTGCCCAGAGCAAGAGTGGGTAAATGTTCCTGCACTTTTTATCTCCTTGGTAGATGGGAAAAAAAACATCTTACAATGTTAGTAGCACCATCACCTTTCTGTCCTCTCAGAATAAGCCTTCTGGTTTTATTTTCCAGTTTAATAATGAACATTTACTGTTTGTAATATGCCTAAGCCACAATATAAATGTTTCCATGCATGCAACATTCATGACATATAGCAAGTAAGGTCAGAGCAGTTATTTCAGGCCTTTTGGGACTATTGGTAGTACTGTAAGTGCACTGTCATTTTTTGGCTGCATCTCTATTGTTTATATATGTATATTTACATAAAGGTCTAAGGAACAGACCAAAACGTTGCTATTTGCACAATGTGATATGCTTGCACTTAAATAAACATATTGGAAGGGCCCTAGTGTGCACTTTTATTATTATTATTATGGATTTATATAGCGCCAACATCTTCTGTAGCACTTTAGAATTACATAGTCATACATTACATACAGGGTAATACATGTTTTACAAAGTCATACATATTACATACACAGGTAATACATAATATAAGTAGTGATGAGTTTCTTACAGCAATACCGTGATACAATAGGAGAGAGGAGCCTGCCCAAAGAGCTTACAGTCTAGAGGATATGGGGGTGAGACACAAGGTTGTGGGAATCGGTAAGCTGTAAATAGATTGGCAGTGGAGTGTGAAAGGCAGATGGGATGGTATTGGGTAGTAAGAGGGGTAATGTTTAGACCATATATAATTTGCCTGAAGAGGTGGGTTTTTAGGTTAAGTTTAAAGGTATTAAGGGACGGTGAGTGATGGAGAGACGGAGGAAGGGAGTTCCAGAGCAGAGGGGCAGCACGAGCAAAGTCCTGAATGCATGGCATGGGAAGAGGTGACAAGGGTGGGTGAGAGGAGGATATCATTTGCGGAGGGACGGTGTCGGTGGATCAGCTCTGAGATATATGGAGGGGCTGTATTGGATAGTGCTTTATAGCTTGAACTGGACCCTTTGCTTGATGGGCAACCAGTGGAGGGACTGACAGAGAGGAGAGGCATTAGAGAAGCGAGAAGAGAAAAGAATGAATGAGCCTGGCAGCAGAGTTGAGGATGGATTGAAGCAGTGCCAGATGGTTGTTTGGTAAACCACACAGGAGTGTGTTGCAGTAGTTTAGCCAGGATATGATTAGGGCATGGACTAGGATTTTTGTAGCTTCATTCGAGAGGAAGGGTCGCATTCTGGAGATGTTTTTGAGTTGAAGCCGACAGGAGTTGGCAAGTGAATTGACATGGGGTTTGAAGGAAAGATCGGAATCTAGCATTATTGCCAGGCAGCGGACCTGAGGAAATGGGATATAGGTGTATTGTTAATATTAATAGTAAGACTAGGGAGGGGAACAGATTGTGAGGGTGGGAAAAGGACAAGTTCAGTCTTGTTCATGTTGAGTTTAAGGAAGCAGGAGAACATAAAGGCAGAGATGGCAATAAAGCAGTTGGGGACCCGGGATGTCAGTGATCTGGGGCAGAGATGTAAATTTGGTTATCATCCGCATACAGGTGATACTGGAATACAAATGAACTAATGATTTGTCCAAGGCCATAGGTGTAGATGGAGAAAAGAAGAGGACCAAGTTCTGAGTCTTGCGGGACTCCCACAGGGAGGAGGCGAGGGGTGAAGCTAATTCCAGAGTGGAAAACGCTAAAGGTTCTACCAGAGAGATAGGAGGATAGACAAGAAAGTGCAGTGTCCTGGATACCAAAGGAGGCCAGTATCTGAAGAAGTAGAGAGTGATCAACAGTATCAAAAGCAGAGGACAGATCAAGAAGAATGAGCAAAGGGTAGTGACCTTTAGATTTAGTACTAAGTAAATCATTGGTCACTTTAGTGATGGCAGTTTCCGTGGAGTGGTTAGGGCGGAAGCCTGACTTGAAGTGGTCAAAGAGAGAGTTGGCAGACAGGTGACTGACTAGTTCAGCATAGACATGTCTTTACAGAAGTTTGGAAGCAAATTGGAGAAGGGAGATGGGCCGGTAGATGGAAAGAGCAGATGGGTCGAGGAAGGGTTTTTTAAGTATAGGGGATACCACAGCATGTTTAAATGAGGAGGGAAAAATACCAGTGGAGAGGGACAAGTTAAAGAGAGATTTTAGGGCTGTTATAAATGAAGAGGAGAGAAGGGGAATAAGATGAGAGGGAATGGGGTCAAGGGGGCTGGTGGTGAGACGTGTCCTGGATAGGAGAGATAAAAGTCCCTGTTCTGTAATAGTGGTGAAGCTCATTAGGGTACAATTAAAGGGATTGACCAAAGAAGGCAGGTTAGCCGGTGCGCAGTTGTAGGAATTGGAAGCTGTAGGGTGTACAGGAAAAACATTTTGGATGTTTTTGATTTTTTCTATGAAATATAAGGCTATTTCATCAGCCGATAAACGGGGTAGGCGGAGGATGTGGCGAACAGAGCAGGGAGTTGAATACTTTTATTACCTGTTTGGGGTTATGGGATTGTGTGGATATGAGTGAAGGGAAATAGTTTTGTTTGGCTAAAGATAAAGCACTCTGATCTAAATTTAAGAAAGTCTCTCAACCTATCTTTTCAATACTTGTTAACGTAGCATCAGGGCAAGGAACTACTGAGGAGCACGTGCCCAACCTTATGCCATTTCGATGTATATTTTGTTTACATATATGGTACATTTTCTTGATTATCTAAAGAATAGTTCGACCTGCACTGCAGGAAGAGCTGACAATTGCAAGTAGTGAATTTCATGCACCACAAACTTGTATTGCAATGACCGAACTCCACCATTCATTCAAATAGCTCATTGTTGTGTAGTTAGGGACCCATTATCATTTGTGCAAAGTCTTGACATGGCCTATTTGTTATCATGCTGAATCACTCCACTTCTCCTTAATAATTTCCTTTCAACCTTCTGCAAAGAGATAAGCTCTGTGTGGCAATGTGGATATGACCAGACAAAGGGATAATGTGCCCCCAAAACATTTTGTTTTTTCCCCTTGAATGTTTTGATAAATAGGCTTAGAGCCTTATTTATCCAAAAGGTGTGTTGGTCTATGTGCGTTCTCCCTGTGTTTTGTCCCACAGCTCTAAACCATCGATTCTTCCATTGCTTTTAAAAGAGCCTTTGGGGTATGGTGCTCCAGTAGCTCAAAACCTGCAACCTACTTCTCTGCCATCTTGCTTAGTTGCACTGATTGGTAAAATATGACTTGTCACGTTTGGAATATTGAGTGATCAGATTTTAAAGGGGAACTGTGGTCTCCAGCCCAAGATATAAAGAAATGACTGACCAGAAAGTCAATGGGTGGGAGGCTGACATTTGACATTCCTATGGCTTCTCCTGCACAGTGCCACCAGCAAGATCAGCCTCAGACTCCCTCAGTGTGTGAGGGAGACAGGAAGTCCCTCCTCCTCTCTGTTGTGTGAAGTCCTGACAGAGAAGGTTAGGGAATCTACAGCCCTTCTTTCCCACTATGTGAAAACAGCCTTTTCAGGTAGAGTTCCCACTCTGCCTGAAAAGGCTGTTTCCACAGAGTTTTCTGTAGGGGGGATCTGAGTGGCCCACGGCAACCGTGAGGGGGTGGGGCTTGTGCACCTGTGAGGGGGTGGGGCTTGTGCACCTGTGAGGGGGTGGGGCTTGTGCACTGTGAGGGGGTGGGGCTTGTGCACCTGTGAGGGTGGGGCTTGTGCACCTGTGAGGGGGTGGGGCTTGTGCACCTGTGAGTGGGTGGGGCCATGACACCTGTGGGTGGGCGCGGTCACATGGGGCTGTAAGAGAATGGGCCAAGGGGGGCCTGCAACTGCAGGGACCATGGGGTCCGTGAGTGGGAGGGACCAGGGGGGCTGCAAAGGGGAGGAGGAGACACAGGTCAGATTGACTGACATGGTTTCAGAGCAGGAAGTGCAGGGGACCTGTGATGCTCTTACATTTTTACACAAAAATGTAAATATCTTCAAATCTATGTAAAATAAACAATAAAAATATATTGCAAAAATTCTCAGGAGAGCAATTCCTGTCAATTGACCTAAAGTCATTTTTGGACCACAGTTTCCCTTCAAGGTGGTCTTTAAACTTTCTTATAAAAAAAATAGTGGATCTCAGAAGACATAAGTGTCTGCGAAAAAAAGCATTCTGGGAGCAGAGAGGGAAACACCAGATCAATTCAGTTGAGAAGATGCTGGTGCAGAAAATGGCAAAAATTGGATATATCACTCCCCAAACTTGCAATAGTTTTATAAAGCTGAAAGATATGAGGTTAACCTGAAATGCTGCTACCAGAAAACATCACTGCTGTATGAATATGTCCCATAATTACAAAGGTATAATTTTATAAATAGGATCCTTAAGCATCTATTACTAATGAATACATCTAAAGGAGTTTGCACAGTTGGGTTTTTATTTCCATATTTATGAAAAGGGTAAATTACTTAAACCTTTCAATCTAAAATCTTCTATTTAATATGTGCCAACATGATATATTTTAGCCCACTATGATCAGCAACATTTCTTCCTGTCTCCTGTCTGGAGATCATGAGACTGATTAGATGTGGCTAAAGAGATTGAAGGTTTTAATGCTTTCTAAAACCCAATTATTTGTGGATCTCATTTTTTCTGGCTATAAAAATCTCTAGCTAATTGGTACAGTAGCATGCATGAATCACGCAAGGCATTGTCTTATGTAATTATATGCCTGTTATTATTAACCCCTTGCATGGATGAGTTGCATTAAAGACACTACATTGATCTCCTGAGGGATAAACCACAGCAGTTAATCAAATATACTATACATACTTTAAAGAATATTCCACTGTACTGTGTGTTAACAGAAGCCAGTAACTATTTCCGAGGAAATATCTGTAGCATGTTCCCTTCGCTGGTGAATCTTTGATCTCCTTATTTGCATTATTCGCAATAACTAGGGCTGTGCATAAGAACAGATGAGTATGAAAAGTTTTGTGATCCTTTGCTGTGCATATTTGATGTATCTTGTTAACCCTTCATCATGGCAGCTCTGCCCTCTTGCATTGCCAGCCATTCATAAAATGCACTTCCTATGGGAGGACTCCCAGTAAACATGCCACCAATTCGCTGAATTCTCAAGGTTGAGGGCCTTAAGCCTTTAAATAAAAAATCTTTTTCAATGTATGATTGTATACATGTATACTTTTATTTATATGATTTTATTTTAGAATGTAGCCCTGTACATTGTAACAATTCAATTCAAACAACTGCAAAATAAGAAATGTAATACATAAATATGTAGATTAATATCTACAGGGAACCAAAAGTCTCCAGACATCATTGTACCAACAGACAGATAACATTCACACCCATACAACAAGCTGTGTCTCACCTCTCGCTGTGCTGTGGCTGCTGGGTGATTTATGAAACTAACCTGTGAGTATTAGGGGTCAGCTCCCATAATCCACTTTAGCTGTATGCAATACACTTCACGTGCTCTGCAGTGCTCAACAGATCAAAACAAGGAAGTTGAAGCCTTGATTCCTAGAAGCTGACAGACAATTATTTAACAGAACTCAGGGGTTTCAGTTTTTAGTGGTCCCTGCTGTAAGAATCCTAGTCCTTACAGCAGGGATTGTAATAATATGCAGGGGAGAAAAGAGGAGTATTCACATTGGCTGACGGAGGAAACGGTACGGAAACAATTAGACAAAGTTAATATTAATAAAGCCCCAGGACCAGATGGATTGCATTCTCGGATTTTAAAAGAGCTTAGTTCAGTTCTATCTAGACCAGTGTTTCTTCTCTTTTCAGATTCATTTTGGTCTGGGGATGTGCTGATGGATTGGAAAAAAGCCAATGAAATTGTTTTTTTATAAAGAAGCGAGTAAGAATTTAGATTCAGGCATAGCAGTGGATGTGGTATACTTGGATTTTGCAAAAGCTTTTGATACTGTGCCACATAGGTGACTAATGTATAAACTGAGGACTGTTGGCCTAGAAGAAAACATTTGTTCATGGATAGAGAATTTGTTATTGGATCGCAAACAGAGAGTGGTGGTAAATGGAACTACATCTATGTGGGCTAAAGTTCTAAGCGGAGTGCCTCAGGGTTCTGTACTGGGGCCACTTCTTTATAATCTGTTAAGAAATAACTTAGAAGGGGGCATTGAGAGCCAGGTCTCTGTGTTTGCTGATGACACTAAACTATGCAGAGCTTTGGAAACTTTAAATGATGTGCAAGTGCTGCAAGCAGACCTAAATAGATTATCAAAATGGGCAGCAGAATGGCAGATGAGATTCAATGTTGATAAACGTAAGGTGATGCATTTGGGATTTAATAATCCCTGTGCCACCTACACCATAAATAACTCTGTGTTAAGTGAATCTGTAATGGGAAAACATTTGGGGGTTCTGGTAGATAACAGACTTAGCTATAGCAAACAATGCTAGGTAGCAACGGCTAGAGCTAGCAAGATATTCTTTCATTAAAAGGGGAATAGATTCAAGAGGGAAAAATATTATTCTCCCTCTTTACAAGGCACTGGTAAGGCCTCATTTGAAATATGCGGTGCAGTTTTGGAATCCCATATACAAAAGGGACATTTTTGAAATGGAAGCAGTTCAGAGAAGGGCAACTAAATTAATAAGGGGAATGGAGGGGCTTAAATATGCAGGCAGATTAGACAAGTTAGGGCTGTTTACATTGGAGAAGTGTGGGGATATGATAACCTTATACAAATATATTAATGGGCCATACAATAAACTCTCTGTTGCATTGTTCACTAATAGGTCATATCAGAGGACTCGTGGACATCCTTTAAGGTTGGAAGAAAAAAATCTTCAGGTTAGGAAAGGTTTCTTTACAGGGAGAACGGTAAAACTGTGGAACTTTCTTCCAACAGATGTGGTAATGGCAAGTTCATTGAATAAGTTTCTAAAACTAAACAATTTTAAGAATTACTGGTATTAATACATATACCGTAGATCTGGTTGATCCAGGGTTACTTTTCGATTGCCGTTTTTTTGCCTTTCTCTGGATCAACTGTTAGGAAGGGTTAAAAAAAGAAAAAGTGAATAGGTTGGACTTGATGGACGTATGTCTTTATTCAACCTCAATTACTATGTTGCTATATATAACTAAGCTGTACAGAACAGTCCAGATACCTGCACAGCCTTTACCATCACTATTTGCCCCTATATCTGTTTTAGGCAAGTTGTTGCGTGGGTCATAGGTTGCTCCAAACATTCTAAATTATTTGATAAATAAACTGCAGGGTAACAAGCAGCTTTCAAAGTCTTCCTAGGGACTTCCACATTGGTGTGGAGACATCCGTATAGACAGTGAATACTGGGGTCAGGGGGCGTGGCTTTTTGAAGACTGGGTTATACTGGCAATGCAGTTGTACTGACAAACAAGCCTTCTTACTGACACAATATATTACATGTACTAAATTAGAGAAACATTTTAAGAACATTATGTGTTCAGGGAAGAAATGCTTTCATAGTAGGATTTTTAAAAATTAAGATTCAATAAAAGTTCTTATCGTTTAAAATGGTGCTAATTTTGCCCCAACCAATCGGACCTTAGCTTTCAAATGTTAAATAAGATCTAATTGGTTGGGGAAAAATTAGCACCATTTTAAACGATAAGAACTTTTATTGAATCTCCCTGTAAGTTTAGTTCTCCTTTAAGTATATGAGTGATTGAACCTTAAGATATAAGGTAAGGGGTCCCAGCAAATAGAGTTTACAGTCTACATGGGTGGGGAGCCTACAGATACAAAGAGAAGGGAATAACTTGCTGTAGTGAGAATTCCTTCTAAGTAATTGAAATGATCACATACTGTGCTGTTGCTTTAAAATGTAGACTGTAAGCTTAGAATTAAAACTGAAAGAGGTTTATTGGCTTAAAGAGAGGGGTATAGAATTTCATCACAGGTGGAGAGCAACAAGAAAGAAAGATTTATGCAGGTGGAAGCAGTGTGAGTGGGAAGTTTGTTATAGGAATGGGGTTGAAAAGGAAGATTTGTGCATAAAAATGATACTTAAAGGAGAAATATACTCATGCAGTAACTGACTTATTTTTTGCTATTCCCAGTCATTGTGAATGCAGGGCCGGATTTCCCACTAGGCCACCTAGGCCGTGGCCTAGGGCGGCACAGCCACAAAGGGCGGCAAAAAAAAAAAGAAAGAAAAGGGTAAAGCAGCATTGCACCCCCATTTTAAATTTACACAATGCACGTTAGTTGGCACACAGCAGAGCTTTGTTAAATCAGAAACGGGCAGCGATTGCCGATTTGCTAGGGGAGCAGGTCCCTCCCCCACTTACAAAGCTCTGCTTCAGCTAATAAATGACCGCGTACAGGCAGTACAAGTTAGCTGGCCTAGGGGAGAAAAAAGTATAAATCCGGCCCTGTGTGAATGACAAAAATATGAATAGTCCACAACACAGGTAATGGCTGGTACTTTTACCTCTACTTATGCATCCATCCACTCATGCATGAGAATAACTTCAAATAGAAAAACGTGATAGAGGTAATACATGTGCGACCGACAGTATAACAACTTTATTACAGCAACTTTATTACATGTGCATACACGACATGTTTCGAGCAACACTTGTCGCTCGAAACATGTCATGTATGCACATGTAATAAAGTTGCCATTAACAGTTATACTGTCGGTCGCCCGTGTGTTACCTCTATCACGTTTTTCTATTTGAAGTCATTGTCAATGACGATTCTCCCATCTCTGACCCTGAAGGAAGTTCATGACCAAATACATCCATATATTCTAATATATATGGATCATATAATAATATTATATATTCTGTACTTGCCATAATTATCATCACAGTTAGCCATATATCACTTTTGTTATAAAGTATCTTCATTAAGGCTGGGTACATATGAGCAGATATTTATGTGTATCGGTTGGTTGGTCTAAAAATCTGAGGGGGTTTCGGTGGTGGCGGCATCCAATGTCGGTAAATCACTGCAGATTGTGCGGTCCATAGGAGACATTTGCCACGACTAACAGTGCTTTGCCCCTGCCGACTGCTCGTAGTGGCAAATGGTTGAGATGAAAATTTTGGCCAATTGTTCCCAGTCAAATATTTCCCTTTACCGAGAAATCCACATTTGCCCTTCAATATTATTAGTGTTCTTCAAAGTCAGAGCTGTGACAATGACGGTGGATCTGACACAATTTGCTGAATATTGTCGGTATCGGGACCTATCGGACAAGACAGAAAATTTTCATTTCCTGTTCCCTTTACTACAGTAGGGGAAGCTGATAACATTAGATCATGTATGGGCACATTGAACTATCATTCTGTATATGGAACAATCACTACTGTGTATGTATAATATATATAATGAAATGTTAATAGTCAGCTACCACCTCCAGGATTTCTTAATTCCTGCTCAATAAGCTCCATCACAGTGGGGTAAGTACAGTAGGTAATGTATATAAACCCAGTCTCAGCAATCACCTTAAGCAGCTGCAGGGTTAATACTGATACAGTTTTGTATCAATTATGATTAGTTATGGTACTGTCAATCACAGGGCAGACTGGATACATTTTTGAAACATACAAATGCTGCTTCTCACTCACAGCTCAATTAACAATGTAACAGTCTATGTAACAGTCTATGTAACAGTCTATGTAACAGTTAATGGACACCAGGAGAAGTAGAACAGCAGACTGCACTGAGCAGACAGAAAGGGGGGATACAAATGTATCATCCTGTTTATTACAGAGCAATAATATAGATACACCAGTATCATCATCATTTCTCAAGAGATGTATCCAAACATTATATTATATTTAGAGACTGTTCATACTGTTTAAAGAAATCGTTACATAGATTAAACAAAGAAACACAGTATAAAGAGAAAATAGATCTTATACCATGCAAGAGATGTATCGCTTGCATGGGATAAGATCTATTTTCTTTTTATACTGTGTTATCAATTTTGATTCCACATGTAACTGGCCGTTTGGATATTTATCGTATTTACTGTGACGTTTTTAACTTTTATTAGTGTGTTCTTTTGGTGCAGTCTCCCCTTACCAATCTATACTTTATTTGGTTGTTTTTACTTAGTCAGCCTCCTCTTAAGGGTTAAATTTACTTACCCTGTGTATTTGGTTAATTGATTGGGCTATAATGGATGTGTGTGCACAGTGGGACTCACTTCCTCTGATGAAGTGATGTAATGTAAGGAAACACGTCAGGGTTTTGCTGTTTCTCCCGTTTGCTACATTTTTAATGCTGGAATAAAGGCTAGGCCATACTGCTGCGCTTTTTTTTTTTTTTTGCATATCATTGAAAATGCAGCAATGCACTGAAAATGCGCATTCGGTTGCATTTGCGTTCTGCATTTTTAATCGCAATCGAATGCGTTTTCCAATACTTATTGAAAAAACGCATGCGCAAAGGCAACAAAATCGCACATGAAATTGCATGCGATTCCATGTGCGATTGCCTTTGCGTTGCAGTGTGGCCATGCCCTTGAAGTTACTTTTTACACGGTGGTGGATGGAGTCAAGCAGTCCTTTTTTTTTTTTTTTTACTTCTGATCCCTTAATGTTGTATCCTATTGGATTGTCCGGACTCTCCATGGACTGACCCTCCCGTTGGAGACATGGTGGAGGATTTGAGGTATCTATATCTACTGTAGTGATTGTTATAAACATTGGATAGAAGCCAGGTATCGGTAACGTAACCCAAGTTTAATGTCTGAGAAAAATATGGACGGGAAAGCAGTAGAAAGAGGTTGGATTCAAAGAACTTCAATTAATGTGAAGGAGATGGAGGGTGGTGGGGTAATGTTCTGGGATTCCCTAGCAGAGAAAATGCAAAGGCCTTCAGGATTTAATGAAGAAATAGAGACCATGATGAGAGCAGCCACATTTGGGGCAGCCAGGTTTCAGTATAGACTGGAAGGTGAAAAGATGTACAGCAAGAAAAAAAAGCATGAATCACTAACACAGATTTGTTGGAGAAGCAGAATATATTAAGGAGAGCACAGATGAACGGGAGAAATGAGCATTAGATTAACCAAGATATAGTATAGTATAGTATGGTATAGTATTTGTGGTTGAATAAAGACATGCGTCCATCCAGCCCAAACCATCTAGCAATATCCTCATTTCCTGCCTAACTGTTGATCCAGAGGAAGGCAAAAAAAACCACACAAATTTTATGGAAGGGCGGAAAAAAAATTCCTTCCTGACTCCAAGTGGCAATCGGAAATTTCCCTGGATCAACTCTACTTTATGTATCAATACCAGTAATGTGCAACATTCCTTGTTTGCAGAAACTCATCCAGCTTTTTTTTGAAACTGACAGATGAACCAGCCATAACAACGTCCACTGGAAAACCGTTCTATAGCTTTACCATTCTCACAATGAAAAACCCTTTCCAAGCTTAAAGCCTAAACCTTTTTTCTTCAAGTCTTAAAGGGCATGTCCACCCTTCAAGAAAATTTTTGATATTATATTCCCCCTGTCCCAACAGCCCCAACCGCTCTATTTTTAATTTTAGAAAGTGCCCCAAACTTTACTTACCTTCCCTCTTTCCTCCGCCGCACTGCCAGGCCCTCTGCTTGCGAGAAAATGCAAGCAGAGGGGCGGGACCGGCAGTCGCGTCTGTGATTGGCTGAGCAGCAGCCAATCAGGGATGCGGCTGCCGGGAGTTCAGTGCGGAGGAGGGAAGGTAAGTAATGTTTGGGGCACTTTCTCATAATAAAACTATAGCGGTTGGGGCTGGAGGGACATGGGGAATATAATATGGAAAGGTTTTTACGCTAGGGGGAGGGAATTCCTAATCGGGAGGGAGAGGGAGGGGAGGGAGGGGGAGAAGGGCTGCAGTACGCATGCCAAACTTCTCCCGGAGGCCAGATAGGAGGCAGAGTCCATATGACTCTGCTATCCTCCTGGTGGCAGTTTTGTGGACTTGGGGGGGGGGACTACAGGAGAACCATATGGAGCTGGGATGTGAGGTAAGAATTTTATTTCACTACATGATGTATGTCCTCTGACAACGTTCTATTGGTGAACAATGCCCCAGATAGTTTATTGTATGTCCCGTTAATGTATTTATACACAGTAATCATATCCCCACGCAAGCGCCTTTTCTCCAGCATACATAATTGTAACTTTTACAGTCTCTCTTCATATTCAACGTCCCCCAATCCCCTTATTAATTTAGTTGCCCTTCTCTGAACCCTTTCCATTTCAAAGATGTCCTTTTTGTATACAGGATTCCAAAATTGCACTGCATATTCCAAATGAGGCCTTACCAATGCTTTGTAAAGAAGGAGAATTACATTTTCCTCCCTTGAATCCATACCTCTCTTTATACAAGACAATACCATGCTGGCTCTGGCTGTTGCCGCCTGGCACTGCTTGCTACCTTGTTACCTTTAAGTACTGCTATGCCAGAGTCTAAATTTCTACTTACTTCCTCATAAAAGCCAAGCAAGTTAGTTTGACAAGATCTATTCCTCCTAAATCCATGCTGGTTACTACTTATAATGTCAGTCCTTGAAACATATTCTAGAACATGTTCCCTTATTAAACTTTCCAGGTCTTCCCTACCCTGGAAGATCCTATGAAGTCAGTGGTGTAACTAGGAATCACTGGGAGGAGGCTTTATCTGTCATAGAAAATTTAAGAAGATGGGGCCCCCTTGGTTCCCTCCCCCCCCCTGCGGTTCCTCGCCCTGCTCCCCTGGTAGTTACATCCTGATGAAGGTGGAGTGTGTGAGGAGCTTGTGCGGTGCATGTGAGCAGTGCAAGGAGGTGGGGAGAATAGATGGCAAAAACTATGAATTTGAATTTAAAGAAGAACTATCCTTTCAGTTTTTATGAAAAACAGTTAAAATGAAAAGTGCTTGGGATATAGGATTGGTAATTTCTAACTCCCAATATTGTTTCAGTGAGCACCAGCCCAAAGAAAACTGATTCTGCCAGTCTACCTTCTGGCTTCAGCAGGAATAGTCCAGGACTAACCTGGTAAATGACAACTGTACGTGCTGTAGCTCCTTAACAAAATGATATTGTGAGGTAGGAATAATCAATCCAACCTCCCTGCCCCTGGTACTTTCCATTTTTTAAAAGTTAAATTTTAGAGTATAGTTATCCTTTAACTTAGGCAACAGGAAGCAAATAACAGTGATACAGACACAGTATAATAATTTACTCTTCATTTGCACAAAGGATTTGTAATAGATGTGATGAAATAAAACTATCCAGTTAAGGTGGATACTAGAGTACTTTGGAGTTGCTTTTCTTATATCTGTCCTTGTTAAGCTTTAATTTAACTAGAAAATCTTTATTTTGGACAATATTAATGTTGGATGATACTGCAAAGCTAAACACCTGCACATCTGTGTCTGAAGTTAAAGGATCAAAATCAGATTCAAGACAGGAAATTCAGGTAACACTGCAAAGTGATCACCAGCTGTGCCACAAGGACTGATAGTCCTGGTCAATCCTTTGTTACTGTATGTGAGTTGAGGATCAAACAGAAATGTTTCTTAGGCATATGCTGCAAGTTGCAATTATATTCTGTGTGCATGGACAGGTATGTTTTTATGCACATTCGTCTTTTGCCTAGTTGGTCCTCCTGAATACAATTCCATTAAAGGGCATCTATATGGAAAAATAGGTTATTTTAAATTGACCATAACTGGAAACTATCATTCTTCCCAACCACCACTGTATAATTTTTTTGTTGATCTGCCCCCTGTTCTAAGCTGCTCAGCTGTCAATCAAGTTGCTTGCTCTCAAAAACTATTCTTCTGTGAGTAGTTTTATTGTAGCTGGAATGGTGACAGAGTTTTGACAGTTGGAATGCTGTGTGCAGGCTTGATTGTTGGTTTGTGGGGGGAAAGTCAGGTAGGATGGAAGTGGGAGTGGTTAAAAGAGGGAGGGGGGATACTGCTCCTAAGCAAAATGTGTGTGGGATTGAAGGCATGCAGCAACACACACAAATCAGAGTAAGTACTACTTACATGCATTCAATTATAGATTAAGAAGAGGCAAAGTCATTTTTTCAGTATAGTGTCCCTTTAAAGAGGGTCACACTAAGAAGTTCAGTTGTATAAATTGAAAAAATATTTATTTAATTTATCATAAATTAAAATCTAAAAGCTATGGCAAAAAAACAAACAAAAAGAAACACAATGATAATTTTAAACAAATTCCTTTCTTAACGGAAAAAAGAAGTTTTCTGCTTAGATTTCTACGTTTCTGAAGGATGAAGCATTATTATAATTATTTGGTCCTGTTTGTCCTGAAGATTCATAGTTACCTACTCATATAGACAGATTTCCTGGCAAACAGACAATTTATTTGCATTTTGTCCAATGTAGTGTAAATATTTGTCATGACCCTGCCTTATTTAATCTATTAGGTGTCCCTGATGACCATTCCTGCCACACAAAGGATGCACTGATCTGTTGTATAGAACGCACAATGGACTATCGAGCTCCTTGTCTTCTTCCCTCACATATCACTCTGACAGACAGAGGCGCACATGACTCTGAATCTAATGCGACATGTGGATTGTTTACAATGAACTGTGGAGGAAGGGAAAATTTAGAGAAAGAAGTAGGAAAAGACTCCTGTAGTGGGAAAAGTAATTGCCATATTACACTGGTGAGCTGGAGGGGGAAATTGAGAGAGCAAAGCAATGAGCGGATGTTATTTTATCCTGTGTCTGTTGTACCAGGGATGGAATTTAAGTATCTACTGTAGCATTCGCAGGTGGAAATTAATTTTGATCTAAATTTAGATTAACTACTTGAAGAAAATCAGTATAGAGTATGACTTATTGGATGATGCAATATCTAATTAGCTGGCACTTTATTAAACATAGTAATATGGATTGTTTGTGACGCAAACTGCGCTAGCTACTGCTTGTGATATTTATCTTGTAGGCATAAGATGAGTACTACTAGTAAAAAATGATTATGATACTCTTGTAAGCAGAGATATGGTCCTGCATTACAATAAAGCATTATCCTTTTTTATAATATTTTAGTGTAATCTCTGAATGAAAATATATTACTGCAAGAATCCATAGGGAGACTTATAATATTATTCTTAAAGGACATGTCCACCCCCAAAACTAAAATTTAACCCACTGCTGGCCCCACTGTGTAGGGTTAAAAAATCCTTACCTTACATCTCTGCTCCTTATGGTTCTCCTGCACAGGGGCATAACTACCAGGGGAGCAGGCACTTTTCAATAAATGTGTTTACTTGATTGCCACTTAATTTATTTTTACTGAGCAGGCACTGCAACTACAGGGGCCCCAGGAGCCAAGGGGCCCCCATCTTTTTACTTTCCCTATGACAGATATAGCCTCCCCCCCAGAAAACTGCAGTAGATGTAGCAGGGAAGGGGGCCCCATCATAGTTTTGCTCCTAGTTACACTTCTGCTCCTGCAGTGCTTATCCAAAGTGTAAAAATTGAAGAGTGGGAGGTGTCTGTGAGCCATCCAGGCCCTTCATCCAACTTGTCCTTAGGGAGGACTGTGACATGCACAAGGGAGCCCTTTTGTTTTAGGGGTACATAACCTTTAATTGGCTAAAATTCCTACTTGCCCAGCCATCAGGGTATAACTCAAACATGACATTAGGAGGAGGTATTGTGGTAAACGATCATTGTAGGTAGGCAGCTAAAGGATTCTTACAACTCTGTAGACTATTTTAAAGAGCAATAACACAAAAAGGGGTTGTAGGAAAAATATATTTTCTTATAGTTTTTAAAGAAGGTGTTCACCTGAATAAACAGTCAAATAAAATATTATTCCATCTTGCCCTACCCTTTTTGTACTGGATAATTATATGTCATCAATGACCCTGTTTTTGACATAATTGACTACTTTCCATGGTTACAGAGACACAATAGTGTGTACATTTCATGTTCTATGGTGTTGCAGAAAAAACAGGGTTAAGGATTACACACACATGTTAATCATATGAGTGCTAAGCACAAGAAAGGAAAGAAAAAAACTGAATATTACCAAACATAGACTAGGTGCCTGGGTATTAAGCACATTTGGCATGCCATATTAGATGTGCCTATAGTTATGTTGAAAAGTTAGCAACATTATGTAGGGAGCACAGTCTCTTCTGTACAATGTACAGCCCTGGGTATTCCTGGCAATGTACATCCAAGTCATACTCCAAAACCCTACAGTATATTTTTTCTCTGACTTCACTAAGGCTTATTACATTATCTAGTGTATTCAGTTAGATCAACTGGACTTACAAGGAGATTCAATAAAAGTTCTTATCGTTTAAAATGGTGCTAATTTTGCCCCAACCAATCACCAACGATAGGAACTTTTATTGAATAACCCTATTAGTTCTTGAAGACTTTTCATGCTTTCTCAATTCAGAATGACTTGTACAAGAATCTGTTGGAAATTATGGACCCTGTGTGTACCCTGCTACATTTTGAAATATACAAATTGTCCAGGTGCACACCGCCTGCATGGGTGCAAGACTACACAAAGGCTTCCTACTCCAGTGGAAGCAATGTAATCATAGAAGACAAACTCTTGTAGTCGCACTCCAAACAATTGTGACTTTATTATAAACCAAACATGAGTACAACGTTTCGGGGGTACTAGCCCCCTTCTTGAGGTGATGTGCTGCATTTTACTGCCTTTTTTCCATTTGAGTTTCAGTTTGCGATCCTCATAGGCAGCTGCTTTCAATGGGAATTGCTGGTACTGCTGTTGGTCTGCATTTAAAATGCATACATTCACCATTTTAGGTCAACGCAGTAAAAATCCGACACAATGGACAATACATGCATTTTTAGTGTATTTAACCACAATCATCAATTAACACATGCGTACAGTGAAATGTTCAAAAATGCTTCAAAAAGAGAAGTGGACACAAAAATAGCAAAAAACACATGCCAAGCCAATGCCTTTTTTTTGTCCAGGGGGCCATTGGTTTGTCTGGAAGCATCTAAGCAGCAGCCATGGATGGACATTAGCCTTTTTTTAGCTACTGTACTTTACTGTGCCATTTATTGAAAATCCACATGCAGGCCCAGAATAACCATTAGGCACAGTAGGAATTTGCCTAGGGGCGTCTGTGGCTATCAATCCCTCCACCCTCTAATCTACACCCTTTAAAGTCTATTTTTATCCCCCCCAAAAAAGAAACTGGGTGTGGTTTAAGGGTGTGGTCTTTGTTAAGGGGTGGGGCTAAGGGTGCAAGGCTTTTGGGGCCTATAGGCTCCTGAGGTGTAAATCCATCCCTGGCCACATGACAGTAGTTAATGTATCCCCAAACTTACAGTCCAGGTTATGGCCATGCCATCTATAATGTCACATCCACCTTATCACAAAGGATTAATATGATTTTTGACTGGTTTACACAAGAACCCAAAAACCCTGGGTTGCAGCACACGTATATTCTGAAAAACGCAGCAGCACAGAGTGCCCATAGGGAGCGCATAATAGCTTTCCCACTAATGGGATCTGTGTGTGGTGCAGTACATTGCGTTTCAGAAGTCCGCAGCTCTGTGAATTCTAATCCAGAAATGGACGTACAGAAATAGATAACAAAGGCAAAAAGAAATCACACATAAAAACACTGCATTTTGTATCTGGCCGGTAGTGTGAACGTAGCCTTTAACAACCATTCTTAGATTGTCAATAACTGAGAGTTCATAGAACGTTTTCTATAGCAAAGACTGATGGATTTTGCAAAGACAGCTGAATCTGAAAACACTGTCTCCTTAATTGCAAGGCAAACCTTTTTAAAATGAATAAAATGTTGTGGCTGTCAATGAAGTGGTTTGGGTTTGGGCAGCAGAATTGGCAGGTTGACTTGCCCTTTAAGTGTTTTGCTTAGATCTAGTCCACTCAGATATTAAACCATTTAACACAGTTCCCGTTGTAAAAGACATCAAAAAAAATGTCACATTGGTAATGCATAAACTGCACACAATATTTACCCAGTGCTTAACGCTAAATATTACTTTATGTGACTGTAATGTCAAAAGTCTGGCAGTTATTTTCGGATAAGTCCTTGCTTTTTATCTGTTAAAACTAATTGGATTTTTAATTGTTATTCCACAATAGTGAGAGAGAATCAGGTTACGAACCCCCTGTCTTAATAGCTTGATATAACAATCTTAACAGAGTTGAAGTTGCATATTTATTCACATAAATCAACTTTTGAATGAAATAAAAACAATGCCATCTGTTAAATTTTGGACCGCGTGCTAAAACATGTTGAGATGCTGGTGTGATAGCTTTTAATATATTTGTCAAACAGCAAAGGGAAAAACCATAATAAGGCTGAAAATATCAGTGTAGAATGTGCAAATGGTTAAAATGAATGGACTATTTTTAAAACTCTGTTTTTATATTTTATATTTATTTTTTCCCCAATTTCTGGTTATGAGTATTGTACTATTGGCCCCATTAGTCAGTTCATCACAGTGTATGATTAGCACTGTGTCTAGGGATAGTCAAATGTCATACATTATCTCTTCATTTATCCCTAATTCCAGACCTTGCATCAATGTTTACTTAATATGTGAACTCTTATTTATTATCTGTGCTGTTTTTGGTGCTTATACACCACTGTATTTTTTTACAGTTCTACTACTTTATAATTTTTCCCCTTCATTGTATTATGATCAGTACACTTGATACAGGAAAAATGGAATACACATATACAGGCTAATTTAATTAGAGGTTCATAAATGTGCCTGTGCTTTAAAATTGCATCAACCAATCAGATAATACCTTTTTACTGATTTTACTACAGTTAGAAAACTTTTAATAGCAACCAAGGAAAAGAATTCCACATAACGGGAAAAAAAAAAAACTGGTGCATTTTGTGCTTGTAAATCACCAGAACTTCATCAAAGGAAACGACACCACAGGGAAAAGTCAGTCAACCAAATGTATTGTATAAAGTATGGGAGAAACCAAATTTCTTATCTGGAGATAATAATCTAATTTAAAATTTTGTACAAATCCAGACTATATAAACAGGAGGAGAAAAAGATCCATCACAGTAACACTTACCCATAGAGATAAAGTCACTACACTCTATTTAGCACATGACCTGTTCTGTTCTAATGCCTTTCATCTTCTGGCTCTTATGGAGACTTGGATCTAAGGTGATACTGCAATTGAAGCCTCGATAATGCATGGTGGTATATCTTTCTTTTATTCACCTCGTTCCTCAGGACCGGGTGGAGGGGTAGGTCTTCTGTTTTCCCCTATCTGCTGCTTACAGCTAGTTTCTCTTCCACCCTCTGGGGCTTTTTTTCTCATTTGTGTCCATACTGTCCAACTTTTCCACCCCTTATGTCTACAGGTAGCCGTTATAAACAGACTCCGTCTGCCTCAGCCCCAGCCACTTTCCTTACAGAGTTTGAAACCTGTCTCTCTATCTTTCTTTCCTACGACTGTCCGGCTATTATCTTAGGGGATTTCAATAGTCTCATTGATGACACTAAGCAATCCTGGCCCTTTTGCTTTCTCCACCTAACTTCCTCCTTCTCCCTTCAGCAGTGGACCAACCAGGATGGTCACTTCCTAGACTTGGTCTTAACTAAAAATCTTTCTGTCTCACAGTTTGTCAGCACCTCTTTCCATCTCTTGGATCCCAATCTTATTACTTTTTCTACCACCTACTCCCCCCTCTCCTCTGATAATCCATCTAGTGTCCTTGTTTGCAACACCCAAGCAATAGACCTTCCAGCTTTATCCTATTCTCTCAGTTCTAGCCTTGCTGCCCTAACGCCTGATTCTAACCCTGATTTGCTCATACATTCATATAACTCTATCTTATAAGCTACTATTGACTCATTTGCCCTCCTACAAAGTCACAATAGTCACGCCACTAACCCCTGTCCTTGGCTCAATTCAGAATCCAAATTCCTACAGTACTGCTTAGCAGCTGTGGAAAAAGTCCTGCAGTCAGGTGGACTTTTACCACTACAAGCTCATGTTGTCGTGTCTTATTTCAGCTCTTTCACTAGCAAAACACTCCTACTTTAGCACACTTATAAACAAAAACAAAAATAACCCGCGTCCTCTATTTTTACTATTTAACACTCTTGCAGCCCTTGTCTACTGACACACTTCATTCCATTGACACTCCTCAGGATTTTGCTGACTACTTTAGAACTTAAGTAGATGGTATCTGCACTCAAATCCCCTCACCTCAGGACAACTCACACTTTTTTTTCTGCCTTCCCCACTACCTGCAGGTCTGGTAATCTCTAACCCCTGTCACCCATTCTGAAGTCTTCAACCTTCTGTTTCCCTCACCCCCTTGTATGTATGTATACAAGGGGGTGAGGGAAACACCCCCTTGTAAACATACAAACAAGGGGATGTATGTATATGTTTATTTATATAGCGCCACTGGGGGACGCAGCGTTGTACAGTATTAAAATACAATAAAGTCAAACAAGGGGGATAAATACATACAGTAGATAGTTCAGTACATAAATATATAACTTATAGTGCTAGGGCTTTGCCACAAAAGGTAATGAGGTCCCTGCCCTGTAGAGCTTACAATCTAGTTACCCTTGATCCTATGACCTCCTTCTTACTTAGACAACGCGCTAAAATACTTACCCCTATGCTTGATCACATTTTTAATTCCTCCCTGGTTTTTCCTGCTGCCTTTTAAATATGCATTTGCCAAACCTCCTCTTAAAAAAACCTCTCTGGATCCTACCTGTCTCTCGAAATACCGATATAGGATATGCAGGGAGGCACACTCAAAGATGAATTAATAGCAAACTTTCATTTATTGAGTGCTCAACATACAAGCCAGGTACACAACGTTTCGGGGGGTCCAACCCCCTTCCTCAGGTGTAACCAAATACTACAGGTGCAAGGTATATATAGTGACATCATAAAACGTGGCCCCACCTACTGTTGATAGGGCCTAGTTAAAGTAAACATGTGCTACATAAAGTGATCTGTGAATAATAAATAACAATTTGTAATCAACGTCAACAACGTCAAATACCGGCCTGTCTCCCTTTTACCCTTTGTGTCAAATATCTTGGACCTATTGGACCCATTGCAGTCAGGATTCTGACCGGGTCATTCAACTGAAATGGCCCTTTGCAAAGTCTCAAATGACCAACAAATTGCCAAAGCCAAGAAAGAGCCAGTTCTCTGTCCTCATTCTCCTCACCTATCGGCTGCCTTTGATACTGTAGACCATTCTCTTCTTATGCAAATTCTAAATTCTCTGGGCATTTGAAATCAAGCTGGAGTGTGGTTGTCTTATTATCTCTCTAACAGATCTTTCTCTGTCTCTTTTGCTAATAAGACTTCCTCTCAGGTTCTGCTTAGTGTGGGGGTCCTTCAAAGCTCGGTTTTAGGACCCTTGCTGTTCTCCCTCCACACTGTCTCTTTGGGAGAAATAATCAGTTGTTTTGGATTTAATTATCACCTTTACGCTGAAGATAGCCAAATGTATTTGTAAACCTCCACAATAACCCCTGTATCAATATCAAATCTCTTAATATCTGCTCTAAATTTCTTCCTGGATGGCACACCGCCACCTTAACTCAATCTATCTAAAACAGAATTAATAATTTCCCCCCCTAAACCTAGTCCACACTTCTCCAATTTTATTCACAATATGGTCATAAACCTAGTTGAATCTACATGCTGCCTTTGAGTAATCTCTGATATACTCTATTGATCTGTTCTTTCCTCTGTCGCTCCACTACTAAAATTCTCATGCATGCCTTTAAAATCTCCCACCTTGACTTCTGTAACATTCTGCTACTTGGTCTCTCGGCCTGTCATCTCTCTCCTCTCCAGTCTATGTTAAACTCGGTAGCTCAAATCCTCCAAAAGAGAACCCGAAACCCTGTTAATGCAGTCCATAGGGTGGCTTCCCATCAAACAAAGATTCATATTCAATACCCTGCTTTTAACCTTTGAATCCCTTCACTCTACTGCACCTCCCTACTTATCTTATCTCTTGGTCTCTTATGTTCCTGGACATGCCCTGCGCTCCTCCCAAGGCAATCTTCTTTACAAACTCCCTATAAACACTGCTTCCTCCTGTCTTAAACCATTCTCTCTTGCTGCTTCCTACCTTTGGAAGTTTCTCCCCCCCTTAGTTTGCCAGGTGACGTCCATTAGCTCTTTCAAATCTAAACTAAACTTTTTAGCTGTCTGAGCATTTTGTATCCCTCCCCCACTATGTGTATTGTGTCCCTCCCACTTAGATTGTAAGCTCTTCAGGGCAGGGATCTGTTTCCTAATATGTCAAGGTACACCACACTTATTTTTTATACACACAGCCCTTTATTGGGAGGTCCTATGCCTTTAATATAAAGCACTTGATGGACGGCCTCTTTTTAAAACGCCAAAGGGCTGGGGGGAAGTTAGAAATACAGCTATGGGTATTCTGCTGTCCATTTAAAGGGCAACTAAAGCCTCAAAACAATACAGAATCCGAAGGCAGTAGTGGCCATAATTTCTACCCTCAACTTATACTCGAGTCAATCAGTTTTTACTCATTTGTAAAAATAGGTACCTAGACTTATACTTGGGTCGACTTATATTCGAGTATATACGATATCCCATCATCAGTCATACCCACCATGTTAGCTGCACGAAAACCATATTAACCCTTGCCAATGAACAAATGTCTTAAGTAGGCAACAGGACACGACAGAAATTTTTGTTCAAGGCAAACTATTTACAATGAAAAACAAACATGGTTTAGATGCATTATTTAAGGTAATGGAAGAGATCGTAGTCTTTATTTAACCCGTGGGGGTGCAGCCTACTGGAACTTGTCACTCTCTCTAGTATCCTGAATCTTAACTCATCGCCATGCCCTTTCTCCACGAAATGTTTAGGGACAGGCAACTTCAAATCTAATCTCAGGGTGCAAATTATTAACCTGTTCATGAAAACGCGAAAGGGATCCAACGTCGCCCCGCCACAGGAGGAAGACATCGTCTATGTATCTCCGCCAGGCCAAACAATGCCTGGTGAAGGCTGGCAAAACATAGACGAAGTCCTCCTCTAGCCAGGCCATAAAGGCATTGGCATAGGACGGAGCGACATTGGATCCCATCGCTGTACCTCTGAGCTGCATATAAAAGGAGTCATCAAACTTAAAGTATGATCTATGCAATATCAACTTCAAACATTCAGTGAAAAACTTGACCTGGCACCCTTTATATCCCCCCACACCACCGAGCAGGCGGCTGCGCGCAGCAACCCCATCCCCATGCGGTATGGAGGTATACAAGGACGACATGCGTGGCGTGAGTATATTGGCTTCAATAGCCCCTGCAGTTTCATCCAATTTCTGAGCGAAGAAAGTCTTAAGTCTTAATCTTCTGAAAAAGGCATATAAGTCTACATCCAACTTGAAAGTGTCCAAGCCAGTCGTTGGACAAAACCCCAGTCCCCTGGATAATACAGAGGTCTCGGCTGCTGTAAGACTCACTGGATCCCTGTATTTCACTAAGGATCCGGTCGATGTCAGTATCTGAATATGAGAACGGTGATTCCTCCATGAGGGTGCTCGTATAGCAGTAAATATATACAATCAGTAAGGTCCACTGCACACCTCTTAGGTAGTTTCTGCCTGGTGCTGGCGTTATGGAGTATATCTGCTCAACTCCTTCATATATATATATATATATACACACACACACAACCAGCAAAACACCGCACACAGGTCTTAACTTGAAGATTCTTTTATTAGCACATATGTAGATGCACTACGTTTCGGGGATCGCACTCCCCTTCATCAGGTACACATATTCACATATTGCTAAAAAGTGCATAGCCTTATATACCCTCCCCCACAGGAACTGACCACACAATTGTCTCAGGACACACCCCCTTCACAATTAACCCTTGCCAATGAACAAATGTCTTGTGTGGTCAGTTCCTGTGGGGGAGGGTATATAAGGCTATGCACTTTTTAGCAATATGTGAATACTGACATCGACCGGATCCTTAGTGAAATACAGGGATCCAGTGAGCTTCCTCCCCCTTCTTCTGTACTGAGCCATACGCTGCTCCAGTTCAGTCTTTTGCTTGGTAACTCCTCTTCTGATATACTGGTATTGAGTTCAGCTTCGAGCTCCTGCACTTTCTCATTATTGCCGGCCAGCTCCTCAGTGATGAACTCCAAATTCAGCAACATTACATCCAAAGAACATTTGTTCAAGTTTCTGATGAACTTATTCTTAAACAACTCATTGTTCATGGAATGAAGTGGGACGTAGATTTACCCACAATCCCCTCGGAATCCGGTTCTGCTTGCAATACCCAGATAGCGTGAGTGCATGTAACTCCTGTCGATTTTCCGTCTTGACGTGTTTCCAAACGTCTCCTGCCAGTTGTTGAGGCAGGTACCGTAAGGACCTCACTGGATCCCTGTATTTCACTAAGATCCTCGATGTCAGATTCCCATATTGCTAAAAAGTGCATCCTTATATACCCTCCCCACAGGAACTGACCACACAAGACATTTGTTCATTGGCAGGGTTAATGTTGAAGGGTGTGTCCTGACAATTGTGTGTGTCAGTTCCTTGGGGGAGGGTATATAGGCTATGCACTTTTTGCAATATGTGAATATGTGTCACTGATGAAGGGAGTGCGATCCCCGAAACGTATGTCATCTACATATGTGCTAATAAAAGAATCTTCAAGTTAAGACCTGTGTGCGGTGTTTTTGCGGTTGTGTGTGTTGTATATATTATATATATTAAGGAGTTGAGCAGATTACTCCATAACGCCCACCAGGCAGAAACTACCTAAGATGTGCAGTGGACCTTACTGATGTATATATTTACTGCTATACGAGCACCCTCATGGAGGAATCACCGTTCTCTATTCAGTATATGACATCGACCGGATCCTTAGTGAAATCCAGGGATCCAGTGAGTTCCTTACGGTACCTGCCTCAACAACTGGGACGTTTGGAAACACTGTCAAGACGGAAAATCGACATGGAGTTACATGCACTCACGCTATCTGGTATTGCAACAGAACCGGATCCCGAGGGGATTGGCGGGTAAATCTACTTCCACTTCATTCATGAACAATGAGTTGTTTAAGAATAAGTTCATCAAATCTTGAACAAATGTTCTTTGGATGTATGTTGCTGAATTTGGAGTTCATCACTGAGGGCTGGCCGGCATAAATGAGAAAGTGCAGACTCGAAGCTGAACTCAATACCAGTAATATCAGAAGAGGAGTTTTACCAAGCTAAAGACTGAACTGGCAGTGAATGGCTCAGTACAGAAAGAAGGGGGAGGAGTTCAAGCGCTCCAAGTTTGCTCGGGACCAGGAAGACTACAACGGGGCCGGTTCTACGTTGGTCTGCCGTGATCGGGGCGGAAGGTTGCGGCACTGGCGTTCGGGTCCGTGATAGGAGCACCGGGCCCTGTTCACGCCAACGACACAGACCCTGTCGTAGGGGAGATGCAAGAAAGCCACCCAATCGGAAGATCCCCTGCCCAAGAGAATCCTGCGCTCGAGACCGAGTAAGCGGTGTTCAACACCTTTCACAGGTCATGTCTTACAGCAGCCGAGACCTCGTATTATCCAGGGACTGGGGTTTTGTCCAACGACTGGCTTGGACACTTTCAAGTTGGATGTAGACTTATATGCCTTTTTAGAAGATTAAGACTTAAGACTTTCTTCTCAAAAATCGGATGAGACTGCAGGGCTATTGAAGCCAATATACTCACGCCACGCACTGTGGGATTAACTAAAAAAGTGGGTTTGTGCCACCAACTACTTATATAGGGTGGAAGGTTTTGTAAATAAGTTAAACATGAGTGTGTGCTCAGCAATTCAAAAGATTGAAGGATTATCATTGAAACACAATTTAACTGTATGTGAAAAATGGCTCTTGAACGGTTGAAGCAAATCTGATATCACAATCAAACCCTCAGAAAGGGTGTCGATTGTGATATTGGATACGGAGTACTACCTGAGAGAGATACTCTATCAACTGGGTGATGAGAGAGGTATATTGCAAGCTACAGAGAGATCCCATATGGGACATTAAAAAGGATATTGATTGCCTACTCACCCAGTGGTCAGGATTCAGTGATTTCAGAGGACCTTAAAGGCCCTTAGTGTGACTCACCCCATTACTCCAGTATTGTATACCCTGCCCAGATTCACAAAAATACCATCCAGACGCCAGTAGACCCATAGTGGCGGGCATCGGTTCGGTCTTTGCCCCTATGGCCTCCATGCTGGATGATTCTTGCTCCCTTGGTGCAGGGTACTCTATCTTATCTGAAAGACACCTCCCACTTTCTGGGGAGACTTCGAGATGTTAAAATTGATAATTGGGGGAGGTCACTATGCTACGATGGACTTGTCGTCCTTGTTACCTCCATACCGCATGGATGGGTTGGCTGCGTGCAGCCGTCTGCTCTGTGTGTGTGGGGGATATAAAGGGTGCCAGGTCAAGTTTTTCACAGAATGTTTGAAGTTGATATTGCATAATCATACTTTAAGTTTGACATACGCGTTTCGGCTGGAACAGTTCAGCCGTCCTCAGGACGGCTGAACTGTTCCAGCCAAAAAGTGTAATGTTAGCGTGATTCAATAAATGATTGTTCTTCTGAATAAAACGGAAAGTCCTACGAGTGCTCTATCACTTCTGGAGTTATATATATATACACACACACTATAGCAGATGTCAGGGCACACTCCATTCCAACCTTTAGCCGCCTCTGGTGCTACCCAGTAATTCACATATATTCCTATATATATATTCTTAACCTTTGAAACTTTTGCACACTCTGTATTTTATAATGTACAGCACTGTGTACCCAAGTGAGCTATATAAATAAAATTATACATACACATATTTCACAGAATGCTAGGCAGGACTCACGATCACCCCCTCTGGGTCTAGACATACCTGTTCAATTCCAACAAAGTTATTTTGTTATTTCAAACATCTAGTTGTTTTACCTACATATTGTAGGCCATGTGCACATGTAGCTATTAGCTAAGTATATACACTGTGTTTGATGATTGATAAAATGTTTAATTCATTGCCTGTGACTGAAGTTCTAAAAACAGGGTCAATATTCAGAATATAATGAATCTACATTATTCCTGCCACATTTATAACACCCTGGTAATTTCAACCAATTACTCTCACTATCTCTATGTTCATGTACATGAAACAAACTTGAATGAGATTTCTTAAATGTTACACCAGGTTTCAAGGGTAACAAAGGACTTAAAACAGAATCTGCAAGCGGAATAGGCCAACATTTATTAAGAACTCTACCACCATATAAGATTGTTGATCAAACCTAGTAATAAAATTATATTTACATTTAATTGACTGCAAGTTGCATTAGTCATCTATGCTATGTTGACATGCACATTCGGGGAACTGTGGTCTCCAAACAAGTTAAGTTTAAATGAAAGGTCAGTTTCCATCAACCACCACTCACATGCTCCACAGCCCAAGATATACGAATGTGACCAGAAAGTTAATTGGTGGGAGGCTGCCTTGTACATTCTCGAGGCTTCTCCTGCACAGTGCCGCCCTCAGTGTGTGAGGGGACAGGAAGTCCCTCCTCCTCTCTGCTGTGTAAATCCGGGGAATCTACAGCTCTTCTCTTTCACTGTGTGAAAACAGCCTTTCAGGCTTTCTCACACAGAGTTTTCTGTGTGTGGGGGGGGTCTGAGTAACTCACGGCACCTGTGAGTGGGCGGGGCTAAGGCACCTGTAGTGGCGGGGCTTAGGCATCTGCGGGTGTGCGCCACGCCACCACGATGGGCAGGGCCACATGGGGCTGTAGATAATGGGCCATGGGGTCTGCAACTGGAGGGACCATGGGGTCCATGAGTGGGAGGGACCAGTGAGGGCTGCAAAGGGGGAGGAGACACAGGATTGACTGACAATTCAGAGCAGGAAGTGATGGTAATGCTGCTGCCATATCACACACAAAAATGTAATATCTTTAAAACTATGCAAAATTAACAATGGAAATAAATTGCAAAAATTCTCAGGGGCAATTCCTATCAATTTACCTCAAGTTATTTTTGGACACAGTTCCCCTTTAAAACTTGTATGGGTTTATTAATTCCAATATACCTATATCATAATACAGAAGGTATAAAACCCTCTCTCTAGGAGTCTGACCCATAATTGATACTGAGAAAAAAATTCTACGATAAGCAAATACACCTAAGATGAAGGAATTGGCTAATGGGAATAGTCTTATAAGAGACCTGGAGTGGCTACTGGAAAAAACGATCAGATAAGGGATCTTCCCATTTAAAAATAAGTCGTCTATATAAACAAAACATTTTATAATATGTCCAAAATGGATTTTATCTCTATATACAGTATGGGCAGGTAAGGGCAGTACATTTGATATAATTGATTAGTTGCAGATATGTCGCTTACCTAAACTAAAGTAAAGATAATTTTTGCTAAGAGACTCAAGTGTCTTCCATAGTCTTATAACTATATTAGTTGAATCTGCTTCAACACATTTAACAGCACTAAGAAGGACTGTGAGTGTTGTTTGATTGTCAGCTCTCAATATAGTATAAGCAAAATAACAGATAAATATTTTGGTAGCCAGGCTGGAACATACTGGATGGTTATCACGTATGAACAAGCACAGCCTTGTTTAAATGAAAACTGCATGTTTAATATGTATAAAGCCATATGCTTCCTGTTAAATATCTGACTGCAATATGCATGTACTGCTGAGTCAGGGTAAGCCAACGGTAGCAGTTAAGGCAGTTTTCATGGACAGCGGTTTGCATTGTTTCAACAATTATTTGCAGCAGGTTATATAGCAGCTCTTACATGATCCAATAATAATGCTGCAAATTCTAAAATAAAGTCCTGTATTTGTCCCCAAACCTCTCCTAGATTTTCTCTACTTTGTCTCCCTGCGTCTGTGTACAACAAACATATTTGTTCCTTCATAAAAATTCCCTTATTGAAAAACTCAGTGTCATCAGGGATGCATTTGGGATAAGATTTGTTCACTTAATGATAAAATCGTTACCAAGAAGAAGAAAAAATACCTTATTACGGTTATACAGTTGAAATCTATACCCCTACTGTTAAATTGAGACCATATCCATTATTAGGAATCTTGTCCTCATCATTTCTGCAATTGTAAACACTGCAGTAGAATCTCCAGTTTTCTTTCTCAAGGTCTTTTCAAAGATTTTATTTCACTTAAGGAATGTATTCTTCCTTCTTTTTATATATTATGACATGGTTCATAACTTTTTACATACGTTTATTTTTAATAATACATTTTTTCCAGTTGAAATTCTGTTGTCACGACAAAAGCTTATGTTGCTAGGGCACAAACAGGGGTTTAAGATTATGAAAGTGCACAGACAAATCTTTCTAATGTTACTCTCTGGAGCCTAGTTATAAACCTGAGAGGTGCTTTAAACACAATAGACTAACGTACTAAATTACTAATCTAATGTTTTTTTGTTTTGTCGGTGTTTATGCTATGGTACAGTGGTTACATCAAGAAACATACAGATTAACCCTTTGATAAGCCAAATACTTTTCAAGCATTGGTTTAAGAAAAAATCACCATATTTTATGTTTTTTAAATGCAATCTTGAGTATGTATTTTAAATATGTATGTTTTGTAATTTTTTTTTAATTAAAAGTTGATTGAAAAGTGCTTGTTTCAATATGTCTCTTCATTTTGGAACCAAGCAGTGGTTTAGTAAGTGTATTGAGTTTTAAACTGCATTTGCATTATAGGATGTCTCTTATTCTACAGGACTGGCTACTAAGATGTTTACACTGTAACAGGTAGACTGGCTATCCAAATGGATGGAGTCATGCTTTAGGTAATAGGCATTGGTTTATCCATACCTACTGCCTTCCCACCGTGTTCTCAACTACATCTTCTAGCATAGATAATGGAAACTGTAATGCATTACCACCTTAGACACACAGATCTGACAACCCTCCTAGGTGATAATGTTAAGAGGAATAGTTGCCATTGTATATCTGTTGTATTCATTTAGGTCAAGTTTTCTTAAAGTTTAGTTCTTGAAGACATTTTTCTAGTCACCACACGGCTTTCTCAATTCAGAATGACTGTTGGCAATAAATACCCTGGAATGGATCCCAATTAGCATATTACAGCAAGGTATCTGGGACCTGCTGATTGCATTGTAGCTAAGAGGTTTATTAAACTGCTCAGGTTAAGGCATTAAAACAGCATTGTACACGACGACAATCAAGCACACATACAAACCTCACAGAGGCTGTGACTGAGTAAATAAATCATCTTCAAAGAGCCCTTTAAAACTTGTGGATATCTAGAATTGCTTTTGTGAAACCAGAATAAGGAAAGAAAAGAACACATATACCACCAGTGAAGGGAGAAAGCAAAACATGAGAGAACGTAGTCATCCCATATGTAGAAGGGGGTGTCAGAGATATTAAGAAGAATTTTTAAGATATCCATATCCCTGTCTGCTTTAAACCCAGCAACAGAATAAAGCAGCAACTGGTGCATCCAAAAAAACCCGATACTGAAACCACATAAGAATATACATCATATAGGCTGTGCGTGCAGAGTGCTCTGTGTGTGGAAACTAAACAGAAGCGGATACACAATGGCTCAGCATAGAAGAGAAATTCCTCGGGTCAGGAATCAGCCGTGTACCTGCATTTTAAGTAAAGGGGCACAAACTTGAAGAATGTAATGTCAACATCTTGGACGAAGAACAAAACTTGTTTAATAAGAACTGGGCAGACTTTTCTGTCAGCTACAGCACTTACCGTATATACTCGAGTATAAGCCGAGGTTTTTAGGTTTAATAATCGACCTAAAAACCTTGCCTTGGCTTATCTCTGAGTCAAGAAAACGTACCTTAATTCCAGATGCAGCCGCGTCAGGAAGGAAGCTGGCGGTTCCCAGTAGTTCTTCACGGGTGCGCGATGATGTCATTGCGCACGCTGGCGGGATAACGTCTTGCGCAGCCGCGAAGCAGTACTGGGAACTGCCGGCTCAGCACAAGCGAGCGGCAGCCGGGGTGAGGAAGACTGGCCAGGTACTGTAAGAAACTGGGGGGGGGGCTCTAAGGTAGGGGACAGTAGCCATACAGTAACACCCAATACCTTTCTACTATAGGTGTTTGGAAACTACAACTCCCAGCAACGAAAGCATGCTGGGAGTTGTTTGTTTCCAAACATCTACAGTGGAAAGGTATAGGGTTACTGTATGGGATTACTGTACATTTAAAGGGCAACTAATATCCTAAAACAATATAGAATCAGAAGGCAGTAATGGTCATAGTTAATTTCTACCCTCGGCTTATACTCAAGTCAATCATGTTTTTCTGATTTTGGAGGCAAAATGGTACCTGATCGATTTATACTCGAGTATACGTAATAGTGATGGGTTGCTCCTCACTGATGGGGGTGTGGCAGCTGTTTTTGGGGAGAAGATGGCTAGAGGGTTGAAAGAGATTTTAAACTGGTTGGGGGGGTAATAACAGTCTCACTGGGATAGATAACATAAAGAGTATAAATAAATTACAGGATCATAATTTAAAATGTATGTTTGCAAATGCAGAGGCTTGGCTGACAAAATAGGAGAAGTATGATGTAATAGTACAGCAGAAACATGGGTTGAATGATTCTCCCAACCAGGCTGTGAATTTAGAAGAATATTCCTTGTTTAGACAGGATAGAGAAAGGCAAAAAGTGGGAGGGGTATGTTTTTATGTTAAACAAGAGCTGAAGCCACATTTAAAAAAGAGATAACTGACATATTAGATGTTAAAGTGGAGGCAATATGGGTGGAATTGGGAAACAGGAAGGAGGGTAATTTCATTGCTGGTGGCTACAATCCACCAAATGCTAGCAGGAGGACGTGAGTCAGCTTCATATCCAGAGTGGCAGGAGTAGTTGCCTGCCATCACAGAAAAGGGCTAGGGGTTCCTGAATTTATTGCAGAATAATTTTCTCTCACAGACAGTGTTCTCCCTAGGTTCTTTTAGCCGGGCGCCCACCCGGCTACTTTTTCATGCCACCCGCAGGAAAAAATTCCTTGAGAGAACTTATATCTGGTTTAATAGGTGCCAATAGGTCAGTAAACTCCCGCCAATACTGCCCAGTCCAGACCCGTTTTTTACACTGTAAGATTAATTTAGCACATGTTTACTAGCTTTCCAAGATCCCCAAGGCCACAAAAGGGTGGCACATGTGCTGTTTACTGGGTTACCTTCAGAAGGGAACTAACAACTCCCTGCATTGTACAACCACAGAATGCTGGGAGTCATAGTTTTCAAACATCTAGTGGGATGAAAGTTGGACATCCCGTCCTATTAATGAGCATGATCAGTGCACATTTTTCCCCACCACCAATTTCGCCGTCCCACCCCCCCACCTACTTTTTCATGCCACCCGGCTGGAAAAAATTCTGGGGAGAACACTGCACAGATGTTTGAAGTTGCTACTAGAAAAGGAGCTCTGTTGGATCTGGTAATAAACTAACATTGTGGAGCGTTATTATAGACCTAAAGTAACTGGAGGCTTAGGGAATAGTGACCATGAAAATATTGTAATTTAGTGTATGTTATCAAAAGGAATGCCAGGGTTACAAAGATTTTAGTTTCAAGAAAGCAAATTTTCCCAGGTTAAAAGTAGCTCTTCAGCATGCCATTTACATCTAAACTTATACCCTTGGGAAAAAGTCTGCACACGTGGCATTTTTCTTTTTTGTTGTTGTTGGTTTATTGATTTTAATTAAATTTTACATATTTATTTAAATCAGTTACAGGAAAGAGAAAAAATGTCATATATAAAACAAATACAGTGATTAAAGCATATAAATAAAAGGGGGTTACAAAGAAACAATCCTGTGTTAACCTCATATAAATATTTTGTATCTAATAATAGACAACATTTAAAGATATTGCAGTTTTTATTCTTAAGATTGTAACTACAAATCCTGGGTCAATTTGATTGCAATCTGCTGTTTTAATATAAATCGGCACCATGTTCGGACAGACGGCTGGGGTCCCGCAGCCCCCATTGCTGCTTGGAATTTTATAGGTTATTCCCTCATTGTTGCATTTTGGTGGCTTTATTCTGATGTAAGGAAGGGTGGAAAGAAAAAGTCATTTTAAACATTTAAGTCAGTGGAGCAGAAAGGAATTTAGAATCTAAAAACAAGGTTTGTAAGAAAGCAAATAAGCAACTAAAATTAATAATGAAGTTAGGATAGATGAACAATGCTTCACTAACCCTAAACATTTTTAAAGTATATATGGTAAGAAGATGAAGACGAAAGTGTGGCACCATTAATTAATGGGATAGGTTAGTTACGGAGGATGGCGATAACAAATGTTCTAAATAATTTTTTTCCTCTGCAGCACTATAGAAGATCACAGTACAGATGTGCACTTTGGTTAACCGAGGGTGTGGTGCAGAAAACAATAATAAGGTTAATATTAATAATCCCCTGGACCAGATAAAATACATCCTCGGTCCTTAGGAGCTAAGTTCAGTTTTATCTAGGCCATTGTTTCTTATTTTTGCAGATTCCCTCAAGTCCGGAAGTATACCTCTGGATTGGAAAAAAAAAGTGTAATTCCATATTCAAAAAGGGTAGTTGTTCAGTGCCAGGCCTCTACGTTTAACTTCAATGGTGGGGAAGTTAGTCCCCATAGGTTGACTAAAGTATATGCTATTGTGCTAGGGTGGCACATTTGTACATGAAAGTTAATGGATAGGATGCAGAGATAGTGTGTTAATGGGCTTTTATCAATATGGCTAAAGTTGGTGCCGCAGGGTTCTGTGTTGTGGCCACTTCTATTTATCTGCTATATGATTTGCTGTGGTTATTGTCAGCAAGGTTTCTGTGTTTGCTGACAGACCAAAACTTGGTTGAACATTAAAAACTTTAGAGATGTGCCATCGTTGCAGGGGATCTAGATAGAAGTCCATTGGACTGCTAGTGTCAAATAGATTCAATGTTTATAATGTAAGATTATGCATTTTGGAATTAAAGGGGAGTTCAGTGCAAATACTGTTCTTTTCAGAAAAAGAGCAGTATTTTTTACATCCCAATGACCTTAATCTGCCAATTCAGCATTTTGTCTGTGTATAAATATATACAAAATACTGACTTCCGTGTGCAGGACCCCTAGTAGAGACCGTTATGGTCTTGCCCTTGACCCAGCGCCTGGGATGATTCAGTTGCTCTAGAGATCTGAGCATCTTTGACCCATTCAACAGCCAATCAGTAGAAATTACTGTAGGAACATTCCAAGGATGTGGTGCATCCGGGGAAGAAGAAGGACCGTTACAGAACTTAAATGTCAGCCTACTAATGTCAACACAGGGAACAGCAAAGGGTATGAAATCAACTGATTTTTCAAAATGGGAGAGTATATGTAGATAACTAGAAAGTTTACACAAACTAACAAATACACAATTGGATAATTTCCACTGAACGGTCCCTTTAAAAATCCTTTTGCTACTAATAATATAAGGACTTTGTATTAAGTGAATCCTTTTGAAAAAGGATCTTGGATTTTGGTGGATAATAACTTAAAGTACAAGCAAGCATGCCAGCAGCAACAGCCAGAGCCAGCATGGTATCGTCTTGATAAAGAGAGGTATGGATTCAAGAGAAAATGTTATTCTCCCTCTTAACAAAGCATTGGTAAGGTCTCATTTGGAATATGCAGTGAATTTTGGCATCCTGTGTACAAATGACAAATGTAATGTTTTTATTCATTATCTCAAAATTTTAAAACATTCATTTTTTCCTCAGAACAGTAGCACTGCACTTCAAGTTAAACAAACTCTATGACATCATTTTTATAGTACTGCAGTGGAATGGGAAAAGTTGGATCCTTTGATTCAACTCACTTGAACAAGAGGGTTCTCTCAAAACAATAGCACAGGAAATGTTTATAACTTTCCACTTAACAGAGACTATAAGAGAATGGCAGAGTATCACGTGTTCCCCCAACTCTAAAGCAGCCAGGCTTGTTTTCTTTTAGACCTCATTAAGTCATTGTTTTCACCAGAAATATTTCAATCATTTAAAGTAAACTTTCACTTAATTGCTTTCTGTTACAAATGAGTTGTTTCCTCCAAGTTCTGAATTCTAATCTTCTCTGGTAATTATCATTTTCCCCTTCACTTTTATCAGTAGAAGGGAGATGTGGGAGTTACAAATAAACACAGAATTCTTTATAAAACATGAAAAAGTAAATGCAAGAATATAAGAACATTTATTAAAGGACACTATACTGAAAAAATGACTTTGACTCATCTGAATATATAATTGAATACATGTAAGTAGCACTTACTCTGATTTGCGTGCGTTGCTGCATGCCTTCAATCCTGGCACACATTTTGTTTAGGAACAGTATCTCCCCTCCCTCTTTAAACCACTCCCTTCATCTGACCTGACTTTTTCCACAAACCAACTATCAACCTGCACCAACATTCCAACTGTCAAAACTCGTCACCATTCCAGCTACAGTAAAACTACTCACAGAAGAATAGTTGTTGCGCTAGGAACTTGATTGACAGCTGAAATATAAGAAGTTTTATATTGGATATCTAAAGAAATAGAGGCAGATCAAACAAAAAAATGATACAGTGGTGGTTGGGAAGAATTATAGATTCCAGTTAGGGTCAATGTAAAATAACCTATTTTTCAGTATATAATCCCTTAAATGTCTAAATTGCTCAAATATGCAGATTCTTGGTTGCAATCCTTTTTTTTCATAAAGCTTCTTAGAATAACATTTGCTATATACATATGTCACTCACATATATGAACACAATTGTATGGCAGTTTTCTCTTGCAGATTGTAAGGGAATCTTGCTTTCAAAGCACGCTTTTTTTACAGTACACTCCCACGTGTACAAAGTGTAAACATGTCAGGATCGTTGTAGGTATTAATACTGTATATGTTCTTTTCACCATCCTTTCTCTTTTTGAAGTTGGAAAAAGTTAGTTTGTCTTTATAAATGGTATGCAGTAGTATAACACCAATGTATAGAATAGTAGTTGTTAATTTGTAAAAGGATGGAGGCTTCTGGGCATTTCCATATTTCCATGACCTTAGAAATACTACATGTACTCAAGCCAGCAGCAGTGTCTGTGATTGCCTGCTGGTTAGCAGTCACAGACATGGCTGCCAGTCCCGCCACTCTTTGCTGCTTCCGGCATGCAGAGCGCCGGGGGAGAGAAGGTCTTAAGTCTTTCTGGGGATTTTTTTTGCAAATGTAAATCAGGGGTGAGCTACACTAAGAAAAATTTTGATTTTAGGAGTGGAGATACCTTTAAAGACTTTTATTAGGTGTACCATGAAAACTCGGAAATGATCCAGAACTTAGTCTCCATTTCTTATTTGCATGAGTAATGGGAGCTCTAATGCCTTATACTCCATCTCCATCTTTTTTAATTCCTTGATTAGTATATTGCAGTGAAGTATCAGCATTTGTGATTGTGCATATAATAAAATCATAGGGTTTTAGTTACATGCTTATAATCATAAAAATAAAAGGTCTTCCAACCTCAAGTATAGATGGTCCTAACTAACTTACTGTGGTTATCTTCTTTTGGGCTGCTAGGTTGCATTTTCTTGGAAATGTGGTATCTCATATACAAAACAATAGTTCGAATACTTCTACCCTAAGCACTAAAAAGGTGCTACAACCGTGAGTCTATTAGGCTATTTATAAGTGCATAAAATTTTCCCATAGATATATGTATGCCAGCATCACTAAAACAAGCAGATGGTTCGGGTGCACATGCGCTAAAGAAGCTTTCGTGTTTCCATTGACATCTAGACAATCCTCACACGATATTCAACTCACCCGACCGGGGTGGTCCAGGTGGGCTTGCTCAGGACCCCTCGCTCCGTCCGATATACCAGAACAATAGATATAAACAAATGGTATACGCACACTGGATTCAAACAGTCAAGCCCTCCTCTCTTCTGGATAAAACATCACCTTTATGATCGCAATTAAAACATGTACATAGCTGGAAGGCAGCCTTCCGCGTTTCGAGCCACGTGGCTCTTACTCATAGGCCCCTATGAGTAAGAGCCACGTATACATACAAAAATTTAATCTAGTGCACAAACAATTCTAATTGCATATTGGCTACCTCCATAAGATTGTTTTCTACTACAGTCTGCTAAACCCTGGATAAATAAAAGCAATTAGTTCAATAAGTTGGCAAAATTATTTTAGCCCAGTCACCACGTCAAGGTTTGTTTCTTTTACTGGGTCCTAACCTACTGGTACTTTCCTTTTGGCTACATGAGCTGACAGCTTCTCCTGTGTGGCCTGGATGCTTGAAGCTGACTCTCTAGTTTAAAGTACTCAACAAAGCACGTGACCTAACTCTGGGTGAGTACAATTTCCCAGAAGGCTTGGTCAAACCTACAATGTACACACAATATATATTCCAGTGCTTTTCAACTTCTTTGGTAAAATTACAAACAAAGTAGAAAAAAAAGTGCATATTAAAATGTTTAATTCTTTTTTTAAATGATTTAATGTTACAAAAACGTATTTCAACTCTTACACTAATATATCTCACACATGCACACACATCAAATAAAGTGCAAGGAAAAAACCTCACCTTTTAGTACTAAAATATTAACCAGTCCTGTCTATTTTAAAATGTTGCAACAATAAAATATCACTCTATGGGGAGCTTTGTTCTGCAACCACTGCCGAGACCCCTGAACTAGGGCAAATAGATAAGGGTATTGGTGGAAATCTGTGAGGCTTTCCAATACATTTTACACAGGTCACATGTAATGAATAGCTCTGTACTGATAGAATATAAGAGTACACATTTCTGTTGTGTTAGTTCCCTCTTTATGGCTCCCTAGTGTGCTCTGTGCTTGATAAAGTAATTGCTAAGTGCCATTGCATTTTCATCATTTCTCGATTCGTGAGTGGGAGTGGACCCATTCAGCATTGCTCCCCTTTTTCATTCCTTTCAGTCTATTCGCCCTGGTATTTAAACATCTCTCTTGAAAATACAGAGCAGATTCACTAGCAGTTTTCTTAATCCATTAAAAATCTGTGTGTGCGTGATAAGACAACCAGTCTTTGCTGAGGCAATAGTGGATATGATTTTAAAAAAACAACATTCTCAAAGAAAGGTCATATCTACCACTTATGAATATTCTCTGTAGTGTGTGTCAACTCTGGCTGGGGGGGGGGGGGGATGTGGTATTGTTTGTCAGTACTGAGAATTCGGAAAGCGATTAAAATAGTACAAAACACTTTAAGTGCTGATTGCCCTTTTTTTTTTATTTTTCTGCTTCCACTGAAATCATTTTCAGCCAGTTCTATAAACACCGCTAAAATGTTTCCTGTACTGGAAAAGAACAATTACACTTCAGAGGACTCAAGAAGACCCATGCACTTATTAGACATTAGATGAATCGTCAAGTCTATCTAATGCATAAAATGCATTTTGCCCCACAATTCATATAATAATATAATTCCAGGCCATTAATATTGTGATTGAATGTCGAAAAATGATCAGACAAGGTGGATGTCCAAACTTCATGGAAATGTTAGGAGTTCAATAAAAAAAAAATCCAATAATTTGTAGTTAAAGAGGAACTGTGGTCCAAAATTATTTTAGGTAAATTGATAGAATTGCTCCCCTGGAGTTTTTTGCAATTTATTTCCATTGTTTTATTTTGCATAGTTTTGAAGATATTTACATTTTTGTGTGTGATGTGGCAGGTCCCCGGCACTCCTGCTTCCTGCTCTGAAACCTGTCTGTCACTCTGCCCTTGTGTCTCCTCCCTTTGCAGCCCCCCTGGTCCCTCCCAGTCATGGACCCCATGGTCCCTCCTTTGCAGGCCCACCTTGGCCATTCCCTTACAGCCCATGTGGCCCCCGCCCACTCTTGGGTGCTGTGGCCCCCGCCACCTCGTGGGTGCCGTGGCCCCGCCCACTCGTGGGTGCCGTGGCCCCGCCCACTCGTGGGTGCCGTGCCCCACCCACCCATGGGTGCCTGCCCCGCCCACTCAAGGGTGCCTAAGCGCTACCTGCTCACAGGTGCTGTGGGCCACTCTGACACTTTTTTAAATTTATTAATGGCCTGGTGTAAATCGGTGGTGAATGACACTGAAACTTTGCCACCGCTAGAAAACACTGGCCATTATACTTACCACCGTTTGGGAGTTACTGTTCTGTACTTATTGGCTTGATTTTTGTACTGGGTTCTGTTTTTGTTACACTATATGTGTTTGTTCTGGTATTGTTATATTTATTATACATTTATATATGGATATTTATGATATTTTTGCTATTGTTAGTTTTTTTTTTTAAAGGAATAATCTATTTACATTGTTACCATTTACTTACCACCCTTGCTATTATATATAGATATATATATATATATTGTTATTATACGGGGTGATTATACGAGTTTGCACCTATTTACATCTCGGAAAGTTGAGTGCTGGTAATATATCGTTGTGATAAAAGTGCTTTCCCACCTTTTCGGGATTTACTCACGCTTGTAAACCCGATATTAATTCAGTGTGGAGATTTTACCCCATTGCAATGGGGCTCTGGGTAAATCTCCCTGTTAGACTTCCACCAAAACAAAGAGGTGGATTATGGGAGCTGATCCCTACACACAAGTTAATTTCAAACTCTTTCGCAATCCCTTTGTAAGTCTAAAGTGTCTTTTTCCTCTAAACCTAATGGATGCCTGTGTGTCCTGTAAAAGGATCTTTGAAAAACATTGTACCACGTGTTTTATTTATGGCCTATTAATGATTTTGTATAAAGAGAATAATCCCCATGCAGCTTTGTCTCCTCCAATGTGAATTACCCTACTTTTTTAGCCTGTCTTCTTATTGTCAAGCTCCTCCATTTCTCTTATTAATTTATTGCTCTTTCGGAACCCTCTTTAGTTTCAAGATGTTCTATTTGTATGCAGGTTCCAAAACTAATGAGGCCTTACCAGGGATGTAGATATATGTTTCTTCGTTGAATCTATAAACATTATAATATCTTACTAGCTCTAGCTTTCACTGTCTGTCTTTGCTTCCACTAAGCCTACTGGAATTTCTATTTCCTTTTCCAGCAGATTTACTTAACACAGACCATTTATCAAAATCAAATCTCATCTTGTCACTTTGCTATTTTTGTCCTTCAGCAAACAAAGCCATCTTGCTTTCAATACCCACTTCAAATTATGATCTTAAAGGGCATGTCCACCCCATAACTATTATTATACATATATGTTCTTCGCCCCCATCAACCTAGTTTTGTTATCCTTACCTTTTCCTAGACATTCCTGAAAGAACTTACAGGCCAAGACACCATTACCAGCTGGAGCATGCCACCTCTTCTGTAACACATTGGTTACATATCCACAGCAGCAAGCGAAGCAGCTTGATATCGGCCGTCACCATTTTGCATTATATTCCCAGCTTTGACTGATAAACAAAACCCAGAAGCTAAGCTTCTCAGGACAAAGATAATCTTAAAAGGTAAGAAGCAATTGCCTAGATAAGATGAACTAAAGCTGGCCCATCCCAATTGCCAGTGGTCCTGGATAACATCAGTTTGCCAGTCCCATTGTAAGTTAAATGTCGCTAAAAAGTTCAAGATAAATACTGTATTAATATAAAATATTATGCACTGATCTTGCAGCAAGCATAGATTTTCTGTTATGATCCCTTGGGAACTTTATCTTGATTTTAATTGGATTCATAATTGCAACCACTTGCTGTGTGGGAGATGCATAAATTGCGAAACATCGCAACCTACGTGCTCCTCGTTTCGCAATGTATTAACCACTTGCGACCGTTATACATTGCAAACTGTTTTTGAAAAACACTTTATACACTTATACACACTTTAGTTCTCCTTATAATGTTGAGGGTGGAGCTTCCCGATTTGGTATGGCAGGGGACTTATTTCTTGGATCAACTTGTAAGTATGGCTCTGTACATATAATTCATCCTCTGGTTGACTGCCCAGTATGATACTTTGGCACAACTGGCTTTTGGATAAAAAAAACTGGATGAAAATTGGTTCGTGCTATGTATTTTTTCTTGCTTTAACTATGCAAATGTATCATTTGTATGTATTGTTTCATTCTAGACAAACAAAGGTTTAGCAGAGGATACTGGGCAGCACATTGCGATTATAGTACTAGACAAGTTGAGCATGTAGTACTGATGCTATGTATAAGAGTACTGATTGCTGACACAATACATAAAGAGTGAATAAGTAATGCAGTACCTACAGTAGGCATGGTGCTCAACCTTATGCAATCAATGGGCAAAGATCCACATTTTCCCACCTAACATTGAAAAATATTAATTGGTTGGGTTTAAAGGCTCCTGCCCTTTCACTAAAGTTTTCTAATGGCTGCAACATGGTCTTATGACTATTATTGTCATTGTTAGCTATGGAACGTTATTTTAATGCTATAGAGAAGGAACCCACGGCTGTTTCCTAATTGGCTGGGTTTAATAGCTCCTTGTCTCATCAGTAGAGTCCACTTGTTAATAAACTTATTTTTAAAGTCAAACTCGCACCCCTTTTTTGATATTATTTAACATCTGTATTTAAAATTGTACTTATCATGGAATCTGTATCCTAATCCCTGCTCCCTGTTCTATGTTTTACCTAAACATGATACAACAACTCCCTCACCTTCTGTGTATTATCCATTAATCTAATTATAACCTCATCTTTATTCCAAAAAAAATAAAAGGAACTGCCTGTGTCAGATAGGAAGACTGGTGACATCACTTATTACTAAACCTATTAGGGTGTTGATCACTACCCGAGTCCAACACAATGAAAATAATGGTTTTCCCTTCTGGTATTTACCTGGTGTGTTTATGTTTACTAACGTGCCTGTTCTGAACAAGTTTTGCACCTTCCTTGATGATCCAGAGAGCTACACATAAAAACATCCTAATGACATGACACTGATTAAAACTGCAGGGAACTATCTGCCATTGTCACCATCTTTATTTGGATTTTTTATGTTTTTCTAATTGATTTTTTCATTGTAAATAATTACAGTCCATCTTTATCCAATGTATGTTAGTTATAATGCTGTATTTAGTAAATGTAACTTCTAAGAGTAATACTAACAAAAGCCATGCTGAAGGAATATAAGTAAAAAAAATGAGAAAGCTAAAAATCTAGTCTCACCATTGTTCTGGAGATTCAAATTGACCAGTGGTTGTGATAGAACTGAAATTGGGTTGTGATGAGTAAAAAACCACACTAGAATAGACCAGGCCTCCAAGCAGCTTAGATTAGTTCACTCTACATGAAACCAAAGTGCTATAAAGAAATAAATAAGACAAGGGAAATCAATACTCCATATGTACTTACAATTAATAACTCGGTATCCTTGTATAACAAGTTCATCTGGTATTCCAATCTCCAGACAGGCATCCCTTGTTTTGTTCTTTACCACAGTTCTGGGTCATTGCTTTGGATTTATTGCACTGCATGGATTTTATATAAGTTCTAAGTGGGCCTTTATATTAGTGGGGCAGTTACTGTACCACACACAAGTATTGGCTACTATTACAATTATCGATATAACTGTATAAGAATGTGCCAGGGCAAACAATTCTTCCTCCATTTTTTTTCAGATGTGTCTATAGATATATATTTTGTTGCTAATATAAACTACAGTTTGTAAGCTCCATACCCCATTATTTTTTAGGGAATCCGTGTTCATTTTTTCTGTATGATTCTTTTTCCAAAGCTATTCCTACTGATTTCCCAGAAAGGTTCATGCTTGCCTACACTTCATCATCACTTTTGAAATCATCTGTGCACTCCTGGTTCTTATCTTGTGTGGTGCTGTCCTCTGGCTGCTCCACCACCAGCGCATTCAGCTTACATTTCATATAATGAGAACGACTCAATTTATGTGGGTTTACTGTGACAAAGTATGCGCACAAATTTTTGGGGTTTCCCCCTTTCATCAGGTGCATTAGTACGCCAATTCCTTTTTGCTATTGATTTGCAGTACAACCAACATTCTGAATTGTTCACTTTCTTATCTGCTTTCTTCTACTAAAAGTTACAACAAAGGTGTGACATGAGAGCTGCATTTTGTCTATTTTTGTGTTCTAGTACTGTAAGTCCTAGGGAAAGGGTTATAGACTGTAAGTAAAAGCAGCAAGGCAGAGGAAGAAATACCATTTAAATTAAAAATCCGCGAACCTTTCTAAAAATGAAATGTTAACATTAAAGCAATAACATGTAGAAAAAAAATGTGGCGCCAGTTTTCTTGTTTTGGATTTCCACAACAAACTGAAAATTCCCTCAGAGGGCTAATACTGGCAAGCAAAAAAAGCGTGTGCGTGTAACCGAGAAATCTGGCTGTTGCAATTGACATTTGTGATTTTCTGGGCAACAGAGTCAGTTCCTGGTGTCAAAGTTCCCTTGATCTGTGTGACTCCATGAATAAATGGTTTCTCCAGACATTCAAGTTTGGCAAGAAACAACATGTACAATATTTGCTTATAATTTTTGAAAGATTGTTTTTTTTAAAATTCATCATATGGTCTTTCATCTGTTTTTTCCCAAAGAATGCATTTGAATAATCAGCACAAGACAATTCTTGCCCATAGAAATCCAAGTTGCCTGCTATATAATGCAATGCGCTTTATTTTACCCACACTTCTACGTGCATTATCTGTACATTAATGCGCATATTTTCATGTTCTAGTTACAATAGAAAAATGCAAATAAACAGGGAAATTCCAAATTTTATATTGTGTTATCTAAAGCTAATTCTAAAGATTCCTGTCTAAAGGACAATATATCCTAACTAACACCCCTCCTCACTATATAGTCCCACTAGTCCTTACCCCTGGTTTTCTCTATGGGGGGCCATATCAAAGTCCACTTGTCTTGCACCCTGTGCAAAAAGAGGCGTAAGACTTTTCTGGACTGACCAGGGGGGTTACCTACTTTTTGCAGAGCACGCCTTTCCATTGGCCAAATCTTGGAACAGTCCTGAAAGAAGAGAGACAACCAGCGAAGTATCTGGACATGACAGTATCCTACAGTTTAATGCTCACCATGGGTACTATCTTGAGGGGTGGGTGTTTTGTGGGTTTTCAGTATGGGTATAATTGTCCTTAACACATTTATATTTTTATATACTAATATATACTGTATACGTACTTTCAGTTGTCAACTTAGAATGTACAATGATTCCATATCAAATATTACATAGTAAATATTACCAGTACAATGTTTTCAAACCTGAATACTGTTAAAATAGACGACTAAAAAGTTTGTTATAATGAACTCAAACGACTTTTTCGGTTACATAAATTTTTTTTACCACAAATTCATTCTCTGCCAATATCCTCCATTTAATATCATGTATTTTAAGCTTCTGCAAAGCAATGATCTGTTACATCAGCTTAGATACAAGGTTTCTTTTCCTGATACCCTGCAGGGAACATCAAAATAACTTTATGCACTCTTTGGCATCATGAAATGTTTGCTTTTGAATTGTAGCTCGGACAATAGGAAATATCATGTTACCTATTTGAAAATTTGCATCACAGTCTATCATAGCCTCTCCAACAGCATTTTTATTTCTCTGTTTATGTTACATAATATATTGCCGTCCTGTATCTCAATGTACACCTTGGGTTAGAGCTGGTATCACTGATTCTTATACCTTCTAATAACGCATTGGGAAATACTTCGATACTGAAATACTGATACTGAAAAATATTTACAGCGCATTTAAATCCAATTGGGCAGTTTAAGAACAAGGGTTTCAGTAACTTACCAATACCAACGGCTTTATAATTGCCCTATCCTTCAGCATTTGGGAGAGCTCCTATGTGAAAAGGGTCTGCAGAATAACTACACGTGGCCAATATGCAAGTCATATCGTTTGTTAGACAATGATGGAGAAGTATGGTGGAGTGTCGATGAATTTCCTGGAATCTTTCCTCTCTTTTTTTTCACCAAATTATCTTATAATCAGAGAAATATTTTTGCAGCAAAATGGTTGATATTTCTGCCAATTGTTCTCTTGTTATGAAGTTACCCCATTTTTAATCTGTTAGAAATATTGTGACCCTCGCCTCCTACAAACCGAATGCCACAATCAAGTAACTAGACTTTTTATACTCCAAAGAATAGATTTTGTGTTCCAACATGTAACTCCTTATCTAGTCTTTGTATGCACCTTCTTTATGCTGTATCTGATACGATTGGGTTCATAAACCAATCAACAGTCCATGGCAGATAGAAGCTTACAAAGGTCTAAAGCCAATGGCACTACATTCTGTTTATATTTACAAACACGCTGCCACATGGACCTAACCAAAAATAATGACCATGGACTGTATTTCGCACTCTTCTGGTTTCCTTTATCTAAAGAGTTATGGAGAGAAGGCCTGGCAAATTATAAGTCTATAAAAGTAATGTGAAATCTTCGACCTACGTTTGATAATGTTACCTCAGATTAGTGTAATTTCCGTAGGGGCCGATTCAAAAACATAAAGCTACTACAAAGTTGCATTTACTAAAACACACACAGGAATAATCAAATCACTATATGCAAGAACTTAAACCGAACTGAGGGAACCACTGTTTCCAAGCTACAGACAATGCCACTTTGGCCAACTATTTAACAGCGAGGGCATGATGTGTAAAGCTTAACTCTAGTTTTAATGGCGTTGCAGTGTTCATCTCGTCTTTGCTGCCACATGATTGTTGAAAAATTAAACACTTTTATTTTAATCTGGAGTCCTGCAAAAATGTGTTTTTACTCTTTTGTTCAGGCACAATATAATGTGTACATGTTTCTTTGTTTTTTTCTTTTTTCCATATTTTACTTAATATGTGGTAGAACTGGACCATGCTGATACATCTTTTGGTGTCCTTTATGTTTAGACCTATAATCCCACTTATTAATTCTATGGGGCATTCTGTCTAATGATTCTTATAATTGGCACAGCACAATGCCGTCGAAGTCGATTATATCCGGAAGTTACTTCCCTTCACATCACTGTGCCTTTAAGTGTTTCCTTAACACAGTCAGGAGCAGTTACTATCAGCCAGGGTCCGTCTTGTGACGGATACATAAGGCGAATTAATGAGGTGCATGTCCCACACTGATTGCCGGGCTGTAATGAAACGCCTGAATGGAACGGAGGATAAAGGAGTTGCGCCAGATAAGTTGAGAGTTAGCAGCCTGCATCACTAGCATGGACAGGAGCAAGGGGTGGAATGGTGCATGGGGAGAGCCAGTCTAAAAACTATTGGCATGAATGTGTCCCAGGGAATGGGCTGGGGTGTGAGCTGGGGAATCCGTGGGGGGTTGTTTATGTGAATGTATTTGTTATGCTTTGGCATTTGTAAATCTGTAAGCAAAGTGGGGGGGGGGTTTCGCGAGTCAGAATTGTTTTTCAAGAGGACTGTGGAGGTAATACCTGGAAAAACTCGGGAAAAGAGTAGGGCGATATATTGACTAATTACTCCTCTACCCTCAAATTATTAGGATATTTAGAGTTCCTAGCGTTTCCTTGCCCTTTAATTAAAGCACTTGGCCTGCGGCCTTGCAAAGCAGTGGGGGCATAGCTCCGACGATTCCCCCTAAAAACTCAGCTTTCATTGCGATATCCCCTTGAGGCAACCAATGGGAAATGCAGGCATGTTTGGACTAACTACTATACAGATATATATATTCTCGCTTTGTTTACTTTTTACTGTGCAATAAAACCTGCCTGACCTGACATTAGGCCTAACATTAATTTTCATTTTTTCGGTCCTTGCTTAATCCGGGATTTTTAATTAAATAAAATTTCAGAAGCAAAATAAAATCATTCGTAATGACAAAGTAACAAATGGGCAATATTTAGAGAACCAACTGAGATATTCTGTCGTCCAGCAGAATCCGCTACATAGAAATCAAGCAAACAATCCAGCCTTCACACTCGCAGGATGCCTAAATGTTAAAAGGTTATTATCCTTGACATCCGACTGCTAATGAGAAATAGATATGTAAAACTGAGCTTCCATTGCACAACATATGACTACCACTACTGTAAACTTTATATAGTCGAGTGATTTTCTCAAGAAAGAAAGTGCCGGGAGTTTAAAAGCAGAAACGTTAACAGCTGGGCCATTCTACAGAGTCAGGTTCTACATGTTACCTCTATACAAACATATTCCTAGGGAAATAGCATTGCTGCTGACTGTTAAGATGTTTCATTCATGCTGAATAGTTGTGGTTCATTGCAGGAATGTGCTGCTGGGCTACAATCTAAAGTTATTGTTCTAAATTTCGACCTGTTTTCCTATTAAGGGAGCTGTTCATAAAAAATATTTTCCACACCTGACACATTAAGCACTAGTCAACACTAGCGCATTTCTCACACGCTTATGGCCAAACAAATGTTTGCACATTTTAACCTGCGTTACATTACGTTGTTCGCATGCACATGAAACAGTCAGGGAGGCAGTCCGCCATCTTTTTACAAGCTGCAATCTTAGCAATTGTGATATCTCTGCAGACCGCAGGATGGGAGGTAGGAAATGGAATTCATAAGCTACTGCCACTATAATAATCTGATTAATTGAATAATTAAGAACCGCGTGGTTTTCTCAGACTTCTTCCAACCTTGGTGCACTTAACAATGCTAAATGCTGTGTTTTTAATGTTTGTACATTAATTTTGTAATTATCCATATTTGATGCACTTTACGATCATAAATTGTATTCAAATCGATGTAGTTTCAGTTACAATACCTTGACTGAGTAGTATGTATATTTTTAAGTCCATATAACAAAAATGCAAGTTTATATTGGTAAAAAATATTAGAAAGTTCGAATTCGGTACCCATAAAAAGTCAATGGGAAGTGATAGTTTTGAAAGTTGGATGATTTACCGATCAACTAACATGGTACTTACTGTAAATGTCTGTGGCACCTGGGCAATGGTCTGGGGAACATGTCACTACAACTATCACCAAACCTGTTCTGACTTAAGATCAGGTCAATTGTTGGGTTTGCGCAGCACATTCGGGGGTATGGAAACTTGAGGGTTAACGGATGATACTTTCAAGGGTTACCGAAATAGAACCATAAATTCAAGGGTTATCGAACGTAATGATACATTCGAAGGTTAACCAAGTCCGAAGCTACTTCAAGGGTTACCGAAAATCTAATGTTGGCATTCAAGGTTAGCGAACTATACATTCTAGGGTTAAGCAAAAACGATCCTTACATTCGAGGGTTACAAAGCCGAACGATACTTTGGAGGGTTACCGAAAATCGAAGTTACATTCAGGGTACGAACGATAATTCTACTAATGGTCCATCATATTCAAGGTTACCAAAATTAATGATACTTTCAAGTATTACCAACGAAACATTCTAGATGGGGACCGGCTCTTGAATTCGATAATTAGCAGTATCTGAATATGAGAACGGTGATTCCTCCATGAGGGTGCTCGTATAGCAGTAAATATATACAATCAGTAAGGTCCACTGCACACCTCTTAGGTAGTTTCTGCTGCCTGGTGCTGGCGTTTGGAGTAATCTGCTCAACTCCTTCATATATATATATATATATCACACACACACAACCAGCAAACACCGCACACAGGTCCTTAACTTGAAGATTCTTTTATTAGCACATATGTAGATGCACTACGTTTCGGGGATCGCACTCCCCTTCATCAGGTACACATATTCACATATTGCAAAAAGTGCATAGCCTTATATACCCTCCCCACAGGAACTGACCACACAATTGTCTCAGGACACACCCATACTGACATCGACCGGATCCTTAGTGAAATACAGGGATCCAGTGAGTTCCTTACGGTACCTGCCTCAACAACTGGGACGTTTGGAAACACTGTCAAGACGGAAAATCGACATGGAGTTACATGCACTCACGCTATCTGGGTATTGCAAGCAGAACCGGATCCCGAGGGGATTGCGGGTAAATCTACGTCCCACTTCATTCATGAACAATGAGTTGTTTAAGAATAAGTTCATCAGAATCTTGAACAAATGTTCTTTGGATGTAATGTTGCTGAATTTGGAGTTCATCACTGAGGAGCTGGCCGGCATAAATGAGAAAGTGCAGGAGCTCGAAGCTGAACTCAATACCAGTATATCAGAAGAGGAGTTTACCAAGCTAAAGACTGAACTGGAGCAGTGAATGGCTCAGTACAGAAAGAAGGGGGAGGAGTTCAAGCGCTCCAAGTTTGCTCGGGACCAGGAAGACTACGAACGGGGCCGGGTCTACGATTGGTCTGCCGTGATCGGGGCGGAAGGTTGCGGCACTGGCGTTCGGGTCCGTGATAGAGGAGCACCGGGCCCTGTTCACGCCAACGACACAGACCCTGTCGTAGGGGAGGATGCAAGAAAGCCACCCAATCGGAAAGATCCCCTGCCCAAGAGAATCCTGCGCTCGAGACCGAAGTAGCGGTGTTCAACCTTTCACAGGTCAGTCTTACAGCAGCCGAGACCTCTGTATTATCCAGGGGACTGGGGTTTTTGTCGTCCTTGTATACCTCCATACCGCATGGGGATGGGGTTGCTGCGTGCAGCCGTCTGCTCTGTGGTGTGGGGGGATATAAAGGGTGCCAGGTCAAGTTTTTCACAGAATGTTTGAAGTTGATATTGCATAGATCATACTTTAAGTTTGACATCTACGCGTTTCGGCTGGAACAGTTCAGCCGTCCTCAGGACGGCTGAACTGTTCCAGCCAAAAAGTGTAGATGTTAGCGTGATTCAATAAATGATTGTTCTTCTGAATTAAACGGAAAGTCCTACGAGTGCTCTATCACTTCTGGAGTTATATATATATACACACACACTATAAGGCAGATGTCAGGGCACACTCCATTCCAACCTTTAGCCGCCTCTGGTGCTACCCAGTAATTCACATATAATCCTATATATATATTCTTAACCTTTGAAACTTTTGCACACTCTGTATTTTATAATGTACAGCACTGTGTACCCAAGTGGAGCTATATAAATAAAATTATACATACATACATATTTCACAGAATGCTAGGCAGGACTCACGATCACCCCCTCTGGGTCCTAGACATACCTGTTCAATTCCAACAAAGTTTATTTTGTTATTTCAAACATCTAGTTGTTTTACCTACATATTGTAGGCCATGTGCACATGTAGCTATTAGCTAAGTATATACACTGTGTGTGATGATTGATAAAATGTTTAATATCATTGCCTGTGACTGAATGTCTAAAAACAGGGTCAATATTCAGAATATAAATGAATCTACATTTATTCCTGCCACATTTATAACACCCTGGTAATTTCAACCAATTACTCTCACTATCTCTATGTTCATGTACATGAAACAAACTTGAATGAGATTTCTTAAATGTTACACCAGGTTTCAAGGGTAACAAAGGACTTAAAACAGAATCTGCAAGCGGAATAGGCCAACATTTATTAAGAATCTCTACCACCATATAAGATTGTTGATCAAACCTAGTAATAAAATTATATTTACATTTAATTGACTGCAAGTTGCATTAGTCATCTATGCTAGTTTGACATGCACTATTCAGGGGAACTGTGGTCTCCAAACAAGTTAAGTTTAAATGAAAGGTCAGTTTCCATCAACCACCACTCTACATGCTCCACAGCCCAAGATATACAGAAATGACTGACCAGAAAGTTAATTGGTGGGAGGCTGACTTGTGACATTCTCGAGGCTTCTCCTGCACAGTGCCGCCCTCAGTGTGTGAGGGAGACAGGAAGTCCCTCCTCCTCTCTGCTGTGTAAATTCCGGAGGGAATCTACAGCTCTTCTCTTTCACTGTGTGAAAACAGCCTTTCAGGCTTTCTCACACAGAGTTTTCTGTGTGTGGGGGGGGTCTGAGTAACTCACGGCACCTGTGAGTGGGCGGGGCTAAGGCACCTGTGAGTGGGCGGGGCTTAGGCATCTGCGGGTGTGCGGGGCCACGCCACCCACGAGTGGGCAGGGCCACATGGGGCTGTAAGATAATGGGCCATGGGGGTCTGCAACTGGAGGGACCATGGGGTCCATGAGTGGGAGGGACCAGTGAGGGCTGCAAAGGGGAGGAGGAGACACAGGATTGACTGACAATTTCAGAGCAGGAAGTGATGGTAATGCTGCTGCCATATCACACACAAAAATGTAAATATCTTTAAAACTATGCAAAATTAACAATGGAAATAAATTGCAAAAATTCTCAGGGGAGCAATTCCTATCAATTTACCTCAAGTTATTTTTGGACCACAGTTCCCCTTTAAAACTTGTATGGGTTTATTAATTCCAATATACCTATATCATAATACAGAAGGTATAAAACCCTCTCTCTAGGAGTCTGACCCATAGATTGATACTGAGAAAAAAATTCTACGATAAGCAAATACACCTAAGATGAAGGAATTGGCTAATGGGAATAGTCTTTATAAGAGACCTGGAGTGGCTACTGGAAAAAAGCGATCAGATAAGGGATCTTCCCATTTTAAATAAAGTCGTCTATATAACAAAAACATTTTATAATATGGTCCCAAAATGGATTATTATCTCTATATACAGTATGGGCAGGTAAGGGCAGTACATTTGATATAATCTGATTAGTTGCAGATTATGTCGCTTACCTAAACTAAAGTAAAGATAATTTTTGCTAAAGAGACTCAAGTGTCTTCCATAGTCTATATAACTATATTAGTTGAATCTGCTTCAACACATTTAACAGCACTAAGAAGGCACTGTGAAGTGTTGTTTGATTGTCAGCTCTCAATATAGTATAAGCAAAATAACAGATAAATATTTTGGTAGCCAGGCTGGAACATACTGGATGGTTATCACGTATGAACAAGCACAGCCTTGTTTAAATGAGAAACTGCATGTTTAATATGTATACAGCCATATGCTATCCTGTTAAATATCTGACTGCAATATGCATGTACTGCTGAGATCAGGGTAAGCCAACGGTAGCAGTTAAGGCAGTTTTCATGGACAGCGGTTTGCATTGTTTCACAAATTATTTGCAGCAGGTTATATAGCAGCTCTTACATGATCCAATAATAATGCTGCAAAGTCTAAAATAAAAGTCCTGTATTTGTCCCCAAACCTCTCCTAGATTTTCTCTACTTTGTCTCCCTGCGTCTGTGTACAACAAACATATTTGTTTCCTTCATAAAAATTCCCTTATTGAAAAACTCAGTGTCATCAAGGGATGCATTTGGGATAAGGATTTGTTCACTTAATGATAAAATCGTTACCAAGAAGAAGAAAAAATACCTTATTACGGTTATACAGTTGAAATCTATACCCCTACTGTTAAATTGAGACATATCCATTATTAGGAATCTTGTGCCTCATCATTTCTGCAATTGTAAACACTGCAGTAGAATCTCCAGTTTCTTTCTCAAGGTCTTTTCAAAGATTTTATTTCACTTAATGGAATGTATTCTTCCTTCCTTTTTATATATTCATAGACATGGTTCATAACTTTTTACATACAGTTTATTTTTAATAATACATTTTTTCCAGGTTGAAATTCTGTTGTCACGACAAAAGCTTATGTTGCTAAGGGCACAAACAGGGTTTAAGATTATGAAAGTGCACAGACAAATCTTTCTAATGTTACTCTCTGGAGCCTAGTTATAAACCTGAGAGGTGCTTTAAACACAATAGACTAACGTACTAAATTACTAATCTAATGTTTTTTTGTTTTGTCGGTGTTTATGCTATGGTACAGTGGTTACATCAAGAAACAGTACAGATTAACCCAGTTTGATAAGCCAAATACATTTCAAGCATTGGTTTAAGAAAAAGATCACCATATTTTATGTTTTTTAAATGCAATCTTGAGTAGTATTTTTAAATATGTATGTTTTGTAATTTTTTTTAATTAAAAGTTGATTGAAAAGTGCTTGTTTCAATATGTCTCTTCATTTTGGAACCAAGCAGTGGTTTAGTAAGTGTATTGAGTTTTAAACTGCATTTGCATTATAGGGATGTCTCTTATTCTACAGGACTGGCTACTAAGATGTTACACTGTAACAGGTAGACTGGCCTATCCAATAAAATGGATGGAGTCATGCTTTAGGTAATAGGCATTGGTTTATCCATACCTACTGCCTTCCACCTGTTTCTCAACTACATCTTCTAGCATAGATAATGGAAACTGTAATGCATTACCACCTGTAGACACACAGATCTGACAACCCTCCTATAGGTGATAATGTAAGAGGAATAGTTGCCATTGTATATCTGTTGTATTCATTTAGGTCAAGTTTTCTTAAAGTTTAGTTCTTGAAGACATTTTTCTAGTCACCACACCGGCTTTCTCAATTCAGAATGACTGTTGGCAATAAATACCCTTGAATGGATCCCAATTAGCATATTACAGCAAGGTATCTGGGACCTGCTGATTGCATTGTAGCTAAGAGGTTTAATTAAACTGCTCAGGTTAAGGCATTAAAACAGCATTGTACACGACAGACAATCAAGCACACATACAAACCTCACAGAGGCTGTGACTGAGTAAATAAATCATCTTCAAAGAGCCCTTTAAAACTTGTGGATATCTAGAATTGCTTTTGTGAAACCAGAATAAGGAAAGAAAAGAACACATATACCACCAGTGAAGGGAGAAAGCAAAACATGAGAGAACGTAGTCATCCCATATGTAGAAGGGGGTGTCAGAGATATTAAGAAGAATTTTTAAGATATACCATATCCCTGTCTGCTTTAAACCCCAGCAACAGAATAAAGCAGCAACTGGTGCATCCAAAAAACCCGATACTGAAACACATAAGAGATACATCATATATGCTGTGCAGTGCAGAGTGCTCTGTGTGTGGGAAACTAAACAGAAGCGGAGTACACAATGGCTCAGCATAGAAGAGCAAATTCCTCGGGTCAGGAATCAGCCGTGTACCTGCATTTTAAGTAAAGAGGGCACAAACTTGAAGAATGTAATGTCAACATCTTGGACGAAGAACAAAACTTGTTTTAATAAGAACTGGGCAGACTTTTCTGTCAGCTACAGGCACTTACCGTATATACTCGAGTATAAGCCGAGGTTTTTAGGTTTAATAATCGACCTAAAAACCTTGCCTTGGCTTATACTCGAGTCAAGAGAAAACGTACCTTAATTCCAGATGCAGCCGCGAGTCAGGAAGGAAAGCTGGCGGTTCCCAGTAGTTCTTCACGGGTGCGCGATGATGTCATTGCGCACGCTGGCGGGATAACGTCATTGCGCAGCCGCGAAGCAGTACTGGGAACTGCCGGCTCAGCACAGAGCGAGCGGCAGCCGGAGGTGAGATGAAGACTGGCCGTACGGTAAGTAAAACTGGGGGGGGGGCTCTAGGTAGGGGACAGTATGCCATACAGTAACACCCAATACCTTTCTACTATAGGTGTTTGGAAACTACAACTCCCAGCAACGAAAGCATGCTGGGAGTTGTAGTTTCCAAACATCTACAGTGGAAAGGTATAAGGGTTACTGTATGGGATTACTGTACATTTAAAGGGCAACTAATATCCTAAAACAATATAGAATCAGAAGGCAGTAATGGTCATAGTTAATTTCTACCCTCGGCTTATACTCAAGTCAATCATGTTTTTCTGATTTTGGAGGCAAAAATGGGTACCTCGACTTATACTCGAGTATATACGTAAGTAGTGATGGGTTGCTCCTCACTGATGGTGGTGCAGCTGTTTTTGGGGAGAAGATGGCTAGAGGGTTGAAAGAGATTTTAAACTAGGTTGGGGGGGTAATAACAGTCTCACTGGGATAGATAACATAAAGAGTATAAATAAATTACAGGATCATAATTTAAAATGTATGTTTGCAAATGCGAGAGGCTTGGCTGACAAAATAGGAGAAGTATGATGTAATAGGTACAGCAGAAACATGGTTGAATGATTCTCCCAACCAGGCTGTGAATTTAGAAGGATATTCCTTGTTTAGACAGGATAGAGAAAGGCAAAAAGTGGGAGGGGTATGTTTTTATGTTAAACAAGAGCTGAAGCCACATTTAAAAGAAGAGATAACTGACAATATAGATGTTAAAGTGGAGGCAATATGGGTGGAATTGGGAAACAGGAAGGAGGGTAATTTCATTGCTGGTGGCTACAATCCACCAAATGCTAGCAGGGAGGACGTGAGTCAGCTTCATATGCAGATGGCGAGGAGTAGTTGAACTGCCATCACAGAAAAGGGCTAGGGGTTCCTGAATTTATTGCAGAATAATTTTCTCTCACAGACAGTGTTCTCCCTAGGGTCTTTTAGGCCGGGCGGCCCACCCGGCTACTTTTTCATGCCACCCGGCAGGAAAAAAATTCCTGAGAGAACTTATATCTAGGTTTAATAGGTGCCAATAAGGTCAGTAAAACTCCCGCCAATACTGCCCAGCCAGACCCGTTTTTTACACTGTAAGATTAATTTAGCACATGTTTACTAGCTTTCCCAGATCCCCAAGGCCACAAAAGGGTGGCACATGTGCTTGTTACATGGGTTACCTCAGAAGGGAACTACAACTCCCTGCATTGTACAACCACAGAATGCTGGGAGTCATAGTTTTCAAACATCTAGTGGGATGAAAGTTAGACATCCCTGTCCTATATAATGAGCATGATGAGTGCACATTTTTCCCCACCACCAAATTTCGCCGTCCCACCCCACCCACCTACTTTTTCATGCCACCCGGCTGGAAAAAATTCTGGGGAGAACACTGCACAGATGTTTGAAGTTGCTACTAGAAAAGGAGTCTGTTGGATCTGGTAATAACTAACATGTGGAGCGTATTATAGACCTAAAGGTAACTGGAGGCTTAGGGAATAGTGACCATGAAATATTGTAATTTAGTGTATGTTATCAAAAGGAAAAGTGCGCAGGGTTAACAAAGATTTTAGTTTCAAGAAAGCAAATTTTCCCAGGTTAAAAGTAGCTCTTCAGCATGCCATTTATCTATCTAAACTTATACCCTTGGGAAATAAAGTCTGCACACGTGGCATTTTTCTTTTTGTTGTTGTTGTTTTTGATTTTAATTAAATTTTACATATTTATTTAAATACAGTTACAGGAAAGAGAAAAAATGTTCATATATAAAACAAATACAGTGATTAAAGCATATAAATAAAAGGGGGTTACAAAGAAAACAATCCTGTGTTTAACCTACATATAAATATTTTGTATCTAATAATAGACAACATTTAAAGATATTGCAGTTTTATTCTTAAGATTGTAACTTACATAATCCTGGGTCAATTTGATTGCAATCTGCTGTTTTATATAAATCGGCACATGTTGGACAGACGGCTGGGGGTCCCGCAGCCCCCATTGCTGCTTGGAGATTTTATAGGTTATTCCCTCATTGTTGCATTTTGTGGCTTTATTCTGATGTAAAGAGGGAAATGGAAAGGAAGAAAAAGTCATTTTAAAACATTTAAGTCAGTGGGAGCAGAAAGGGAATTTAGGAATTCTAAAAACAAGGTTTGTAAGAAAGCAAATAAGCTAACTAAAATTAATAATGAAGTTAGGATAGATGAACAATGCTTCACTAACCCTAAACATTTTTTAAAGTATATTAATGGTAAGAAGATGAAGACGAAAGTGTGGCACCATTAATTAATGGGGATAGGTTAGTTACGGAGGATGGCGATAAAGCAAATGTCTTAAATAATTTTTTTCCTCTGCATGCACTATAGAAGATCCAAGTACAGATGTGCACTTTGGTTAACCGAGGGTGTGGTGCAGAAACAACTAAATAAGGTTAATATTAATAAATCCCCTGGACCAGATAAAATACATCCTCGGGTCCTTAGGGAGCTAAGTTCAGTTTTATCTAGGCCATTGTTTCTTATTTTTGCAGATTCCCTCAAGTCCGGAAGTATACCTCTGGATTGGAAAAAAAAAAGTGTAATTCCAATATTCAAAAAGGGTAGTTGTTCAGTGCCAGGCCTCTACGTTTAACTTCAATGGTGGGGAAGTTAGTCACCCATAGGTGACTAAAGTATATGCTATTGTGCTAGGGTGGCACATTTGTACATGAAAGTTAATGGATAGGATGCAGAGAGTAGTTGTTAATGGGGCTTTTATCAATATGGACTAAAGTTGGGTGCCGCAGGGTTCTGTGTTGTGGCCACTTCTATTTAATCTGCTTATTAATGATTTGCATGTGGTTATTGTCAGCAAGGTTTCTGTGTTTGCTGACAGACCAAAACTTTGTTGAACATTAAAAACTTTAGAGGATGTGCCATCGTTGCAGGGGATCTAGATAGAATGTCCCATTGGACTGCTAAGTGTCAAATGAGATTCAATGTTTATAAATGTAAGATTATGCATTTTGGAATTAAAGGGGAAGTTCAGTGCAAATACATGTTCTTTTCAGAAAAAGAGCAGTATTTTTACATCCCAATGACCTTAATCTGCCAATTCAGCATTTTGTCTGTGTATAAATATATACAAAATACTGACTTCCTGTTTGCAGGACCCCTAGTAGAGACCGTTATGGTCTTGCCCTTGACCCAGCGCCTGGGATGATTCAGTTGCTCAGTAGAGATCTGAGCATCTTTGACCCATTCAACAGCCAATCAGTAGAAATTACTGTTAGGAACATTCCAAGGATGTGGTGCATCCGGGGAAGAAGAAGGACCGTTACAGAACCTGAAATGTCAGCTCACTAATGTCAACAGCAGGGAACAGCAAAGGGTATGAAATCAACTGATTTTTCAAAATGGGAGAGTATATGTAGAATAACTAAGAAGGTATTACACAAACTAACAAATAACAAATATTGATAATTTCCACTGAACTGTCCCTTTAAATAGGCTTGTGCTACTAATAATATAAAGGACTTTGTATTAAGTGAATCCCTGTTGGAAAAGGATCTTGGAGTTTTGGTGGATAATAAACTTAAAGGTAGCAAGCAGTGCCAGGCAGCAACAGCCAGAGCCAGCATGGTATCGTCTTGTATAAAGAGAGGTATGGATTCAAGGGAGAAAAATGTTATTCTCCCTCTTAACAAAGCATTGGTAAGGTCTCATTTGGAATATGCAGTGCAATTTTGGCATCCTGTGTACAAATGTACAAATGTAATGTTTTTATTCATTATCTCAAAATTTTAAAACATTCATTTTATTCCTCAGAACAGTAGCACTGCACTTCAAGTTAAACAAACTCTATGAACTCATTTTTATAGTGACTGCAGTGGAAATGGGAAAAGTTGGATCCTTTGATTCAACTCACTTGAACAAGAGGGTTCTCTCAAAACAATAGCACAGGAAATGTTTATAAAACTTTCCACTTAACAGGAGACTATTAAGAGAATGGCAGAGTATCACGTGTTTCCCCAACTCTAAAGCAGCCAGGCTTGTTTTCTTTTAGACCTCATTAAAGTCATTGTTTTCACCAGAAATATTTCAATCATTTAAAGTATAACTTTCACTTAATTGCTTTCTGTGTACAAATGAATGTTGTTTCCTCCAAGTTTCTGAAATTCTAATCTTATCTGGTAATTATCATTTTCCCCTTCACTTTTATCAGTAGAAGGGAGATGTGGGAGTTACAAATAAAAACACAGAAATTCTTTATAAAACATGAAAAAGTAATAGCAAGAATATAAGAACATTTATTAAAGGGACACTATACTGAAAAAATGACTTTGACTCATCTGAATATATAATTGAATACATGTAAGTAGCACTTACTCTGATTTGCGTGCGTTGCTGCATGCCTTCAATCCTGCACACATTTTGTTTAGGAACAGTATCTCCCCTCCCTCTTTAAACCACTCCCACTTCCATCTGACCTGACTTTTTTCCCACAAACCAACTATCAAGCCTGCACACAACAGTCCAACTGTCAAAACTCTGTCACCATTCCAGCTACAGTAAAACTACTCACAGAAGAATAGTTGTTGAGCGCTAGGAACTTGATTGACAGCTGAAATATAAGAAGTTTTATATTGGATATCTAAAGAAATAGGAGGCAGATCAACAAAAAAATGATACAGTGGTGGTTGGGAAGAGAATTATAGATTCCAGTTATGGTCAATGTAAAAAACCTATTTTTCGTATATATCCCTTTAAAAGTCTAAATTGCTCAAAATGCAGATTCTTGGTTGCAATCCTTTTTTTTCATAAAGCTTCTTAGAATAACATTTGCTATATACATATGTCACTCACATATAATGAAAACAAATGTATGGCAGTTTTTCTCTTGCAGATTGTAAAGGGAGAATCTTGCTTTTCAAAGCACGCTTTTTTTACAGTACATCTCCCACGTGTAAGCAAAGTGTAAACATGTCAGGATCGTTGTAGGTATTAATACTGTAATAGAGTTCTTTTCACCATCCTTTCTCTTTTTGAAGTTAGGAAAATAGAGTTAGTTTGTCTTTATGAAATGGTATGCAGTAGTATACACACCAAATGTATAGAATAGTAGTTGTTAATTTGTAAAAAGGGATGGAGGCTTCTGGGCAATTTCCATATTTCCATGACCTTAGAAAATACTACATGTACTCAAGCCAGCAGCAGTGTCTGTGATTGCCTGCTGGTTAGCAAGTCACAGACATGGCTGCCAGTCCCGCCACTCTTTGCTGCTTCCGGCATGCAGAGCGCCGGGGGAGAGAAGGTCTGTAAGTCTTTCTGGGGATTTTTTTTGCAAATGTAAATCAGGGGTGAGCTACACTACAGAAAATTTTGATTTTAGGAGTGGAGATACCCTTTAAAGACTTTTATTAGGTGTACCATGAAAACTCGGAAATGATCCAGAACTTAGTCTCCATTTCTTATTTGCATGAGTAATGGGAGCTCTAATGACTTATACTCCATCTCCATCTTTTTTAATTCCTTGATTAGTATATTGCAGTGAAGTATCACAGCATTTGTGATTGTGCATATAATAAAATCATAGGGGTTTTAGTTACATGCTTATAATCATAAAAATAAAAGGTCTTCCAACCTCAAGGTATAGATGGTCCTAACTAACTTACTGTGGTTATTTCTTTGGGCTGCTAGGTTGCATTTTCTTGGAAATGGTGTATCTCATATACAAAACAAATAGTTCTGAATACTTCTACCCTAAGCACTAAAAAGGTGCTACAACCGTGAGTCTATTTAGGCCTATTTATAAGTGCATAAAATTTTCCCATAGATATATGTATGCCAGACTCACTAAAACAAGCAGATGGTTCGGGTGCACATGCGCTAAAGAAGCGTTCGTGTTTCCATTGACATCTAGAAGCAATCCTCACACGATATTCAACTCACCCGTATTCCTGGGTGGTCCAGGTGAGGCTTGCTCAGGACCCCTCGCTCCGTCCGATATACCAGAACAATATGATAGACACAGATGGGTATAGCGCACACTGGATTCAAACAGTCAAGCCCTCCTCTCTATTGGATAAAACATCACCTTTATTGATCGCAATTAAAACATGTACATAGCTGGAAGGCAGCCTTCCGCGTTTCGAGCCACGTGGCTCTTACTCATAGGCACCTATGAGTAAGAGCCACGTAATACATACAAAAAATTTAATTCTAGTGCACAAACAATTCTAATTGCATATTGGCTACCTCCATAAGATTGTTTTCTACTAACAGTCTGCTAAACCCTGGATAAATAAAAGCAATTAGTTCAATAAGTTGGCAAAATTATTTTAAGCCCAGTCACCACGTCAAGGTTGTTTTCTTTAACTGGGTCCTAACCTACTGGTACTTTCCTTTTTGGCTACATGAGCTGACAGCTTCTCCTGTGTGGCCTGGATGCTTGAAGCTGACTCTCTAGTTTAAAGTACTCAAACAAGCACGTGACCTAACTCTGGGTGGAGTACAATTTCCCAGAAGGCTTGGTCAAACCTACAATGTAACACACAATATATATTCCAGTGCTTTTCAACTTCTTTGGTAAAATTACAAACAAAGTAGAAAAAAAAGTGCATATTAAAATGTTTAATTCTTTTTTTAAATGATTTAATGTTACAAAACGTATTTCAACTCCTTACACTAATATATCTCACACATGCACACACATCAAATAAAGTGCAAGGGAAAAAACCTCACCTTTTAGTACTAAAAATATTAACCAGTCCTGTCTATTTTAAAATGTTGCAACAATAAAAATCACATCTATGGGGAGCTTTGTTCTGCAACCACTGCCGAGACCCCTGACATAGGGCAAATAGATAAGGGTATTGGTGGAAATCTGTGAGGCTTTCCAGATACATTTTTACAGCAGGTCACATGTAAACTGAATAGCTCTGTACTGATAGAATATAAGAGTACACATTTCTGTTGTTTAGTTTCCCTCTTTATGGCTCCCTAGATGTGCTCTGTGCTTGATAAAGTAATTGCTAAGTGCCATTGCATTTTCATCAGATTCGTGAGTGGGAGTGAGCCATTCAGCATTTGCTCCCCTTTTCATTCCTTCAGTCTATCGCCCTGGTATTTAAACATCTCTCTTGAAAATAACAGAGCAGATTCACTAGCAGTTTTCTTAATCCATTAAAAAATCTGTTGTGCGTGATAAGACAAGCCAGTCTTTGCTGAGGCAAATAGTGGATATGATTTTAAAAAACAACATATCTCAAAGAAAGGTCATATCTACCACTTATGAATAATTCTCTGTAGTGTGTGTCAATCTGCTGGGGGGGGGGGGGGATGTGGTATTGTTTGCAGTACTGAGGGAATTCGGAAAGCGATTAAAATAGTACAAAACACTTTAAGTGCTGATTGCCCTTTTTTTTTTATTTTTCTGCTTCCACTGAAATCATTTTCAGCCAGTTCTATAAACACAGCTAAAATGTTTCCTGTACTGGAAAGAAACAATTACACTTCAGAGAGACTCAAAGAAGAGCCCATGCACTTATTAGACATTAGATAGATCGTCAAGTCTATCTAATGCATAAAATGCAATTTTGCCCCACAATTCATATAAATAATAATTCCAGGCCAGTTAATATTGTGATTGAATGTCGAAAAATGATCAGACAAGGTGGATGTCCAAACGTCATGGAAATGTTAGGAGTTCCAATAAAAAAAAAAAAATCCAATAATTTGTAGTTAAAGAGGAACTGTGGTCCAAAAATTATTTTAGGTAAATTGATAGGAATTGCTCCCCTGGGAGTTTTTGCAATTTATTTCCATTGTTTATTTTGCATAGTTTTGAAGATATTTACATTTTTGTGTGTGATGTGGCAGGTCCCCTGCACTTCCTGCTTCCTGCTCTGAAACCTGTCTGTCAATCTGCCCTGTGTCTCCTCCCCTTTGCAGCCCCCCTGGTCCCTCCCAGTCATGGACCCCATGGTCCCTCCATTTGCAGGCCCACCTTGGCCCATTCCCTTACAGCCCCATGTGGCCCCGCCCACTCGTGGGTGCTGTGGCCCCGCCCACTCGTGGGTGCCGTGGCCCCGCCCACTCGTGGGTGCCGTGGCCCCGCCCACTCGTGGGTGCCGTGGCCCCACCCACCCATGGGTGCCATGGCCCCGCCCACTCAAGGGTGCCTAAGCGCTACCTGCTCACAGGTGCTGTGGGCCACTCTGACACTTTTTAAATTTAATTAATGGGCCTGGTGGTAAATCGGTGGTGAATGACACTGAAACTTTGCCACCGGCTAGAAAACACTGGCCATTATACTTACCCGTTTGGGAGTTACTGTTCTGTACTTATTGGCTTGATTATTTTGTACTGGGTTTCTGGTTTTGTTACACTATATGTGTTTGTTCTGGTATTGTTATATTTATTATACATTTATATATGGATATTTTATGATATTTTGCTATTGTTAGTTTTTTTTTAAAGGAATAATCTGATTTACATTGTTACCATTTATCTTACCCCTTGCTATTTATATATAGATATATATATATATATTGTTATTATACGGGGTGATTATACGAGTGTGCACCTATTTACATCTCGGAAAGATGAGTGCTGGTAAAATAAATCGTTGTGATAAAAGTGCTTTCCCACCTTTTCGGGATTTACTCACGCTTGTAAACCCGATATTAAATTCAGGTGTGGAGATTTACCCCATTGCAATTGGGGCTCTGGGTAAATCTCCCTGTTAGACTTCCACCAAAACAAAGAGGTGGATTATGGGAGCTGATCCCTACACACAAGTTAATTTCAAACTCTTTCGCAATCCCTTTGTAAGTCTAAAGGTGTCTTTTCCTCTAAACCTAATGGATGCCTGTGTGTCCTGTAAAAGGATCTATTGAAAAACATTGTACCACAGTGTTTTATGTATGGCCTATTAATGATTTTGTATAAAGAGATAAAATCCCCATGCAGCTTTGTCTCCTCCAATGTGAATTACCCTAACTTTTTTAGCCTGTCTTCATTGTCAAGCTCCTCCATTTCTCTTATTAATTTAATTGCTCTTTTCGGAACCCTCTTTAGTTTCAAGATGTTCTATTTGTATGCAGGATTCCAAAACTAAATGAGGCCTTACCAGGGATTTGTAGATTATATGTTTCTTCGTTGAATCTATAACATTATAATATCTTACTAGCTCTAGCTTTCACTGTCTGTCTTTGCTTCCACTAAGCCTACTGGAATTTCTATTTCCTTTTCCAGCAGATTTACTTAACACAGACACATTTATCAAAATCAAATCTCATCTGTCACTTTGCTATTGTTGTCTTCAGCAAACAAAGCCATCTTGCTTTCAATACCCACTTCTAAATTATTGATCTTAAAGGGCATGTCCACCCCATAATCTATATTATACATATATGTTACTCGCCCCCATCAAACCTTAGTTTTGTTATCCTTACCTTTTCCTAGGACATTCCTGAAAGAACTTACAGGCCAAGACACCATTACCAGCTGGAGCATGCCACCTCTTCTGTAACACATTGGTTACATATATGCACAGCAGCAGCGGAAGCAGCTTTGATATCGGCCGTCAGCCATTTGCATTATATTCCCAGCTTTGACTGATAAACAAAACCCAGAAGCTAAGGACTTCTCAGGACAAAGATAATCTTAAAAGGTAAGAAGCAATTGCCTAGATAAGATTGAACTAAAGCTGCCCATCCACAATTGCCAGTGGTCCTGGATAACATCAGTTTGCCAGTCCCATTGGTAAGTTAAATGTCCTAAAAAGTTCAAGATAAATACTGTATTTAATATAAAATATATTATGCACTGAATCTTGCAGCAAAGCATAGATTTCTGTTATGATCTCCTTGGGAACTTTATCTTGATTTTAATTGGATTCATAATTGCAACCACTTGCTGTGGGAGATGCAATAAATTGCGGAAACGATCGCAACCTACGTGCTCTCGTTTCCGCAATGTATTAACCACTTTGCGACCGTTAATACATTGCAAACTGTTTTTGAAAAAAACTTTATACACTTATACACACTTTAGTTCTCCTTTAATGTTGAGTGGTGGAGCTTCCCGATTTGTATGGCAAGGGGACTTATATTCTTGGATCAACTTGTAAGTATGGCTCTGTACATATATATTCATCCCTGGTTGACTGCCCAGTATGATACTTTGGCACAACTGGCATTTTGGATAAAAAAAACTGGATGAAAATTGGTTCGGCTATGTAATTTTTTCTTGCTTTAACTATGCAAATGTATCATTTCTGTATGTATTGTTTCATTCTAGACAAACAAAGGTTTAGCAAGGATACTGGCAGGCACATTGCGATATATAGTACTGACTAAGTATGAGCAGTGAGTACTGATGCTATGTATTAAGAGTACTGATTGCTGACACAATACATAAAGAGTGAATAAGTAAATGCAGTACCTACAGTAGGACATGGTGCTCAACACCTTTATGCAATCAATGGGAAAAGATCCACAGTTTTCCCACCTATACAGTATGAAAAATATTAATTGGTTGGGTTTAAAGGCTCCTTGCCCTTTCACTAAAGTTTCTAATGGTGCAACATGGTCTTATGACTATTATTAGTCACCTTGTTAGCTATGGAACGTTATTTTAAATGCTAATAGAGAAGGAACCCACGGCTGTTTCCTAATTGGCTGGGGTTTAAATAGCTCCTTGTCTCATCAGTAGAGCCACATTGTTAATAAACTTATTTTTAAAGTCAAACTCTGCACCCCTTTTTTGATATTATGTAAAATGCTGTATTTAAAATTGTACTTAATCATGGAATCTGTATCCTAATCCCTGCTCCCTGTTCTATGTTTTACCTAAACATGATACACAACTCCCTACGCTTCTGTGTATTATCCATATAATCTAATTATAACCTCATCTTTATTCCAAAAAAAAATAAAAGGAACTGCCTGTGCAGATAGGAAGACTGGTGACATCACTTATTACTACACATATTAGGGTGTTGATCACTACCCGAGTCCACACAATGAAAATAATGGTTTTCCCTTCTGGTATTTACACTGGTGGTGTTTATGTTTTACTACGTGCCTGTTCTGAACAAGGTTTTGCACCTTCCTTGATGATCCAGGAGAGCTACACATAAAAACATCCTAATGAAATGACCTGATTAAAACTGCAGGGAACTATCTGCCATTGTCAACATCTTTATTTGGATTTTTTATGTTTTTCTAATTGTATTTTTTCATTGTAAATAATTACAGTACATCTTTATCCAATGTATGTTAGTTATAATGCTGTATTTAGTAAATGTTAACTTCCTAAGAGTAATACTAAAAAAGCCATGCTGAAGGAATATAAGTAATAAAAATAATGAGAAAGCTAAAAATCTAGTCTCACCATTGTTCTGGAGATTCATAATTGACCAGTGTTGTGATAGAATCTTGAAATTGAGGTTGTAGAGAGTAAAAAACACACACTAGAATAGACCAGGCTCCAAGCAGCTTAGATTAGTTCACTCTACATTAAACCAAAGTGCTATAAAGAAATAAATAAGACAAGGGAATCAATATCTCCATAATGTACTTACTAAATTAACTCTGGATCTTGTTAACAAGTTCATCTGGTAGTCCAATCTCCAGACAGGCATCCCTTGTTTTGTTCTTTACACAGTTGCTGGGTCATTGCTTTATGGATTTATGTGCACTGCATGGATTTCTATATAAATGTCTATATGTGGCCTTTATATTGGGGCAGTTACTGTATCCACACAAAGTATTGGCTACTATTACAATTATCAGATATACTGTATAAGAATGTGCCAGGGCAAACAATTCTTCCTCCATTTTTTTTCAGATGTGTCTATAGATATATATTTGTGCTAATATAAAACTACAGTTTGTAAGCTACATACCACATTGGATTTTTTTAGGGAATCCGTGTTCCATTTTTTCTTGTATGATTCTTTTCCAAAGCTATTCCTTACTGATTTCCCAGAAAGTGTGCATGCTTGCCTACACTTCATCGATCACTTTTGAAACATCTGTGCACTCCTGGTTCTTATCTTGTGGTGGTGCTGTAGCCTCTTGGCTGCTAACCACCAACAGCATTCAGCATTACATTTCATATAATGAGGAACGCACTCAATTTATGTGGGTTTACTGTGACAAAGTATGCGCACAAATTTTGGGGTTTCCCCCTTCATCAGGTGCATTAGTACGCCAATTCCTTTTTTGCTAATTGATTTGCAGTACAACCAACATTCTGAAATTGTTCACTTTCTTATCTGCTTTCTACTAAAAGTTTACAAAAAGGTGTGACATAGAGAGCTGCATTTTGTCTATTTTTTGTGTTCTAGTACTGTAAAGTCCTAGGGAAAGGGTTTAGACTGTAAGTAAAGCAGCAAGGCAGAGGAAAGAAATACCATTTAAATTAAAAAATGCGCGAACCTTTCTAAAATGAAATGTTAACATTAAAGCAATAACATGTAGAAAAAAAATGTGCCCAGTTTTCTTGTTTGGAATTTCACACAAACTGAAAATTCCCTCAGCAGGGGCTAAACTGGCAAAGCAAAAAAAGCGTGTGCGTGTAACCGAGAAATCTGGCTGTTGCAATTGACATTGTGATTTTTCTGGGCAACAGAGCAGTTCATGGTGTCAAAGTTCCCATTGAATCTGTGGGACTATAGAATAAATGGTTCTCCAAGAAATTCAAGTTTGCAAGAATACAACATGTACAATATTTTGCTTAGTAAATTTTTGAAAGATTGTTTTTTTTAAAAATTCATCATATGGTCTTTCAATCTGTTTTTCCCAAAGAATGCATTTGAATAATCAAGCACAAGGACAAATTCTTGCCCATAGAAATCCAAGTTCCTGCTATATATAATGCAATGCGCTTTATTTTTACAACACACTTCTACGTGCATTTCTGTTCATTAATGCGCATATTTTCATTTTATAGTTACAAATAGAAAAATGCAAATAAACAGGGAAATTTACAAATTTTATATTGTAGTTACTAAAGCTAATTCTAAAGATTTCAATGTCTTAAAGGACAATTATATCCTAACTAACACCCCTCCTCACTATATAGTGCCCACTAGGTCCTTACCCCTGGGTTTTCTCTATGGGGGCCATATCAAAGTCCACTTGTCTTGCACCCTGTGCAAAAAAGGCGCAAGACTGTTTCTGGACTGACCAATGGGGTGACCTACTTTTTGCAGAGCACGCCTTTCCATTGGCCAAATCTTGGAACAGTCCTGAAAGAAGAGAGACACCAGCGAAAGTATCTGGACATTGACAGTATCCTACAGTTTAAATGCTCACCATGGGTACTATCAGTTGAGGGGGTGGGTGGTGTTGGGTGGGTTTTCAGTATGGGTATAATTGTCCTTTAACACATTTATATTTTTATATACTAATATACTGTACGTACTGTCAAGTTGCAACTTAGAATTACAATATTCCATATTCAAATATTACATAGTCAAATATTACACTGTACAAATGTTTTCAAACCTGAATAATGTTAAAAGACGACTAAAAAGTTTGTTATAATGAACTATGGAAACGACTTTTTCGGTTACATAATATTTTTACACAAATTCATTCCTGCCAAGAATACTCCATTTAAATATCATTATTTTTAAGCTTCTGCAAAAGCAATGATCTGTTTAATCAGCTTAGATACTAAAGTGTTTCTTTTTCTGATACCCTGCAGGGAACATCAAAATACTTTATGCACTCTTTGCATCATTAAAATGTTGCTTTTGAATTGTAGCTCTGGAAATAGGAAATATCATGTTACCTATTTGAAAATTTGCATCAACAGTCTATCATAGCTCTCACAGCATTTTTATTTCTCTGTTTATGTGTACATAATAATATTGCACAGTCTGTATATCAATGTAACACTTGGTTAGCTGGTATCACTGATGCTTATACTCTTCTAATAACGCAATTGTGAAATACTGATACTGAAATACTGATACTGAAAAGTAATTTACAGCTGCATTTTAAAATCCAGATGTGGGCAGTTAAGACACAGGGTTTCAGTAACTACCAATACCACGGCTTTATAACTATGCTCCTATCCATTCAGCATTTGGAGAGCATCCTTATGTGAAAAGGGTCTTGCAGAAATAATACGTGCCAATATGTGCAAGTCATATCGTTTGTTGACAATGATGGAGAAGTATGGTGGAGTTCGATGAATATTCCTGGAATATTTTCCTCTTCTTTTTTGTCAGAATTATCTTATAATCAGAGAAATATTTTTTGCAAGAAAATGGTATGATATTTTCTTGCCAATTGTTCTCTTGTTATGAAGTTACCCATTTTATCTTTAGAAATATTGTGACCTCGCCTCCTACAACCGATGCAAATCAAGTAACTAGACTTTTAATACTCCAAAGAATGAATTTTGTTCAAATGTAAACTCCATTATCTATCTTTGTATAAACCTTTCTTTATGCTGTATCTGAATACGATTGGGTTCATAAACCCATCAACAGTCCATGGCAGATAGAAGGCTTACAAAGGTCTAAAGCATATGGCACACACATTCTTTTATATTTACACTGTCACATGGACTAACAAATAAATAATGACTCATGGACTGTATTTCTGCACTTTCTGGTTTCTTATCTACAAGAAGTTATGGAGAGAAGGCCTGGAAATTATAATTATCTAAAAAAGTTAATGTGAAATCTTCCGACCTAGTTTGATATGTCTCAGATTAAGTTAATTTCAGTGGCCGATTCAAAAGAATAAAGACTACTAAAAAGTGGACATTTACTAAAACACACACAGGAATAATCAAAATGCACTATATGCAAGAAGCTTAAAACCAACTGAGGACACCACTGTTCCAAGCTAACAGAATGCTCACTTTCCAACTATTAACAGGGCAGATGTGGCATTAACTCTGAGTTAATGCAGTGTGCAGTGTGCAGCTCTCTTTGCTGCCAGCAGATTGTTTGAAAAATTAAACACTTTTATTTTAATCTGGAGTCCTGCAAAAATGTGTTTTACATTTTTTGTTCAGGCAACAATATTAATGTGTACATGTTTCTTGTTTTTTTATTTTTACCATATTTTACATTTAATATAGTGTTAAGAACTGGATCATGCTGATATCATCTTTTGGTGCCTTTATGTTATAGACCTATAATCCACACTATTAATGTCTATGGGGCATTCTGTAAATAATATTCTTATAATTGGCACACTACAATGCAGTAGCACGTCGATTATATCCTGGAAGTTACTTCCCCTTCACTCACTGTGCCTTTAAGGTGTTTCCTTAACACAGTCAGGAGCAGTTACTATCAGCCAGGGTCACGCTGTGTACAGGATACATGAAAGGAGAAGTAGGAGGGCATGTCCACACTGATTGCCGGGCTGTAATGAAACCCTGAATGGAACGGAGGGAGAAAAGGAGATTGCCGCAAGATAAGGTTTAGAGTTAGCAGCCTGCATCACTGCATGAAAGGAGCAAGGGGTGGAATGGTGAGCATGGGGAGAGCCAGTCTAAAAACTTTGCATGGAATGTGTCCCAGGGAAGGGGGCTGGGGTGTGAGCATGGGGATCCGGGGGGGGGTTGTTATGTGTAATGTATTTGTTTATGCTTTGGCATTTGTAAATCTGTAAGCAAAGTGGGGGGGGGGGGTTTCCAGTCAGAAGTGTTTTTCAAAGAGGACTGTGAGGTAATACCTGGAAAAACTCGAAAAGATTAGGGCGGATTAGATTGACTAATGTACCCTCTAACTGCAAATTATTAGGATATTTAGAGTTCCTCAGAGTTCCGTGCCCTGTATTAAAGCACTTGGCCTGCGGCCTTGCAAAGCAGTGGGGCATAGCTCCGACGATTCCCATAAAAACCAGCTTTCATTGCGGATTCCAAATTGAGGCACCAATGCAGAAATGCAGCAGTGTGGACTAATATACATATATATATATTTATCGGCTTTGTTGTACTTTTTACTGTGCATAAAAACCTGCTGACCTGACATTAGGCCTAACATTAATTTTCATTTTTTCGGTCTTGCTTAATCCAGGGGATTTTTTAATTAAATTAAAATTACAGAAGCAAAATCAATTCTTAATGACAAAGTAACAAAAATGGGCAATATTTAGAGAACAAACTGAGATATTCTGCAGTCAGCAGGACATCCGCTTACAATAGAAAATCAAGCAAAACATCCAGCCTTCACACTCAGCAGGATGCCCTAAATGTAAAAGTTTATTATCCTTGAAATCCTACTGCTAAATGAGAAGAATAGATATGTAAAACTGAGCTTCCATTGCACAACATTATGACTACCACTAATGGTAACTTTATTTATAGTCAGTGATTTTCTCAGAAAGAAAGTGCCGGGAGTTTAAAAGAAGAAACTTTACAAGCTGTGCCATTCTACAGAGGCAGGGTTTACTATCATGTTACCTCTATTAACAAACATATTCCATAGGGAAATAGCATTGCTTCTGAACCTGTTAAGATGTTTCATTCAGGCTGAATAGTTGTGGTTCATGGCAGGATGTGCTGCTGGGCTACAATCTAAAGTGTATTGTTCTAAATTCAGACCTGTTTTCCTATTAAAGGGAAACTGTTCATAAAAAGAAATATTTTCCCACACCTGATCACATTAAGCTAGTCAACACTAGCGCATTTCTCACACGCTTATGGCAAACAAAATGTTTGCATTTAACATGCGTTACCATGACTGTTGTTCGCATGCACATGAAACAAGTCAGGGAGGCAGCCCCATCTGTTACAGCTGCAATCTTACAATTGTAGATATCTTCTGGCAGACAGCAGGATGGGAGGTAGGAAATGGAATACATAAGCCTACTGCCACTATAATAATTGATTAATTGAATAATTAAGAACGCAGTGGTTCTCAGACTTCTTCCAACCTTGGTGCACTTAACAATGCTAAATGCTGTGTTTTTAATGTTGTACATAAATTTGTAATTATCCATATTTTATGCACTTTACAGTATAAATTGTATTCAAATCGATGTAGTGTAAAGTTACATTACATTGACTGAGTAGTAATGTATATTTTTAGAGTCCAGATTAACAAAAATGCAAGTTTATATTGGTAAAAATATTGAAAGTTCGAATTCGGACCCATAAAAGTCAATGGGAAGTGATAGTTTGAAAAGTTTGGATGATTTACAGATAAACTAACAATGGTAACTTACTGTAAATGTCTGTGGCACCTGGGAAATGGTCTGGGGAACATGTCACTATCACCAAAACCTGTTCTTACTTTATGATCAGGCAATTGTTGGGTTTGCGCAAGCCACATTCGGGGGGTATGGAAAATTTGAGGGTTACCGGATGATACTTTCAAGGGTTACCGAAAATAGAACCATAAATTCAAGGGTTATCGAACAGTTAATGATAAATTCGAAGGTTACCAAAAGTCGAAGGCTACATTCAAGGGTTACCGAAAATCTAAGGTTGCATTCAAGGGTTAGCGAACTATACATTCTAGGGTTAGCAAAAACGATCTATACATTCGAGGGTTACTGAAAGCGAACGATACTTTGGAGGGTTACCGAAAATCGAAGGTTACATTCAAGGGTTAGCGAACGATACATTCTAGCGAATGGTCCATATATTCGAGGGTTACCAAAAATTAATGATACTTTCAAGGATTACCAAACGAAACATTCTAGATGGGGAACGGCTCTTGAATTGATATTAGCAATTTTTTAGATAATTATCAAATACACAGGAGTCCGGAAAACATACTAGTTCATATATATCGAGTTCGTCTGAACTCATAAAGTTTGGCCTGAACTCGGGTTCGAGTTTGGTTTTTTGTCTTTCTCTATTCACTGCATTGTCACTGCTGAAAGAAAGAAAATTGTTAGAGAGCTATAAGGATAAGGACTCATGTGTGCACTGAAATTACTCTACTTTATATAACAAATCCCATCAGTAGCACCAAGGCATGTATACTCATTAACCCATTAAGTGAGTGCCCATCTCTACTGCTTATATATATATATATTATAATAATAATATATATATATATATATATATATGTAGCTTTTAATAACCAATGCCTGATTCTTGTTACAAATGGGGAAAAGAGAAGCATTATTTGCTATTTTAGAAAAATAAAAATGAAATTACTTTATCAAGCATTAAGTTATGAATGATTCATATGGACCCTTTCACAACTAGAAGCATGGAGAACGTGTACTAAGCCTGTCATTTTTTCAGAATACATACAGTGGCGTCTAATTTTCTGTCCTCTTGCTATAAATGTTTCTTTATGGGTTTATTCTTATTTTCATTAGCAATAAACAGGAAAATGTCTTCTTTAGAGGAACTTTTCTTTTCCAGATAGACAAAAGACCTCCTCCTGCTCCTGGTTATTGCACCGGTGCAAATTTACAGCTCTCTTAATAAATGAGGGGCCAAAGACTCTTATCTAAAAAGCAACTCTGCACAATTGTTATCACTTTATTATTCATCATGCCCTTGTTTATTTTCTCTGAATAATTAATTTTACTACACCTACTTCTCTTAATTTTTCTTTTAAGGGACTTCCTCCCCCCCCCCCCCCCCTAAAACTGTACAAATCTATCAGAACATTGTTACATGTATGTAGGTCATACCCGGTATTTCCGATAATTCTCACAAATACAGAGCTTTTTTCTACACTTTTTCATTTTGGTTTTATCCCTTTGTCAATGATGACACTACAATAATTTTCACGATTTAACATTCCAGTGATTGTCTTTATGACCCTGTTTGTTGCCTGTAGAGTTCTCATTCACTCTCATTTAGTCGGCTGAATTCCCTGTGCATTTCTGACATTTCTGATTGCAGCTGACAGGGTAAAGGAGACTGTGGGGGTATTATTAATTCTCATGATCAAATTGATTGATGTCAACAGTGAAAGCAAGTCATAATAATAAATATTTATTTCTTTTAACTCATCCATAGAAGTTAGTTGTTACTAATTTTCATGCAGCTGCCATTCATTCAGGTAACATACGCTTTTTGTCAATGAACAGCATAGTCAATGCTAATATAGGAAGGTACAGCAAAAGATGTTTATAATAATATAGCACATGAGTGACAGCTGAAATGTAAAATGCTTGAGACTGGATATATAAAATAATCAATAATCAAGTGGTGGTTGGAAAGAATTATAGTTTCCAGTTTTCCAGTAATGGATAATTTAAAAATTATATATATTTTTCCATTTTAGAAAGACTTTTGCTTTTGTGCAAAAAATTAACAAAGGAGAGACATATTTGATCTAAAAGAACCTCTAATTGATATATTGAATCAGCACAGTGAGGGGGGCTTAGCTCTGTTTTAAAATTAAGTGGTAGATATGGATATGGTTGATTTAAGATTAAACCTTAGCTATCCTACATTAGGAAATATTTCTTTTGGTTTCCTGTAAACACTACTTATTGAATTCTATTCTGGCCTATTCTATGCAAGGGAGGACTGGGACCTTTTGGCATGGGGGGCAAATACAACCATCTGGCCCTTTCACGATAGTTAACAAAATACCTCAACATTTTTAGGACTACTATTCTCATTTTATGTGGTTGCCTGCAACATTTTCAAGTGTATAATTTGGTTAAGATAACTAATTTACTAATAAATTGGAGGGCTGATAACACTGGCTAATAATCCGGATGGCTGACAAAAATGGCTAATGACATGAAGAGCTCATAACACTGACTAATGATCTGGAAGGCTGACTAACTCTGGCTAATGATCTGGAGGGCTGACAACACTGCTTAAGGATCTGGAGGGCTAATGATCTGAAGGGCTAATAACACTGGCTAATGATCTGGCATGTTTACAAAACTGACTAAGGATCTGGAGGGCTGACTAACACTGGATAATTATCTGGAGGGCTGACATAACACTGCATTATGAACTGGAGGGCTGACTAACACTGGTTAACGAACTGAAGGGCTGACAAACACTGACTAAGCATCTGGAGGGTTGACAAACACTGGCTAATGATCTGGAGGGCTGACTAACTCTGGTTAATGATCTGGAGGGCTGACAATACTGACTAAGGATCTGGAGGGATGACAACACTGGCTAATGATCTGAAGGGCTAATAACACTGGCTAATGATCTGGTGGGCTTACAACACTGACTAAGGATCTGGAGGGCTGACATGACACTGGATTGTGAACTGGAGGGCTGACTAACACTGGCTAATAAACTGAAGGGCTGACTAACACTGGCTAATGAACTGGAGGGCTAACACTGGCTAATGATCTGGAGGGCTGACATAACACTGGCTAATGAACTAGAGGGCTGACTATCTCTGGCTAATGATCTGGAGGGTTGACAACACTAAGGACAGTCCTCGTCTGATGCTGAGCCAGATTTGCTCCTTGCTGCACATTTCATCTAAACTTCTTCATTTCCCAAATAGGCTAATTGCACTGACCAAGCAGAGCACCTAGATGTAAAGATGACTCTGGTGTTAACTCACAACACTACTAAGGATCTGGAGGGCTGGCAAACACTGGCTAATGAACTAGAGGGCTGACTAACTCTGGCTAATGATCTGGAGGGCTGACAACACTGACTAAGGTTCTGGAAGGCTGACAACACTGGCTAATGATCTGGCGGGCTAATAACACTGGCTAATGATCTGGTGGGCTTACAACACTGACTAAGGATCTGGAGGCCTGACTAACACTGGCTAATTATCTGGAGGGCTGACATAACACTAGCTAATGAACTGGAGGGCTGACTGACACTGACTAATGAACTGGGGGGTTAACTAACACTGTCTAATGAACTGGATAGCTGATAACAATGGATAATGAACTGGAGGACTGACTAACACTGGCTAATGAACTGGAGGACTAAAAACACTGGCTAATAATCTGGAGGGCTGACAACACTGGCTAATGATCAGGAGGGATGATAACAGTGACTAATGATTTGGAGGGCTGACGTAACACTGACCAATGATCTGGAGGACTGACAAAACTGACTTATAAATGAGGTTGACTAACACTGTGCTGCTTCTAGTATAGTATTTGAGGTTGAATAAAGACATATACGTCCATCCAGTTAAACCCATCTATGTAGCAATATCCTCACTTCCTGCCTACCTGTTGATCCAGAGGAAGGCAAAAAAAAAATTTATGAAGGGGAAAAAAAATTCCTTCCTGACTCCAAGTGACAATCATATCAACTCTACTTTATGTATCAATACCAGTAACTTTCAACATTCCTTGTTTGCAGAAACTCATCCAGCTTTTTTTTTAAACTGACCAGTGAACCTGCCATAACAATGTCCACTGGAAGATAGTTCCATAGCTTTACTGTTCTCACAGTAAAAAACCCTTTCCAAACTTGAAGCCTAAACCTTTTTTCTTCAAGTCTTAAGGGATGTCCACATGTCCTCTGTCATGCTCTATTGGTGAACAATGCCCCAGATATCTGATTGTATGGCCAGATAATGTATTTATACACAGTAATCATAACCCCACGCAAGCTCCTTTTCTCCAGCATATATAATTGTAACTTTTCCCATCTCTCTTCATATTTAAGCTCCCCCAATCCCCTTATTAATTTAGTTGCCATTCTCTGAACCCTTTCCATTTCAAAGATGTCCTTTTTGTACACAGGATTCCAAAATTGCACTGCAATGCATTGTAAAGAGGGAGAATAACATTTTCCTTCCTTAAATCCATACCTCTCTTTATACAAGACAATATCATGCTGGCTCTGGCTGTTGCTACCTGGCACTGCTTGCTTCCTTTAAGTTTGTTATCCACCAAAACTCCAAGATCCCTTTCAAACAGGGATTCACTTAACACAGAGAGATTTATAGTATAAGCAGCACAAGGATTTTTAAGTCCAAAATGCATCACCTTATATTTCTCAACATTGAATCTCATCTGCCACTTAGCAGCCCAATGTGACAATCTAACTAGATCCCCCTCCTGCAATGATTGCATATCCTCTGGAGTTTTTAATGGTCAACAAAATTTAGTATCGTCAGCAAACACAGAAACCTTGCTGACAATACCCACTTCCAAATCATTAATAAATAGATTAAATAGGAGCGGCCCCAACACAGAACCCTGTGGTACCCCACTTAGTACTTTAGTCCATAATGATGAAGCCCCATTAACAACTACTCTCTGCATCCTATTCATTAACCAATTTTCTATCCATGTACAAATGTGCCTCCCCAGACCAACAGACCTTAGCTTATACATTAGTCGCCTATGGAGGACTGTATCAAAATTTTGCCTTTGCAAAATTCAAGTATACTACATCTACTGCTATGCCAGAGTCTACATTTTTACTTACTTCCTCATAAAAGCCAAGCAAGTAAGTTTGACAAGATCTATTCCTCCTAAATCCATGCTGGTTACTACTTATAACATCAGTCCTTGAAACATACTTTTGAATATGTTCCCTTATTAAACTTTCCAGTATCTTCCCTACCACTGAATTTAAACTTACAGGCCTGTAATTACCCGGCTGTGAACGACTACCCTTTTTGAATATTGGAATAACATCAGCCTTTTTCCAATCCAGAGGCACACAAACGGACATGATGGAATCTGCAAAAAATAAGAAACAATGTCCTAGATAAAACTGAACTTAGCTCCTTAAGTACCCGAGGATCGCCATCCTCCGTAACTAACTTATCCCCATTAATTAATGGTGCCACATTTTCAGTCCTCATCTTCTTACTATTAATATACTTAAAAATGTTTAGGCTTAGTGATGCTTTGTTCAGCTATCCTAACTTCATTATTAATTTTAGCTAGTTTGATTGCCTTCTTACACTCCTTGTTACAGTTTTTATAATCCCTAAAGGCCCTTTCCATCACCTCTGACTAAAAGGTTTTAAATGCCTTTTTCTTCCTTTCCATTTGCCTCTTTCCATCAGAATTCAGCCACATGGGCGTGGATTAATTTTTTTTACATTTATTTATTTTAAATGTCAAATAGCTTAAAATCCCCTTAAACATAGTCCACTTCTGTTTAGTACCTTTACCTGATACCTTATCCCAGTTGACATTCTGAAGAGAATTTGACAGAGGAGAGGTCTTCTGTTTCTTGCCTATGTTAGAGGTAGAGGCTACTGGGTCAGTCCTCACCTGATTCTGTGCCAGATTTGCATTAAGCCAAATAGGCTTAATGCACCGACCAAGCAGAGCACCTAGATGTAAAGATGACTCTAGCGTTAACCCCTATGAGTTCCCTTTAGGCATTGGTCTATCAGAACAGTGGATTTAATTGTTGGTCTGCTATAATTTTTCCACTCCAGAAACATCCAAACTCTTTTTATGTGTTTTTACTCTTTTGCTTTTAGATATCTTGTCTGGAAGAGTGGGCTACTAAATGGATCTAAAGAGCAGCTTCAAATGGTTAGCTGCACTAAAAACTACTAATAACTATAGTTATTGCCTTTGGCTAAATTTGCCCACTATAATGCACATCATTCTTTCCCCATTTACTTTTCTTATGATCTGGCATTTTTACATACATGTTCAACATAATATACTAAATGAAAGATACAAATTACTACTATTGTTCTTCCTTTTCTTCTTTATTTCACCCATTTTTAAATTTGGCTTCAAAGAGACAAATGACTGTTCTTACCTGCATTTTGGCTGCATTCAGCTGTGTTGTAGACCTAATCAGCACTGATTACCTGCCTCTTGATTAGATTTACGTAAGCCCATGCGCATAATCAGCGATGAGTAGCAGCCTCTTGATTGCATTCAACTGTGAGCAGATCTAATTAGTGCTGATTAGCTGCCTCTTCATTGCCTGTGTCATTGGGGTTTTACTTTCTAGTATATATTATTAACATAAGTACATGTTATTAACAATAAAAAAAGTGGAAAACAAAAAGCAGAGCACTTCTTATTTAATTAAATAAAAGTTGCAGGTATGTTGATAGGGCTGAGCTGGGGCTAAATTTACATCATTAAAACATGTATTTAAAAAAGCACAAAACATTAAAGAATAAAACAGGGTAAAAAAGAACTACATTCATCAGACTAAGGTAGCAAATAGAAAACTGCAATTATTTATTTAGTTCTGTTAATTGGTTTTGCTTTATTAATTATGTTGATTAATAAAGATTGCATTTTTAGTGATCGTGTGGTAGCACATTTATTTCCCATACAGATGTCTCCACACCAATATGGAAGTATCTGACAAGATAAAGAAGAAGCTGTTTGTGCCCCCAGTTGCTGACAGCCTTCCAGGAACAATGCAAAATGGTTAGCTGATTTACAGATCTTTTTTTCTACTTCTGTTCCTAGAAATATATTCTAAATATACCTGTATTCTATGTATTATCCCTGATAGCTCAGCATACAAATACTACATTTTTTGGAACACACAGCCCATGAGATTCGAGGTTTAAATCCTTAAGTTTACTTATGAAACAATACAAAATAGCTGATTTTATTGTTTTTTTTGTTTTTGTTTCTGTCATTCTAGAACTGACATTCAAGTAGCACTGTTGGGATAGTGGTATAGTACTTTGCTTTTAGCAAGAAAGAGTACATGATATTGGGGGTTCATTTCCCCAGATTTAATTTGACATTTTTTTTTATTGAAATGTTAATATTCTTTTTCTTACATTCAGTAAAAAAAAAACTTCAAAGATTCTTCTTTTGTGTATGAAAAGCAAAGAAATATATGGTTATTTGGGAATCAAATTTCTATGTTCAGGATAGGTAGGATTTCTGAGCTGTAACATAATTGCCAGCTTCTAGGAGGCAAGGCTTCAGCTTCAAGAATAGTGTATAGCATATACTTAGATAGGTGGCTATATTTCTATTTCTTCTTTTTTATTCAACCAATTTTTTGTACTGTATCTCCTTCCACAGTTTTCAAGCTAGAAACATTAAACGGTACAGAGGTGCGGAGTGCATAAAAGAAGTGTCCTATTATTTGGCTATGGAATCTGTGAAAGCAACCCCCACCTGCAGCACTTGATTAAAATCATCTGTTTTGCAAGCGTAATCAAGGCTGATTACTTCTTACTAAATAAACACATGTTTTTACTCTTGCTGCGCACACAGACACACACTTTAATAGTTTTGTGTAGCCATGAAGCGTTGCATTTCAAGCTAAATTCAACGTTTATACATAAACTTTGTTTTTGTAGTTTGTACTGTGTCTCTCCACCTTAAGCTTTTGAGCTAGAGACATGAAGTTCTGTAAAGTGTGCTATGCTCATTTTTTGCACATAAACTTTAATGGATATGTTTTGCAGGCAAAATTAACAATGATTAGCTGCCTGTTGATTAACTTTCGCCGTGCCACAGACCTAATCAGTGTTGATTACCTGTCTATCGATTGCGTTCAGAGATGTCACACAGACCTAGGCAGTGCTCATTACCTGGTTTTTGTTTGTTTGTAGAGAAAAACGCACTCTCTCTTACTTTTTATTCAGTTTATTCGCGACATATTCAGTGCACAACGTTTCGGGGTTCATCCCCTTCCTCAGGTGCACCTGAGGAAGGGGGTGAACCCCGAAACGTTGTGCACTGTAGAGAAAAACGCACTCCTTCTTACTTTTTATTCAGTTTATTCTTGACATATTCAGTGCACAACGTTTCAGTGCACCTGAGGAAGGGGGTGAACCCCGAAACGTTGTGCACTGAATATGTCACGAATAAACTGAATAAAAAGTAAGAAGGAGTGCTTTTCTCTACAAACAAACAAAAAACAGATTGATTAATGCTGCATGTGGTTGGCAGCAGTAGAGGAACAGCACCATCTGAACTAAGAAATTGGTGTGCGAGGAATATTGTTTCATTTAAGTGCTCATTACCTGTCTTTTAATTGCTTTCAGTTATGTAGCAGACACAGGTTTTAAAACTCTCAGACAAATTAATAGAGCTTTGTGCAGACTTTCAATCCAAATTTATACTTAAACTTTCCCTTTACAAGTTTATTTTACTTTTCTGAAGCAGACCAAATCAAAGTTTAAAAAATGGCTTGATGCTCAGTATTTAAAATTCATGGCTTTAACTATTTTACCACTTACCTAAATTATAGACTTATAGGAGGAGCCTTTCCCTATTAAAGGGTATGTCCACCCTTCTTTTTAACTTTTTATATAGTGTAGGGCTTAGTCCCCCAGCCCCAACCGCTATATTTTTAATGTAAGTAACTTCCCCAAACATTACTTACCTTCCATCTTTCCTCCGCCGCTCTGCCCGGCCCTGTGCTTGTGCGAAAATGCAGAAAGGCAGCCAATCACGGATGCGGCTGCCGGTAGATCTGAATGGCGGAGGAAAGAGGGAAGGTAAGTAAAGTTTGGGGAAGTTTCTTACATTAAAAATATAGCGGTTGGGGCTGGGGGACTAAGCCCTACACTATATAAAATGGATTTGTAGATAGGGGGTGGGAGTCCAAAACGGGAGGGAGAGGGGCAGAATGGCTGCAGTGCGCATGCCAAACTTCTCCCGGAAGGGAGACAGGAGGCAGAGTCCTATATGGACTCTGCTATCCTCCTGCTGGCCAGTTTTGGGGACTTTGGGGGGGGACTACAGGAGAACCATTTGGAGCTGGGATGTGAGGTTAGGATTTTTATTTACTACAGAGTGGGGCCAGTGGTGGGGGGTGGACATGCCCTTTAAACATATATTTCATTGTCATTGTCATTATACAGACCCTGCTAGCAGAAGACATTATTACCATGCACTGAAGGCCAGAGGTCCATATGAAAGCAAAAACATTGAAAGTATTAGATATTCATTAAATGATTATCAGGGAGATTCAATAAAAGTTCTTATCGTTTAAAATGGTGCTAATTTTGCCCCAACCAATCAGAATTTATGTAACATTTGAAAGCTAACATCTGATTGGTTGGGGCAAAATTAGCACCATTTTAAACGATAAGAACTTTTATTGAATAACCCTGTATATGTTTAACATAAAGCAACACTTTCAACAGGTATAGATTTTACATATTACTTTTGAGTGCTCTAATATATTCTTCAGAAGACAAATTTTCATTTAATGTATTAATCTAAATGGAACCATAACATTAAAGGGCAACTATAGTGAAAAAAAAACTTTGTCTGTATACAATGTATAGATCACTTAGTATAAGCTGCCTTACTTTCATGTTTCTGTGTGGCTTCGTTTCTTCACACTGGCAGAAGTTTGTACCAAGCTGTGTAGTCCCCCTCCCCTCTCTGTCTACTCCCCCTCAAGCAGTGACGGGCTGTATACAGAGTCCGAGCATTGTCAGTTGAAAGGACTTTAAATGAAGTGCTGACATCCTGTTGACCCCTCCCTTCCAGAGCTAGACTGCAAGCAATCAAAGTGTGGAATAAAGTAGCAATATGCTGAAGGGAGGGGCAGAGGAGGAGAGAGGAGGACAAGTGGTGCTGAGATTCTTTACAAGTAAGTTACTGAACTCTGCCTGTTCTCTAACTTTGCTAATTGTTATTTACTTTTTACCTAAAGTTCATATCTCTCCCCCTGCTTAGCTGAGATCATAATCACTGAAGAGAGAGTCAGTGTAACAGCAGCTTGTAGTGAGACCTTCACAAACACAGTGACACTGCTTGTTGTCCTGTTACATTTCAGTTGCTTTAGTCTATATATTTCATAGATTGCACTGTGTGTCTTGTTTGGTATATAGTCTGTATTACTGTATTATATATACTGTATTAGTGTTCCATTTGAGTCACTGGTTTTGTATGTATATAAGATTTTTTTGGGGGGGAGGGGCTGTTTTATAGTGTGTTATGCTCATATTGCTGGGTTAATGGTTTATTGATTGTGTTTAGCACTACAGCATTTGACCAGCACATGGTACATATAGTGTGGGTGAGAGAGTGTGTGACAGTACTGCATGGGAGCTTTGGATTGTGTGGGTGTGTGCCTTTGAGTGACAGATGAGGTGTAGCAGCTCCTACAAATCACAGCATATTCAAAGGCTTATATCTTGGGGACTATGTAGAATTTAAAGAAACTAAAGGTACCCTGGTGGATGGGGTGACTTATAGGATACATTAGAAGGAATTAAAAAAAAACAATTTTCTCACTATAATTGCCCTTTAATTTAAACATTTGGTAGTGGTAGGTTAATGGTGCTCATGAAGGTTCATTTTTATCCAAAAGGGATTGGGTTAACTTAACACAAATTTCCCCTTGAACATTGTCAGTTAATGTTCAAAAATACTATTTAGTATAATAAGTTTGGAAATTATGTATAACTAATTAAAGTTTAAGTGGTTTGATACTATTAGGATCAGGAGCGGGGATCCTGAGTGTCCGCCCTCCAGACGTGGAATCTAAGCACCCCCAAGGTTTTGACCAGAGCCTATGAAGGTGAGGATGTTACGCTGCTTGGGAGGGCTAGGTCGCAGCCCAAAACAATAGTTGCCCACAGTGCCTGGAAGAAGGGCCAACAGGAACCAGCAACAGGTGAAGATCAGGGACAGAGGGCAGACCAAGGAGCAGGGTAGTGGACAAGGCACAAGGGTGGAGAGCAGGCAAGCAGGATCTGGAGAGACACAGCAAGCAAGAACAAGAATTCAGGAAAACACCAGAGACACAATTCAGATATCAAGTCTGATCAAACAGCAACTGGGGGCAGGTCTAGAGCACATTTGTGATTGCACCCCGGAACGTGTGACCGAACGAATGCTGAAATGAAGGTAACAGTGCACCATAACAGACATAGTAGGTTATGACTTAGATAGTAACATATCTAGTTTTAATAGCTACACCTACCACTGTGTCCACCACTATTGAAGTGAATATGTATATTACCAGTAGCAACACTAACAAGAGCAGTGATGCTTTTGAATGACAAAACTACAGAATGGATTTTTTGTTTTATTATATTACTGCACACACAAAAGTTTTTATTACCATTTGCTAGACAAAGATTTAGTATTTGTATTAGGAATGTCCAAAAATAGCATTAGTTTTTCTGTTTGAAAATAATATATTCTCCACATCCTCATCTACCCAGATCATGCCCCACAATCCCACCACAAGTTATTATTATTAATTGTGTGGAAAATTATTTCGGATTTATTTACCTCACATTCTTTGCAAATCTTACATTTTTGGAAAGGTTCACCTTTGTTGAAAGCCTAACGACACACCACTTACACAAAAAAGGACTCATCTTACAAAATGTGTTAACTGTATATAATCAGTTATCTCATTCTCCACCAATGAAACAGCTGTAACCAAACAGTAGTATTGACCATTGGATTATACAGCAAGTGGTATTGAAACCAATAAGAAAGAAAGAGTTAATGCATTTTAAAGGAAACATAAATTAGGGTATAACTTATAAAGAAAATATTAAATGCTGCATTTCTTTGTATAGTTTGTCAGTAACATAACTATATCCCTGTTATTTTAAGGACTAAAATAAGGGAACAACAGCAGGAATAGTGCATGCTACAAACTCCATTTTATGGTTTCCTAGGAATACTTTACAAGGACCACACACAGCTGCTACAAGTGGCCCAGACTGATTCCATTAGAGAGAATGCAATACACTCAATATTATAACAATAACTAGTTTATTATGTAGTTGAACTTCAAAATACAGAATACTCTGATACAAATGGACAGGTAAGTACAGTTACCAATCCTATTAGTGCTACCATCTGATCACCCTCTAGGTTTTTGAGCAGATCTACTATTAGACGTACTATTGCAGGGCTAAAAAAAGAAACAAAGGATCACTGATTGAGATGTGCATAATATGAGATAGCATAGCCTTAGATGCAACTGAAATGAAAGGTATTTTGTTTGCAAAAGAAACATTGGTTATTTTCAGGTTTTGAATTTATTGTTACCATAATTTTAGGATTGATCAGTTATTGGTACAATATCTATATTAATTGAAAATATGGGGGAAAATCGAATATTAAACATGTGAACTGATTTCATACTGTTTGTGCTCAGCTGGTTATGTAGAGAATAGTTTGTTATCCAGTAGCGAGTTAATCAGAAATCTGCTAAGGGGACAAACTGTGCATTTACATTGTCAGGATTCTAAAAACTGTACTCAATTTATTAATTTATTTATTAACTGGTAAAGGACCAGTTTATAGTGAGAATCCTAAAAATGTGGGCGTAATCCCTACAGCACGCAAAATCTCTTATAGTATATAAATATATTTATATCTTCATAGGAGATTGCATTGAGTTTTTAGGAGATACCAATGGGGTGGGAGGTATAGGATGTTACATATAGGAAAGGTGTATATGTGTGTACTATCACCATTTAAATGAATCAATAAATCTATATAAAGTATAGCACTGACTTACTTACAGAGCTGAAATTCCTATGGTCAAAATGGGAACTTAAACCACACCCCTGTGTCTGCTCCATGTAAAAAGAAAGTGTAATGCAGAAAAAGTTTCTCTGCTACAAAGGATGTGATGTATGGACACATACACCAAGGCTCCTTATATACCACCTCCAGCCTGCAGATGGTATCAGTGAGTAACAAGACAAGACTTCTTATCTATGGTTAGGAGCAGAGAAAATAAAAGTAGATAGAAGTGTGTGCTCCTGAAGGGACTGATCTGTTTGGTGTGATCCCTTGCACAGTGTCTTAATTGACTGCAACACAAGATCCTGTGTATAAGATCCTGTTACTACCTGTTGGGAGGACAGATTATTGGACAATTTACCTTATTGAATACAAACTCTGAGGCAACAGATGTGTACACCAACTTACAAGGACACACAATATACAGGCATGGTCAATAGTTAAAGTGGTGCACCATAGGCAGGGACTATTCCATTACTGCATATGTTATGTGTGGAAAACTGTTTATGTTTTGTTATTAAATCATTGCAATACTTACTGTTAAATGTAATTAAAATGGGTTTCTCTTTTTTAAAGTAAGTGCACTTTATGCTTTATGCCACACCATAAAAGTAACCCGCTTTGTGCCATGCTACCCATAATCATTCCATATAGCAGTGATCTGGTACAAATTGGTGGCAGCAGAGATGGCAATACCATTTATTCTCCCTGTTATTTCTGTATATTTATTTGTTCTCTGTTATAAAGGGCATCTCCACCCTCGCTATTATTTTTGATATATTGCAGGGCATCCCCTCCCACCCCCAACTGCTATGCTAGAATCCAAACTCTACTTACAGCCCCTCGATTCAGCGTTGTTCTGATCCAGCTCCCTGCTTGCTGGAAGTACAAGCAGGTGGCCGGACCAGCAGCCATGGCTGTGATTGGATGAGAGGCAGCCAATCACAGCCACGGCTGCCAACAATAGAGAACACCATGGGAACGAGGATCTGTAAGTACAGTTTGGATTCTAATTTTACACTTCCTATATAGCGGTTGAGGGTGGGAGGGGATGCCCTGCAATACATAACAAAAAATGTAATGCTACATGAAGGGCAGCCAAGGAGGGATCAGGAGTGTGGGAGGGAAGGGGGGAAAGGGTTCCCCTGCGCATGCCACTGTCTTCTCAGAGGGCAAGGAGGAGGCAGAAACCTTTTGGACAGGAAGACAGCTACTACTCCTCAGTAGAGATGGTCGAACTATTGAAAGTTCTGTCCGTTTTTGAACTTTCGAACTATTGGGAAAGTTCGAAAGTTCGATAACGGACCCATTAAAGTCTATGGGAGGCAAATAGTTCGAAAAGTTCGAGTCAAATACAACTAAAATATTAATGGTAACTTAATGTAAATGGCTGTGGGACCTGGGAAATGGTGTGAGGAGCATGTTCCAATATCCAGGATTTTACTCTCACGCGCGCTACTTTCACGCTTTCGCGTTCGAGATAACATGGACATTTTACTCGCGGATTCGATGCTCGCGTATAGGCTGTAATGGAGACTTTACTCGCGGATTCGCGTTCGCGCCTAGATACCATGGACATTTTACTCACGGATTCGATGCTCGCGTATAGGTTTCAATGGACCCTTTACTCGCGGATTCACGTTCGCGCCTAGATACCAGGTACATTTTACTCGCGGATTCGATTTCGACATTCAATTATAATTCCCTTCTTCCCATTGACTTCTATATGCAATCCAGGATCTAAAATCGAGCATGGAAAGTGGGTGTAGTCATTCCACCATTACTTTCCCCACCAGAAAGCATGACCACCATGCAATGGCAGAGTCTGATGGTGGAATATCTCACCCGGCTGGGTTATGACGGGATGCCAATCGGCACCCCCAACATTAAAGAGCGCAAACGGTGCATAATGCGCCACCTGCAGGCGAAACTGCGGACGCAGTTTCGCATTGATCTGACCACCTCTCAGCTCCAAAAGAGGTGGTCAGACCTCAAACGGCAGAGACAAAACTACGTCCAGGACATCCAGCAGAATGTCCAAGGCAAGTATCACTTTTATATATTAAATTTTATCTGTGATTGAGTTGTATAAAACACCACCTTTTGCACCACTAATCAGGCGGTTCTGCGGCAGATCTTTCTGACAAGCTCTGACTAAGTATCACCACTATACCACCATATATACCACCATGTTTGTTATTATTATTGTTTTTTTATTATTTTATTATTGTTATACTTATTATTGATATGTAAGCAAGGTGCTTACGTTTACTAAAAAAGTTAAACTAAACAAATCTCTGTGTTTTATCTTTAAAAAATGACATTGCCTACAAACATAATTATTTAGGCTTTTCCCATACCCCATTGGCTTCTCTCCCTGAGAGTATGCTTCGTGCAAGGGAAAGCGGGGAAGGAGATAGGGTTTGTAGGAACAGCACCATTGAGTAGCAGTAGATTCACTTCAGTTTGACAACATTATTGAGGAGCCAGGCAGGCTTGGCCCCACCGGACAGACCCCATACCCCATTGGCTTCCCTCCCTCAGAGTATGCTTCGTGCAAGGGAAAGCGGGGAAGGAGATAGGGATTGTGGAAACAGCACCATTGAGTAGCAGTAGACCCACTGCAATTGGACAACATTATTGCGGAGCCAGGCAGGCACACAACTGACAGCAAACAGCAAACAAACAGCAAACAGCAACAACTGACACAATTGACAGCAAACAGCAGATCAGACAGCAAAAGCTGCTGATTGCTGCTGAACGCAGCACTGTCAGTTACACAGACACACAGATACAGAAACTAACAAAAAACAGGACACCTAGAAGGTCTAACACAAAAATTGTCCAAAGGACTTATAGGGGGGTTAGTCCTTAAAAGGACTTTTGGGTCTCACAAGGAAGGTTAGTCCTTAAAAGGACTGTTGGGTCTCAAGATGTGTGAATACAGGGGTGGGTAACAACAAGTGCTAAACCACCACACTGAAATCCACACACAGAAAGCTCAAAAAGCGCAAAAATCTCTCTCCAACTCCTACACTGTCAGGTCTCCACTAAACACTCTCCAACACACTGACTAAATGGCGCTGGTCGCATTGCCTTTTATACCCAGGGGACTTGCAATGCTCAAATTAGCTGCCATTGGGTGATTTTGGACACGTGGGCACTTTTTTTTAAATTCGATGATTTTTCGAATGTTCGGCTCGAACTCGGGTTCGAGTTAGAGTTCTATGCCATCCCTACTCCTCAGTTTCCTGGACTTTGGGCAAGCACTACAGGGGAACCAAAAGGAGCAGAGATGTAAGGTAAGAATTTTTTTAACTAGTTTTTAAAAGTTTAGATTGGGGGGTGCACATGCCCTTTAATCTATGGAGGCTGCTACTGGTAGTATTGATTTAAATCCTTATACTTACCATCCCCACCCCAAAACAGCATTACCTATCCATCTCTAGAAAGATATTGGCTCTGATGTTTGCCTCTCTTCTTCCTTCTTCCATTTTCTTCTGGGTATCAATGACTGACTTACAGTAAGCTGTCTGAGCCGTCCACCCTTCTTACACCAGCACATTTGGAGGATATCTGATTCTGTAAAACTGATTAGAGTAATAATAGCATCATAAGAACATTAAGAAATAACATCTTGGAATGGGAAATTAACTTCGAGTATATAGATTTATTGCAAAGAAAAATTAAGACCTTTGAACTAAAATCTTTGAGGGGAAAAAAAAGAAAATAAAAATGAAAATATACACTGGAATAGTATTGTTCTTTTTATGGAATAAATTACCAGAATACGCACTCACAAGTTGAGCTGCAAACTGTAGGATTAACTAAAGGTGCACTTCTCCACTATTTATATATAAAATCTAGTGATCTAGTGTACCTGTATTTATGCTGTACCTTCAGCAATAACGGAATAATAAACATATTTTACCTAACCAAATATATTAAAATCTAGTAATCCAAGTTCTTTGGAATTTTACAGGTCATAAAATATGTAAGCTTTCTCACAGCGAAACCTTATTTCAGGTTTGTTCTGAAAAACAACCTGTATGTCACGAACTTACCTGCAGATCCGGTACCACGCCGCTCTGCACTTCCGGGTGGGCGGCGTCGTAGACGTCATGATGTCACGACGCCGACACGCCAGGCGGCGCGAGAATTCAAAAGCCGGCGTCCTCCTGGACCCAGTGCCTGATAGTAGCGTTAGCTACCCCTGGCTCCTGGTACTCACCTGCCTTGGATCCTGCTCCTCTCCTGCTCCAACTACTTACCTTTCCCACTCCAGAGACTACCTACCTTGCCTTGCCTGCTCCTGTGTCCACTTACCTAGCCTGTTCCTGTACCTTACCTTGCCTGTTCCAGCATTCAGCCTACAGTTCCCAGCAGTACCTTGTTCCAGCATTCAGCCTACAGTTACCAGCAGCACCTTGTTCCAGCATCCAGCCTACAGTTCCCAGCAGCTCCTTGTTCCAGTATTCAGCCTACAGTTCCCAGCAGCACCTTGTTCCAGCATCCAGCCTACAGTTCCCAGCAGCTCCTTGTTCCAGTATTCAGCCTACAGTTCCCAGCAGCACCTTGTTCCAATTCCCAGCCTACAGTTCCCAGCAGCACCTTGTTCCAGTAACCTGCCTACAGATCCCAGCCGCACCTTGTTCCAGAATCCAGCCTTCTGTTCCCAGCAGCCTTTGTGTCCTGCATTTTCCGAACTATCCGCCTCCTCCTAAAAGCGTACTTGTAAGTGTCCCGGCCATTTATTACACGGTGCAATGACTAGCTTCAATATTTCTTTTAATACAAATTTAAGTTGGAGGTGTGAAATCATTTTGTTCTTTTTAAGCACCAGAATTAGAAATACCATGTTGTAGGACACAGCACGGTATTACTGTAGGAACATATACACAAGTAGGGCTGTATTACAATCCCATTTTAGAGACAATGTATTAATGGACATTGAAGAGGTAATTTGTATACATATAAAACAATGTATTTCAAGTATTACATTTGGTAAATAACCCCAAACAGACAATGTATAGCAATGTTAATACAACAAACAGTTGGTGGGCCCCTGGCATCAGATTCTTTGGTGGTCTTCAGGTTCCAGGTCCAACCTTTTATTAAATTAGTATCGAAGTAATGCATTTTATTCATTCAAACCTTTAAAGGCTAGTAACATTGGAATTTTTATTTTAATTGAGGCAAGGCATCGGGCAGATTCCTGTGTAGAAATCAAACAATAACTGCAGATCTCTGCTAGCTTCTTATGGTGCCAAATTCTTAAGTGTCTTCTGAGCTTGAACTACTTTTTTCTTTAAAACTAATGGTGGTCTTAAAAGCCGTATTCACAGCATGTGCATAGTTTATTATTCTGTCATTGAGTTCTGTATTCCATCAAATAACAGTAAGATCTGGATGTAATATAACAATAAATACTTTCCAGAATTGTGGTATTTAAAGAGCATGTTGCAATCTGCTTTCATTTGCCATCTATATATTGTGGAAGCCACTGCAGCAGGCAATTGGGTTTATTTGAATAGCATTTTACGGTGTTGTTTTTTCTACTCATTGGCACAAAGGTTTCTTTAATAGGTACTCTAGAACTTAGTACAAACTAAAGGCTTGCACACACGTGTGATCGCGGGTCCCGAAAGACCGTTTCGGAAGAGAATTGGTCCATGCGTAGGCGCTTTATTGCCCAAAACAGTTGTTCGTTCGGAGATCCGCCAAGTCGGTCGTTCAACGATCCCCGAACAAACATCCATTTTGGCCAATAAAGCTCCTACACACGGGCCAATTATCATCCGAAACGTTTGTTCGGGACCCGCGATCGTACGTGTGTGCAAGCCTTAAGTAAATTAGGCTTTTCTGTGGATGAGAAATCTGTATTTAAAGCAATACACATATCCATTTCAGTATTCTGTAATAAAGGCCTATATTATAAACATCAGACATTTACTATAAGCCTATCAACAGACCTCTCAACAATAAATATTTACTTACCTTTAATAAAAGCATTTTCAATGCCATAGTTTTGAGATCTGTTAGACTGACTACTTTATTTTTAAATTTTAATGAAAGCACCCATACTATGTTTACTCTTTTAATGATTAACGAGATATGACAGTTTAGGTATAAACATTTGGCTTAGGAGGCAACATTTTGGGAGGAAATGCACCATGCTTGTCTCTGTGAAAATATATGGGTTTTTTTGTGTGTATGGTTGCCATTATAAAAGAGTGGATAGGTGTAGAGGTTCATCAGTAGCTGTCTGTACCTGTGTTTGTGTGAGGTATGTTTTTGTGTTAATGACCATACAACTGAATTTAAGTATGATTGGTTCTACAGTAAGTAAGTAGGTGTGTGAACCAACATCTGCATGGGTTAGGGGAACAAGTTTTAGTAAAATTAAATTTTAATGATTTAGGATGATTGCAATAGAAATGGAGAGGTGGGTGTAGGGGTCCATCAGTATGTATGTACAATGTCTTTTTAGGATTGGGGGGTAGATTTTCGCATATAATGATTATCATATGATTGCAATAAATACAGAAGGGTGTTATGGGTAGGTGCATGTACCTGTGTCTGTGTGGCTTTCTGGCTAGGTTTTTGCATTTATGACCATACAATTCACTTTTTTAAAACTGGCAAATACACTGCAAAAATAAACCTTTTAAATTAGAAAGTCCCTGGGCAGGGGAGGAAGAATTTCTACCTCCTAATATCATTTCAGGCAGAAGCAATTTTGTTTTGCTGGAGCTCCTCACATAAACGATTTTGGAAGGTAGATCTATACTTTTTTTTATGATTATGGTTTGGTTGCAATGGTAACTGATGAAGGGGTGCATCAGTGGATGTTTTTCCATATAGGACTGTAAAATAAACTTTTCTTTTAGGGGTATATTTTGCATTTCTTAAGGTATACTTGCCATGGAAACATATGTATGGGGTGGTTGTAGGAGTTTATTAGTAGGTATGTGTGTGTTTGTTTTTTTTGTGTGTGCCAGAGAGACTGTGTGTGGTAGGGAGTAGTCTGCAGGTTCAGGTGCATTTCATTCAAAAAATATATATCAGCATGGCTGTGATTATATGTACATGATAGCTTGGAATTCTCAAATTTGAAATCATTAAAAGTGAATTTGCAGAAATGTGTGGAAATTTGTGGATACATCGTGAACGCCTCCACAGTTAGTAGATAGCATACTTCTCCGATTTGCCCCATATGTCTATACTGAGTTTCATGTCTTGAAGACTGTGTGAGGAGATCCAGCCCAAAAATGTATTACATATAGCCAGATAATGGTCTTATGGGTTTAGCTTTCCATACATTTCTCATTCTGAAAGGCTATTACAAGAAAGATGAAAACCGAATGTACATTGACCAACCTGAAAATGCATTTACCTAGAAATCCTATTTAATCTACATTGACAGCTTTTATCACCCCTGGAGACCTGGACATTTAGATAGGAATGAAAACTGAATTGTAATCAAGAAATAGATGTCCCAACTACTCACATAAAGTGCCTAGGGTTCACAAAGAGAATCTATTTGTTGAGGGTACAGGTTCCAAAAAGGATAAGTAGGGACCCATGATAGAAGCTAAGAAAAAAGTTGTGAGGAAAAAAAACAGACACTTAAAACTCGAATGAAGTAGTAGGAATAAACCAAAAATTTTATACTTAATACTTAAGTTAAGGGGAATAAAAGCAAAAGTTAAATTTAAAGGGCCTACAATTTGGCTAATGGAGGCACAAAACGCATAAGGTGATCTATCTTGTTAAAGTTTCCAATAAAAGTTTATTTTACTTACCTGGCTGGACTTACCATGTTTTTCCAGATATGCTACCTGCTTGCATATGGTATTTTTTATGTGAGACCTAGCGATGGATCTGTGGCAGCTGCACCTTGGACCACCAATGGCTCTTAGTGAGCTCACTGTATCTTGATAAAACAGTCTTTATGTACTGACCATACATAAAGTACTGAAAGATTCAGGGCATGTTTACCCAGGTTTCCACTCACCTTGTGTTTATAAATCTAGACTGAATGACCTGAGTCGAGGTGAAGCTCCATAACTGTTATATATTTCTTATCAGTATATGCACATTAGAGATGTTCGAACTTCCTAAAGTTCGGTTTGTTTTTGAATTTTTGATCTTCATTAAAGTCAATAGGGATAAGTAGTTAGAAAAGTTCTGATAAAATGCAGTTAGCAATTGTAACTTACTGCAAATGGCTCTGGGAATTGGTCTGGGGAACTCGTACATATCACCAAAATGTTTAAATACTAACTTTCCTTACGATCAGGCTATTTTCGAGCTTTCTCGAAAAATAGGATTACTGAAATCGAACGCCACATTCAAGGGTTATGGCCGAATTCGAGGGTTAGCAAATGCTACACTCAAGGGTTATCGCCAAATTCGAGAGTTACCAAACGCCACATTTGATGTTATCGGTTTGAAAATTCAATAATAATCCTAAATCCGCGAGTTTGCAAAGTCCAAAAGTTTATAGTCCGAAGAGTTTGAAAAAGTATGAGTTCCTACAAACTCATAAAATCCATCTCAAACTCAGGTTCGCGTTCTAGTCCATCCCTAATGCACAGTATTTGCTTTAAAAGCAAGGAATCTTCCACAATCTTCTGGTTTTCAGTATGTCTAAAGACTGAAGTGGCAAAGGCATCCATCATAGGAGGAAATCCATGTTTTATTTACTCAATTTTAGGAATGACTTGACACAGAAAATCTACCCAGGCCTCCTTGGTAAGGTTGGAGTATGCCCTTTAATATAGCATTGATATTTTCAGATCATAGCTCTCCTTTAACACTTGAAATATATAAAATTCAAATCCATACATTTATAAGAAGGATTCATTACTGGCTAGGCTACTGTTTACATTTTCTGTTAGATGTTTGTTAAAAGTTGGTCAGATCTCATTACCATTTTACTGCTGTTTTCTCTTGGCGGCTATTCCTATAAAGACTTTTCATGTTACCGTATTTTTGTAAGCTACAGTAAATAATCTTTAATAAAAGCCCAAGTCATAACCATCTATTACTGTTCTGTATCTATTAAATAAAAAAAACATAGCTGCCAAAAAGTAATATTTATTTAGCAGAATTATTGATCCAGCTTCCCAGCCAAAATGAGGATGTATAATTTAATGCCATTGTTGATATGGTGAATCTTTAAGTCTTTATATACTGCTGTTTCCTTAGATCCCTAAAACTGCCTGCTTGAAATTAAGCAGCAGGACAATATTTAATGATGAGTGAGAACAAAGAACTGGAAAGGGAAAAGCCACTTCTGTTGACTAAACCCTTTGGGGAGGTTGATAAATGGAGTATACCAAGCTGCTTTATATTTTTATGTTTGTGGGTCTTATATTCTTTGCTCTCATGACAAAAGGTTTGATGACATATATTATTAGGTAAGGTTTTTTCATGGTCAAGCAAACCTCAGTAACGTGGATTTACTGAGGGCCACAAGCACTTGAGTCTTATGTACAGATAAGTGAGGCAGCTGTGCATAAACAATCACTCCCTGTTAGTTTTGGGCATATAAAGGGGGAGATCAAATAACAGGTTGGATAACCTATTATATGGCCAAAGTTACGGGGGAGTGATCATTTATGTGCAGTCACCTCACCTATCTGTACATATAACAACATATCTGTAAAACATGTGGTATTGCAGCAATCAATTACAACTGCTCCGATAAGGCTCTATTCAAGGGCAAAGGGATTCTTTATATATATATATATACTCTGCTGGATTTCTTTATTATAGTAGAAACGATCAACATGTTTCGGCCATCTTGGTGGCCGGCAAGATGGCCGAAACATGTTGATCGTTTCCACTATAATAAATATATATGTATACATTGTGCCGAAACGTGTAGGTACACGGACCTACTAAATATATAATAAACTTTTCTTGTTTAAGTCCAAGGAGTGCTCCGTTTCTAAAATGGATTATATATGCCTTATATTATATAAATATATTTATATCTCCATATAAATTGAGTTTTTAGGAGCTCCCAATGTGGTGGGGGTAAAGTATATTACACATAGGAAAGGTGTATATGTATGTGTGTACTATCTCACTGTTACGATTTAAATGACCATCAGTAAATGTATATAAAATTTAGCACTGACTTATATTAGGTACAACACAAAATATACAAAATACATAAACTTACTTACAGAGCTGAGATCCCGATTTTAAAATGGAATGGCCAAATGGCAGCTTAAACCACACCCCTGCATCTGCTCCATATGAAAGGAAGTATAATCCAAAAAAAGTTTCTGTCTGCTACTCAGGATATGATATGTATTGTAATGGATATATACACCAAGGCTCCTTATATACCACCTCCAGCCTGCAGGTGTTGTCAGCGAGTAATAAAATGCAAGATATCCCTGCTCTCTATGGTAGGAGGAGAGAAAGTGAAAGTGGATTGTGGTGTGTGCTTTGGAGTGATATTGACTGCAACACAAGATCCTGTGTATAAGTTCCTGTTACCACCTGTTGGGAGGACAGATCATTGGACAGACAATTTACCTTATTGGATACAAACTCTGAGGCAACAGATAAGTGTACACCAACTTACAAGGACACAAAATATACAGGCCTGGTCAATATTCAAAGTGGTGCACCATAAGCAGGGGCACCCCTGATTACTGCACATGTTATGTGGGGAACCTGTCTGCTTAGTGCCAGACCACCAGAGTAACCTACTGTGTGCCATGCTACCCATAATCCTTCCATAAAGCAGTGATCCGGTACAAATTGGTGGCAGCGGTGCTGGTAATACCATTTATTCTCCCTGTTTTCTTTGTATATTTGTTCTCTGTATTAAGCTATGGAGGCTGCTACTGATAGTATTGATTTAAATCCTCCTGTCCTTGTACCTGCAGATGAAATTCCCTAATTAGACTCAGTAGCTGTACCAGGCCCAATTGCCCAACCTATTTTTAAATCTGATCCATTTGATGGGATAACTAGGGAGTGGACTGATTGGCTAGAACAATTTGAACTGGCAGCCACTATTAATGGTTGGGATAAAGGTGTATGCTTGCAAGTCCTTAGCCTTTTGCTTAGTGGTAAAGCCAGGCAGGTATACCAAGGATTTACTATAATACTGAAATAAAAAGCAGTTATCAGTTATTAAAAATTGCTCTGAAGCAACTTTTTCCCATAGATCTGTATAAGAGTATATAAATGATAAATCCATTTCTTTAGGTAAACTGGGAATGAGAAATGTTTGTTTATATGTTAGATTATTAGGGCAATGCTATTACAATAACATGATGCTGTGAGATACCATCTGTCATAATATATAAGGTACCATCACAACTTTTCGTAGTGAATAATAGTAAGTATTAACCTAGCATGTTTAGTTTCAACCACACAGTGTAGTAGGATTGCCTGGGTCTACTCTCAGACCTGCAGGGTTATCCTATTTGGTTCCTCTGGAAGCTGGTGACTGTCTGAGTAACAGTTTAAAATATACCTGTGTAAAGATTCTATATCCACAATATCCACACATAGCAAAACATACACACACATAATTTGCATTGTGCACCAAGGGCACACTTTTGCTAGTATGTATAAATATCGAAATATGAGTGATATGTGGCTCTCTGTTAATTACCCTGTTAAAAGAGTTTACTTTTTATTATACCTTTTTTATTGTTTGAAACTAGCTGTTATTGACAAGTGGATACAGAATGCTTTACCAAACGGATATTTGGATTTGATTATCATTATGCAATTCTGTGGCAATAATGTGGGCCTTGGGGGGTGTACCACAAGTTTATGCACACGGTGTGGCCCCGCCCACTTGTGGGTGCTTAAGCCCCGCACACTCGCGGGTGCCTAAGCCCTGCCCACTCATGGGTGCCTAAGCCCCCCCCGCTCACAGATGCTGTGGGCCACCCTCCCTACACTCCCCCCACCCACCCCCGAAAACTCTGTGGAAACAGCCTTTTCAGGCAGAGGTGGTTGATGGCTCATTTTAAAGGTAGGAAACTGGTCTTTCATTTAAACTCAATTTGTTTGGAGACCACAGTTTCTCTTTAATTTGTATTTAAACTAGTTTTACTTTGTAAATACTTTGCATTGTAGATGGGATGACAATTTTTAAGACAATACTTTTTTTTTGAGATGCACTACTCTTTGAAAGACAGAATCTTTGGAGAATCAAATGTCCATACTTACATACTCCAAAGATTTATTTTCTGTTTTGTATGAAAATCAAAGGAATCTGTAATTTTGAAATATGTTTCAGTAGCAAACACACTACACTGTGAAATGCATATTCCATGTCTGAGAAAGGTAGGATCTCTGTGATAGCGTAACATGATCTTTATCAAAAAAATACAGAACCTGTATAAGTAAAGCAAGGCCCTGGGGCACAGGTCCAGCTCTATAATATAAACAATTGAACCAATAAAATCCTAATACTATAGGAGCTTAGAAGAAACCCTAAGGTAATAATTGAAAGTTCCAACATGTAGATAATATATATTAATAAACATAGGTAATTATAATACTAATTCTAAAAAGTAAAATTGTGTCCTTGTGCAAGTCCAAACATTTATAAAAAGTTTCTTAATCAGTGAAATGTTGACTCTTCTCCCTATCCTGAGCAGCCTGAAATGATCACTACACCTAGCAGTACAATTTTGTTCCACAGGTAAGTTAGAGGGGACACTGCTGATTCCAGCCTGTGCATGTGGAGGAGCAACCAGCTAGGGAACCGTATGTGGAGGGGCACAGCGAGATTCAGAGTTTATCTGGCCAAGTTTGGACTTGCACATGGACACTGTTTTACTTTTATATCAAGTATTATACTTACTACCTATATTTATTATTAATGTATATTTTGTACATGTTGGCACTTAAATTATTACATTTATGGTTTCTTCTTAACTCTTATAGTATGAGGATTGTATTAATTAAATTGCTTATATTATAGAGCTGGTCCATCTTCCTTTTTTATTAGTTGTAACATGAGGCAGGTTTGTATATTGTAACACAATTGGATATCAGCTTCTAGTCTAGAGTGCAGTCTTATTCCCTTTCTTTAATGTGCTGTGCACTAGAGTGTATGTTCACTTAGACTCCCAGCAAACTTGTAAAAGTCTGGCCTGCTTCCAGTATGTATTGTTACAACAACAAATCTAAAATAATTAAGCTTAAAAACAAAATCACAAAGCAGGAAATGAAATCCAGACAAGTAAATTATAAAGCCTGCTAAGTGAGCATCCTCAGTCATGCCATCTTATTTCAGAGCATTAAGAAATGTAATCAAGCATAATTGCCTGCACTTTAAATATCTGTTTTCCTAGAGCCCCTTTAATTATGCTCAAGACAAAGTAATTGAACCCCTCAACTGTGGCACTAGAAAAGTATTTTTAATTAAACATCTTTTTTTTTTTAAATTTGTGACCTGTGTTGCTGATTAGAATACAAGATACAATTGTTAAATAATCCTCTAGGATTTTGTGATGTCCCAAAAGGCATAGGAACACTAAACCTTAAAACTGGCCTGCTTATTCTACATGGTCCTGGATTCAATAATAATTCCTGCTTTTCAATTGCATCCTGGTTATTTGGTGACCCTCTAGCACACAATATATATTAATATATATATATATATATACATACATATATATATATTACTATTCTCTAACATAAGGAAGCGAAGAGAAACTTTTACATGAACGAACCTTCTTTTTTTAGTTATGTATTCTTACTGCCTTTCTCTGTGTTGTGATTTAATAAGGTGTCTTAATTAGAACACACTATACAGCATATCTTAACTCCATCCTCTTCAATATCCTTTGATAAAAAAAAATGTATTTCAGTTCAAGTGCTTAAATTGAACAATAATTGGAAACCCAAAGAATCTGTCCCATTGGGATTCTCTAAACTATTAAAAGCTGTAGATTTCTAAAAAGAAATAATGAACGCTTCCTAACCCCTAACTGAATCTCAGGCTCTCAGTGGAAGCCTGCCAATTCTAATGTCGGTTTCCGAAAGCAAACCACGCAGCCAAGATAACCCTATTCAATATCAGGTTAGCGCAGCTTTTGTGTGAAAATCTAACATCAGCCTCAAAGCCAATTTACTGAGAGCCACTATTGCTTAACTGCTGATAGTGATTACAGCTCTTGGTAAATGAGTCCGTATATGTAGAAGAGTACACAGAGACTTATATTCTTCTGGGGTTTGGGATTTCTGGATTTGACACAAGCTCACTGTGCCCTGTTTCTTTAACAATCAGACTAGGCCCACAATCAGCTGGTTTTAAACAGCTGATTACACCTTTGCAGTAAAGATACATGCAAATAGCTGTTAAAACCTTCTGCCGGTTCGGTACAGGACTTTAATCATGCGCGGGTTCGGTACAGGAATTTAATCATGCGCGATCAACTGTTTAAAAAGAGCTGATTGTATGCGCTGGGGGTGTGTGTCAGGGGCCCAGCCACAAATCTTGCAGGGGGCCGGGCCACTGCAGTTATGCAGCTGAATCAGACTTATGAAATGATTATTAATATAAGTAATGTAGATGGTCAGCAGGAGATCAATAAACAGGTTTAGCTGAAACACATATTTATTTGTGAATAGTGCAACAAAAAATGTTTTGGGCTACAGAAATCCTTCCTCCAATATAAATGGATAAATATTACATCTACCTGTAAAACATTTTATATTATAATTACCAATTTAGTCTACCAATTAAAGGGTATGTTCACCCCCAAAACTAAAATTTAACCCTACAGGGAGCCCTACACTACAGCAAAATATGTTTTTAAGGGTGGCGATACCCTTTAAAATAGAGGGAAGGATACATTTCAAATAAATACAGGAAAAGTATGCACATCCATACCTTTATCCACTTAATATAACTGTGTACTGTACCCAAGTAACATACTGTATACTGTACTGTATGTTAAATAAACAGAGTATGTATGTACTCTATGTAAATGAATGGATGCAGGAGTTCCAGGATGGACTGGACAGGTTGCAACACAGGCTCCATGACTAATAGCTGCAAAAAAGTTGAAATTAGTTCTCCTACAGATCTGGTGCCTTGGTAAGGAAAACATCTCCAAATAGTTTTGAAGAAAAGGTAGAGTGAATCCTACAAATATATTGTAAAAAATTCCACAATTGTAAAAGTAACTTTCTGCAATATGTACAACGCTATATAAAAATACAGAAATAAGAACAGAGTAAACATTAATGATAGAAAAAGAAAATATAATTTATTACAGACTACAGATGTTTAAAACCGTAAGTTTTATTTCCGAAAAAGTTCGAAAATTCAAAAACGAATCCATAAAATTTGTAATGGGAAGGATGAGTTCCCCTAAACTGCAAATGGCAATAAACCCTTCAAAGGCTATATTTTGGCTTACTTTTGATATATCAACGAAAACCATAAGACGAGTGGCCCAACGGATTGCTGAACATATAAAGGCAGTACCCAAAGGGGTTAACAACTTGGCAATAGCCAAACCTATCATGTAAACCCATTTAGTAGAGAGACTGTCACATGGTTTCAGAGCAGAAAGTGCTGGGGACCTGGTGATGCTGCTACCATATCACACATAAAAATGTAAATATCTTTAAAACTATGTAAAAAAAAAAAAATTTAAAGTACATTGCAAAAATACTTGTCAGTTTACCTAAAGTTATTTGGAACCCGTTACCCTTTAATAATTGTATGGGTTTTTTTCTGTCCCAACTCCCTACAAATAACTGAGTATTCAAAAATGTATCTTAAAACTGAGGCATTTGTTTACAATTAACTTGGTTCATATACTGTACTTAAAGGGCATGTCCACCCCCAACACTATAACTTCCCCCACTACTGGCCCCACTCTGTAGTGCATAAAAATCCTTACCTTACATCCCAGCTCCAAATGGTTCTCCTGCAGTTCTCCCACAAAGTCCCAAAAACTGGCCACCAGGAGCCTAGCAGAGTCTATATAGGACTCTGCCTCCTGTCTCTCCTCCGGGAGAATTTTTCCATGTGCATAATACGGTTGGGGCTGGGGGAGGAAGCCCTACAACATATAAAAATGGGTATAAAGGGTGGAAATGCCCTTTAATATTAGATTATTAGATTTCATATAATCAACATTATTTGCACTTGACTGTAACAATAATAAGTGATTTTATAGAATTATAGTTATTGTTATTCCGCAACAGGGTAAAATATACTCACTATGCCGAAAAAAGAAAGGAATAAACAGCTCTCACAGCGGTACGTCTAAAAACGATATCTTTATTTCTATATCAGGTTAAAAGGATACATCGTTCCTCACAGAAGGTTTTCCCCTGACGCGTTTTGGGCATGCACTATGCCCTAAATCATAGGTGTATCCAGTAGAAATAAAGATATCTTTTTTATACGTATCGCTGTGAGAGTTATTTTATTCCCTGGAGTGCAAGCCTTTCTTTTTTCGGCATAGTGTGGATGGAACTGAGCGAGGGGTTTGGTGCAGGCAGCACCCAGACCACCAACGGGGAGCAGTGAGTGTATACCAGGTGTTAAAAATGTGCATATATTGAATAAGAAGGATCAGTTTCAAACTGTTGGAATATGCAGAAGCGACGGGCTCGGGGCTACAGTACCTGAGCCATTAACTTATAAAGGTGAGAGTTGGCTACAGGTTATGAGAACCCCCGAATGCACCCATATAAAAGTTTTATTCCCAGCACCCACGGATGGTCTTAGAAGCCATCATATGATTAATTCAGTATAGCGTTAAATATACTATTGTGTACAGATCTGCTAGGTAAACAGCTGAAGGAATTATTCACATACACAATGTATACAGATTAGGTATGTATTGCCAATGATCTCATTTGTTATTAACAAAACATTCTGAAATGTTGAAATCATGAAAAGGCGATGAAGTGAAATTGAGTTTCAAGATTTTCAAAAGGAATTTATCTTACAATCCCTTGTATACTTACTCTATTAAGGTCACCGTTACTACAGGCAGAAAAATGCCTAGCTACGGGGCTCATAATGTCATTATTTTTAATAGCTCTAATATGTTCGCTCAGTCTAAACGGACGGGTAGTATACCCAACGTACTGTTCGGAACATTTTTTTGCATGTGATCAAGTAAACAACAAAGGCAGTATTACAATTAATCTATTGTCTATTACTGTACACTTTCTTATTAACACTACTTTGAAACGAAGAACCTGTATGTAAGTAAGCACAGATGGTACACCCATTGCTAACACATCCAAAGGTGTCAACATGTCTAACCCATGTAGATTTAGCACACTCACTACAAAACATACTAGGAGCCAGTATGTTACCAAGAGTAACAGCTCTCTTAGGAACTGCTCTCCAACCTTCTTTTACCACTTTATGTATGGTCTTTTCACCAAATAAAATATGGAGACGATTCCTAATAATTTTGTAATAATAATGTCATGAAACTGAGGATTATATATAGTAGAAAATATGATGGGTTTGGAAGACTGGACAGATTGATCTCTACGAGATCTATTAGTCCTTAATACATTTTTTTGATCCATCTCCTGGACTTTGTGGTAAGTATCAATAAGAATCTCTCTAGAATACCTCTATTAAGAAGAATCAAAGAGTTCAGAAGATTTAACTCCATACTCTTCAATGGTAAAATAATTTCTCTGGATGCGGAGAAATTGGCTATAGGGAATACTTTTAAACACTTGAGAGGGATGACATGAATCCGCACTCAATATTATATTGCCTGTATATGGCTTTCTAAACAGGGTGCTGTCAATCCCGGTATCTCAAACAGAAAAACGGATATCTAAGAAGTCCAGCTGATTGCCTCCATACTCATAGGTAAATTGAAGATTTAAATTATTGCCATTGAGTTTAGATAGGCAATCCTCAAAGACTGTCTTGGTATTAGACCATACGATGACTACATCGTCTATATAATGTTTGTATGGCCTGAAAAAAGGAAAACAGCTGATCAGGGAAACATTCCCAAACAAGTACACTTCTTCCCACCAACCAACATACAGGTTGGCATACGTGGGGGTGAATTTCGCCCCCATCGCAGACCCCTGTATTTGAAGATAGTAAACATTATCGAATAGGAAGAAGTTGTGAGTTAGGAGATACTCGATAGCCTTAAGAATAAAATTCTTAAAAGGTATCGAGTAAGCAGCGTAATTGTCAAGATGGTAAGCAATGGCTTAAAGCTCTTTTTCATGAGGAATACTAGCGTACAATGAAGATATGTCCATTGACACTAGAGAAAAATCTAAACACCAATTAAAAGTATCAAAGACTTGAAGTATATAACGTCTATAACATCGGCAAGTTGTTCGCCCAGGGAACCTGTACTTGCCACAATCGGACATCCAAGGGGGGGGGGCTCTCCTTTTTGTGGACTTTAGGGAGGCAATAAAATACAGGCACCATGGTATGGCTAGGAATGAGAAAATGTACCATATTCTCATCAAAAGCTTTGATGTTAAGACCCTCCTCTACAAGAGTAATTAAAGATTTATGTAATGATTTAGCAGGATTATGATCAAGGGAGGCATAGATGGTGGCATCCGAAAGCTGATGATAATCTTCAGTAACATAATCTGAGGTATTAAGATATATACTCTTTGGTTTTATTATATTCTTTTCTCTTTTACTTTGGTTTGTTTTGTTTCCTTTTTCTGTTTTTCTGTTTTCGTTTGGTTTGGTATTGGGACGGTTAATCCCTGTGCTAGCCGTCTACTCCTTTATATGCTAATTTGCCGATTTGTTAATAAAATAAGGATAAAAGAAAGTGACAATGTTCGTATAGCCACGCCTCTGATGAAGTACATTTTGCACGAAAGGCATCAGGCGTTGATACGTTTATGTATATATATGGAGTTCTAATAAATCAATTTATTTTATGAGAAGGAGTCCCTTCGGTGTCTGTTATCGGGTTGCCCAGCTCCCTACTGTTTGTAGTAACCCTGAAATGACCTACCTATTTGCTGTTATTGAAAAGATTTTAGTGCAGTGTCTGAGTAGGAAGGAGGGCATGGGATCAAGGGTACACATTGTAAGCGGTGAGGACAACAGGAGCACAGTGGGAATTATGTGGGTGTATGTTTGGCATTTTGTGGATACAGATGATATAAAAAACTTTATACACCCTACTGTACAATTTCCGGGTTTTGTACAGTAAAAAAATAAAAGAAAGAAAGGCAAGAAGTTAAAAATAAATGAGAAAAGGTTAATAAAGAAATCCTGGTTCTATTAGTGTCACATCCCCTAAATGAATATTTTACACAATATACAGAGGCAGAAGGGAACTATCTTCTCCTTCAATTTTCCAACGAATCATAGCTCAATAGGAGGTCCACTGGATCTTTCTATAATAAAAGATATCTATGTCTTTCAGTACTCACCCTCCCCATTAACTCATAGCTGAAACCAGGGAGTCTGTCAGAGATTAGGTCACTATTGGTAAATCTGAGGTCCCATACTATCCTGTCATGTTTCAATCTTGTTAGATTTTATCAGTACAGGACACATGTTCATGGCTTCTATAGGATAGGACTTGGGAGCACAAGATAACAGGCAGCTATATAGCCTATTGTGAGGTTGGCTTAAAGGGGGAAAAAGCCCTCCACAATGCATAAAATGAAACCGAGCCTTCTTGCAATAGGAGGTACTTCACAGCCTCATCGTATTTATATAGCATTGCTTAAATAATGTAATAAATGATTACCAAACTCACTACCAGCATTCTCAGAGAAATGGGAATGCAAATGTTTTCCTTTCAGTTACCATTGCTATTTTTCCAATTAACTTTAATGGTTCTGGAAATTCGAAAAGTCGTGAAACCTCAAGCAGAACGGATTTTCTGAAATCTCTAGACAGTATATACATGGTCAGTATATGCATGGTCACTATATGCATGGTCACTTTATGCATGGTCTAAATGTTTAATACATTGTTACATACATAGGTTTCAAATGATATCATTACTAATAGGCAGCTATATACATTCCTGGGCATTTGTCGCTGTGGCTTTTCGAGGGGGACTGGTGCCAGGAGCTCCCTATGGATGCTCGTGGGAGCTGCCTCTACCTTCCAACTGAATACTACTTACTGTAGGTTTATCACTTTATGTGAGGGTTCTCATTCATTCAGTTCAAGGTATATCTCTGGTATTCAGTTAGATCAGCTGAACTTGAAGTTTCACTAGTCACCCAACTGCTTTCTCAATTCAGAATCATTTGTACAAATTCTATGGAATGTGGCTCCATCAACATATAACAGCAAGGTTTCCTAATCTCTGAGCCTATTTCCACCCATATGCCCAAATCCCTGCCTGCCAAATTCTTTTGGCTCCAAAACATCCAGTCCACACTGTAAATTCCATACCCCCTGTAATTAAACTAATCACATGGTTGTGCTTGTGAAGGTTCTCATTCATCCAGGTCATGGTATATCTGTTGTATTCAATTAGATCAACTGGACTTGAAATGTAGTTCTTGAAGACGTTTCGCTAGTCATCCGACTGGCTTTCTCAATTCAGAATGACTTGTACAAGAATCTGTGGCAATTATGTACCCTGGAAAATCCCAATTAGCATATCACAGCCAGGTTCAGAGGAGCCCTTAAAACTTGTGGATATCCAGACTGGGCCTTTGTCAAAAGAAGTAGAAGGAAAGAAAAGAACACGAATACCAACAGTGAAGGGGAAAAGCAAGACAGGAGGAAGAACATGGTCATCCCATATGTAGCAGGGGTCTCCGAGAAATTAAGAAGAATTTTCAAAAAACATCGTATCCCTGTCTGCTTTAAACCGAACAACACACTGAGGCAGCAATTGGTACATCCGAAAGACCCAATACCAAAACACAAGAAAAGCGACATCATATATGCAGTGCAGTGCAGTGAAGAATGCTCTGATTTGTATGTGGGGGAGACCAAACAGCAACTGCATCAACGTATGGCCCAGCACAGAAGAGCCAATTCCTCAGGTCAGGACTCAGCCGTGTATCTGCATCTTAAGGATAAAGGACATACCTTTGAAGATTGTAATGTTAACATACTGGCGAAGAAACGTGACTGGTTCAAGAGAGGTGTTAAGGAGGCCATTTATGTGAAAATAAAGAAACCAAGCCTAAATAGAGGTGGGGGGGTTCGACACCAACTGTCTGCCATGTACAATGCTGTTTTAACACCTTACTCTGGGTGTTCCTATAACACCTCTTAGCCACTATCTAATCACACCCTTAACACCTGGCTGTGATATGCTAATTGGGATTTTCCAGGGTACATAATTGCCACAGATTCTTGTACAAGTCATTCTGAATTGAGAAAGCCAGTCGGATGACTAGCGAAACGTCTTCAAGAACTACATTTCAAGTCCAGTTGATCTAATTGAATACAACAGATATAATCACATGGTTATTTAATAATCAGAAAAATGGGCATGCAAATGTTTTCTTTTCAGTCCCCCTATCATATATAGATATCACTTCCTGTCCACCAAACAACAGCTCTTCTTTTTTCTATTGAGAGGGGTGGGGTGAGGTGAGAGTGAGTCACATTTAGAATGTTTGGATTTGCTAAGACTATCACATGTTTAACAAACAGCACATAATTGGGTGAAATACAGGAACTTCCCTGACTTCCTTTCTGTGCAACACATGCAGAGGCTTTAGCAGTGACAGAGGTGCATCCATTTTGACTATACCATATTAAAATATATATATATATTATAAAGGATATATCTACTGTTTTGCTGTAAAATAGGAAACGGAGTGATTCTAGAAACCTTTTCCAACCTGTACGTCTGTTGCATTTTTTCTATATTCAGCAAGACTGGGTACTTGTAAGCTGCCTGACATTTAGGAATGAATTACATTTGAACAAATATCAGAAATGGCATTTAGCTTCAGCTGTGAACTATAACGTTTATATGTTCGGAAAACTCTGCAGCAAAGTGACTAAAGCAAATAGCGCCTGTAAAGCATCAACTAGAAAATAACATTTCAGGTATTTAGAGTTCACAAAGAGTTGTTTACAAAAGCTTTTGTTGTGCATCTTCTTCTGTTTTGTATTGAGTCTATGTGATATTTTCTATCCAATTCTGTAAAACTACAGTGTTGATAAGTACAAAATATACTTCAAGGTTCTTCAGGGCCAGTGTCTACCACTGTGCAACCGCTGTTCTACCAGTGAATTCACACAGGGTAGCACAAAGTGAGGGCAGCATTCCAACACCATCCATAGCATTTAGGCAGGGATAACAAGCAGCATTCCTGCAGGAGGCTTTTAAGGGATTGAGCAAGCAGTATCCACAATAGGTTGTTTCTGTTAAACAAACCGCTTTAATTTTTCATTAAATGTGAATGAAATAATCTGTATGTGGAGAGCCACTGTGGATAGCAGTATGTGTGGATCAGATATTATTCAGAACTGCTTTACTCTTTTTTTGTTCTTAACTTTAAATAATTCATGTGTAGGTTGTTACCAAAGTGGTAAACATTAATCATGGCGCACGCTAAGGTCTTTTCAGAGAGCTTTATTCAAACATTGTGATCAGTGACATTTCAATCAATGTCTATAATCTTCATCAAGCTAGTGGACATCAGAAAATCACACCATATGAAGGGGAACACCCTGTTATAATAACACAATAATAGTGTACCTTTTCTGATAAACCTTGTTAAACATCCATGTCCATCTGTTATATTAAAAATATAGCAAACTACATAAAACAAATGAGAAACATTGATTAAAATAAATTGCATATTAGAGTGCAAAAAATGTCATAATTCTAATCGAAATCTAAAAATAAGCAAGTCCAAAGCTTTTACTGTCTCTGCCATCAAATCAAGTGTCCCAGAGGGTCCTTTCCAAGCTAGAAACAGTCAAGACTGCAAAAAATAATTTAACTTTAATGTACATTCCAACATGTCTGTTAAAAAGTCTTGACATAAACTTGTACTGCATCCTGCATCTTTAATCATTGATGTCACATTTATTTGGTAAGATTATTTATTTTACAACATTAATTGAATGTTTAGATAGATTTCCTGATTTATATAGAGGACAATAAGTTGGAGATGTCCATCAATTAATTTCCCAATTGGTTCCAGTAAGATGCCTTTAGCAGAGATAATAAGATACCCAGGAGGATTGTTACAGTCCTTATGTATTTTTGAAAGGGTGTGAAGGACAAATGGGGTGTTTTGGTGTAAGAAATCACCTGTTTCCTTTGGAATAATGCCCAACATAACTGTCCAATTTATCTCCATTTTGGCTTACATACCATAATAATCTGAAAAGAATAGGCAATGGAGAGCCAAATCAGTTTCCTTTTTCAGATGTAATTATTCAAGCGACACCTTTAATATTATCTTCAATAGTTCAATTGATATGTTAGGCTTGCCAAAAGGCCCTCTCCATGCCATGTCACAACATTGTTGTGGTCCGGTTCTTGCCAAACCTGTTTGTGGTCCGGTTCATTCCAAACCTGTTTGTGGTCCGGTTCATTCCAGAAAGCCATTCTTATTACAACATATTACTCATTATATGATTAGCTAGACCAGTAGAAAATAAAGGAATTTTATTATTTCTGTCACTATAGTGGTTGGTATTTATCTGGTTTGTCTTGTATTGTAGTGGAGAAAAAAGGTATTTTGTCATGTTATGTTGACTTGGTCACCCCAACCCTTAGGAACCCCAAATGTTATAATACAAACTAACAAAAAAGTAGCACACCCCATTTAATTATTGTTTTAGATTGGACTGAACCCCCCTTTAGAGGCTATTGGGGGAATATAAGGAGAGCCACATCTGCATAACCCACATTATTACTATTTATACAAGGTTAATATGACTTAGTGAACTATTCCTTTACTACATTGGTTGAAGACCGGGGGGTTAAGGAGCTATGCCTTACCTCCCCTTCTTCAATCAATTGTTGGAGAGCCAGGAGTGAAGATGCCAAAAGCTTACCTTTTGCGCAATCCAACGTGGCCTCACTGACCGGTCCCAACAGATTCCTGCTTCTGTTTCGCTATAACGCGCATGCCTTATAATGCATGCCCATCATCATTTTGATGTGGGTCCTGGGAAATTTACCTTTGTAACATGGGGTCTGTTTATTTTTTTCCCAGCATTTCAGTATCGCACAGTGTGGTCACTGACCATTGTGTTCTTTTTTATGCCCAGTTTTAAGCTACTGCAGGAAACAGCAAGCCACGTGCCTTGCTGTTGTTACAGCAAGTCACGCCCACTAGTAGTAGTTTCTAGCCAATCCTGTTATATTGCATATTAGGCAGGGGACCATGTGACTGAAGTCAGGAGGTGGGTCAGATAGTACACATGCACACGGTTACTTTATTTAGTTCTTTAGGGGATTACATTTACTTTAATGCCATTTATTTGGATAGTAATTTACGGTTTATTGGTGTTCTTGGGGGGGAGGACTTTCAGATTATGGAGTTTAAAAATTTCAGTTTAGTTCTCCTTTAAAGGGAAAGTTCAGTGGAAAATATCAATATTTTAAAAATTCTTGGTTTGTATTATACATACCTAGCTATTCTACATATTCTCTCCCGCTTTTCAAAATCAGTTTAGTTCATACCCTTTGCTGTTCCCTGCTGTTGACATTAGTGAGCTGCCATTTCAGGTTCCAACAGTCTTTCTTCTTCCCAGGATGCACCACTTCCTTGGAATGTTCCTAACAGTAATTTCTACTGATTGGCTGTTGGATGGGTCAAAGATGCTCAAATCTCTACTTAGTAACTGAATCAACCCAGGCGATGGGTCAAGGGCAAAACCATAACTGTTTCTATTAGGGGTCCTGCAAACAGGAAGTCAGTATTTCGGTTGCATTTATTTTTACACAGACAAACAGGGTTATTCAATAAAAGTTCTTATCGTTTAAAATGGTGCTAATTTTGCCCCAACCAATCAGATGTTAGCTTTCAAATGTTAAATAAGTTCTGATTGGCTGGGGCAAATTTAGCACCATTTTAAACAATAAGAACTTTTATTGAATAAACCTAATTATGTTGAATAGGCAGGTTAACATCATTGGGATTGAAAATGACTGCTTTTTATTTTTTCTTAAAAGCACATGTATTTGCACTGAACTTCCCCTTAAGCTCATAAAAGGCAATCACTGCTAAAGCTAGAGAGTTAAGTTGGCCATACACTAGGTAGGCATTAGGTAGATTGGAGATATCTATCTAATGTCTAAAGACTGCATTTTATAATCAGCGGTTTTTGTCTTGAGATAATTCCATCTGGCCCATTCATTTTGTGATCTCAAAATGATTGCATAAAAGAACAGGCTAGATAGATTTGACATTTGTCTGTCTAATGTTTAAATGGTGTATGGACACCTAAGGCAGTTACATTAGCTGCAGAGCAGTAGGGACTTTTAGCTCATAAAGGGCAAGTACTGGTAGAATAGGACCCAGCTAAAGAAAGCAAAGCTTAAAATGGTTGCTGGGTGTAAAATAATTTGGCTGTGTTATTGAATAAATTGCTTTCATTTATTCATAGGCTTTTATAGCAGCTTTACAATGGGAATAAAGTATGTAAGCAATCTGATTTGGATGTGCACTAGGCTTCTTTTGCGTGTGTTTCCCAGTATTTGTCAAAATTTATCTGTGAATCCTTCTTGCTTCAGGAGATAGGCTATCACAGGTGACTTTAATCTTATATTGTTACAGTGTCCTGCAAATACTAGACATTGTTCTTCCCTTTTGTAACAAATCCCCAAAATATCAGTGTATGAAATTTAGTTCTTACGGGTATGGTAGCCCGCATCAGCATCATACATTAATGTGGCAGGATGGATAAATGACGCAACAGGAGCACTACACTCACAATGTTTGTTCGTTCAATGGCTGAATACATGTCTCCTAAGCCTTAAACAGGAGGTGCCAGAATTAAATAGAAACAAAAATATTTATTGGTAATTTAAATAATGCACGGCAGTGATTGCTACAACTCTACCAAAGTAGAATTTTTGCAAGGGTTAATAATGAATACATACATCATATTCTGTAAATAATGTATGTATAATTAGTTTGAAATGGGTGTATATACAGCACACACTCCTAAAGTCTAATTATTTGATATAAATATGGATCACAAGCACACACACCATGTTAGGGGCCATGAATGTCTAGATCCACCAACCTAATAAAAAAATTTACAGGGGTAAAATCGAGTTAACCCCACATTTCTCAATGTTATTAATAGCATGGGGTTAAAAGAGAATTATACTCACTCAGTAACTCAGTCAGACTTCTCAATGGCTCCTCCCACAGTCATTGTCACTGACCATACTCCTACGTATAACCAGCATCGGAGAACATATGTTATTGAAGGCAGGGGAGGAGCTCAGGGGAGGACTGGCCCAGTGGGCTGAGGGGCAAATGCCCCCCAGGCTGCTCTCCAAAGAAAAATTTGGGCTGCCGCTGAAGCTATAAGAAAGTTATGCGCTTAAATGGCACAGCTTGTGCCTCTAGCTCTAACATGGGTAAGGAACAGAAAACTCCTCCTCTGCTGCTGAACTTTTTTCACTTACTGACACTGGGAGCTGACATGCACCACAACCTAAACTAAAAGGGTTTATGAGAATAGGAGATCATTAATGAGGTTTTGGAGGCACATTATTCTGCTCTTAGCTCCCTTCAAACTCCTGTCCTGGCCTGTCCAGATTATCAGATTAATAGAAGCAGCACAGCAGTGTCTAAAGTTTAGCAGATTACTTACTGACAGTCTGGGCAGAAAGCTGAAAGCAGAGCAATATATGGGGGTCTCAGGTATATAATCACATTTTTTTATTAGTCAGCCCTCCAGTTCATTACCCAGTATTGCCAGCCCTCCAGATCATTAACCAGTGTTAAATCAGACCTTCAGTTTTTTTAGTCTGTTAGTTATCTTAACCATATCATACATTGAACATGTATGCAGGCAACCATGTAAAATGAGAATAGTGGTCTTAAAAATGGATGTATTACCCTAAGCGCTCGTTTGCAGTATGTAGTAAAAATAACGAATGCCTTTTAAATAGTTACTGCATCGCAGGAACTCACACTCACACTATTGTTATGTGTTGTTATTCAGTTATATTCAACTTAATTGGAATCAACAGTGACTTTGCTTGGAAGATAGTTGCTGTTATTATCTTACAACCAGACATTATAAATAAACGGGCTCCCTCACCATACAGAGATATGAGATCCGACAGGATCATCCCTTACTCGCTGCTGTGTGTACCCACCTTATGCATCCCAGGGGTTAGCAGTGCACATTTTACTCATTGCTTTACTTTGTGTTCCCTTGAGATTACCCACATGCTACTGGGAACCAACCTCTAACCCTCTATGCTGTTTACTCATAACTGGAGCCTCAGCTGCTCTGTTTTCTGTCTCAATCACATTTTCTTACTTGCTCTTCCACTACAGACTGTTCTCAATTAAATCAGCATACCTGAAGAAATAACAATAATGCCATCCGTATCTCAGAAATACTTTACTGTTATTTCTTCCATTTATTAATATTTTTTATATGTCAGCTGCTAGAATCTGCAGTCCGTGGTGGATTTAGCAAAATGGAGAGAAAAAAACAAGCAGCAAAGAAGAAAAAAAAACTCATATTGCTTCTTTCCCCCGAGGCCTCCAGTGACTAAACATAGAGTAGGTAGCAACTCACAGAAAGCCTCATAAAATTAAACCGTATTGCAGACTGTATTAATATGGGAAACAGGGAATACTCGCTAAAAAGCAAATAATCATTCAGGCTGATGCAATTTATTTAGAACATATTGGATTTTTATCAGCATGAGGGAAATATGTGTGTTTCCTTTATCCGTATTCCTGTTCTCACTTCCCAATTAGATGTCGGAAGCCCCCAATTCAGAACCTGCCTCCCTATACACTACATTATACAGTGCACATGACCAATATTAATACTGGATCTTCATAGTAAATAAAAAAACACTAGGATGGTTCCAGACAGGGACTGGGGCATTAATATATCACATCACAAATGTTTGCTGCAATACATTCAGGGCTATCAGCAAAGAGACAATTCTGTTTCCCATCGAAATGACAACCTAAATGCTTTGTGGCCATTTAAAAATGTTTAGTGTGCCTTTATGACAAAAATTGCATCAATTGTGTTTGTAATGCACACAGCATCAACAAGCCATTTAATGTCATGATTGCCACAGTTTTGCCAAATAGCTAGCATTAAGATCAAGCAGCCCTTAAAGTGCATGTTAGCCCTTCAAATGAAAAATTATAAGGTTAATCACCCGCCAAACCCCCACTGTTAGAAAGCTGACAGATGTAGGACTAACCTGTTACACTGCAGGGTGGACCTGCCCTTTTATATGAAAAATGGATTAATGAAAAGCTACAATAACAAAATTAAGGTCCTATAGTAGCTGTGGGGCAGAGTGATTGTGGCATAAATACATAAATTAGAAAGCAAACACTCCTTGATCCTATATATAGATTGTCACATTGGGCTGCTAAGTGGCAGATGAGATTCAATGTTGATAAATGTAAGGTGTTGCATTTTGGACTTAAAAATCCTTGTGCTACTTATACTATAAATGTCTCTGTGTTAAGTGAATCCCTGTTGGAAAGGGATCTTGGAGTTTTGGTGGATAACAAACTTAAAGGTAGCAAGCAGTGCCAGGCGGCAACAGCCAGAGCCAGCATGGTATTGTCTTGTATAAAGAGAGGTATGTATTCAAGGGAGGAAAATGTTATTCTCCCTCATAACAAAGCATTGGTAAGGCCTCATTTGGAATATGCAGTGCAATTTTGGAATCCTGTGTACAAAAAGGACATATTTGAAATGGAAAGGGTTCAGAGAAGGGCAACTAAATTAATAGCTTCAATATGAAGAGAGACTGGAAAAGTTACAATTATGTACGCTAAAGAAAAGGCGCTTGCGTGGGGATATGATTACTGTGTATAAATACATTAACGGGCCATACAATGTTCGCCAAAAGAGCATGTCAGATGACATGTGGATGACATTTTTTACCTAAACAAGTAGGAAAAATTGATTAACTCGAGTATAAGCCGAGGTTAGGAAATATGACCACTACTGCCTTCTGATTCAGTATTGTTTGAGGCTTAAGTTGCCCTTTAAATGGACAGCAGAATTCCCATACTGATGTTAGAAAACTACAACTCCCAGCAACTAAAACATGCTGGGAGTTGTAGTTTCCAAACATCTGTATGGGAATTCTGCTTTCCATTTAAAGGGCAACTTAAGCCTCAAAACAATACAGAATCAGAAGGCAATCTACTGCAGTAGATACCTTCTTCCTTCTGATTCTTTTTTGTTTTGAGGCTTAAGTTTCCCTTTAAATGGACAGCAGAATTCCCATACAGATGTTTGGAAATACAACACAATGCTTTAGTTGTTGGTAGTTGTAGTTTCCAAACATCTGTATGGGAATTCTGCAGTTAAAAGGCAACTTAAACCTGCAGAGTAGAGCCCCCTTCCCTCCCTCCCCGGAGAGTCCCCCCAGTAAGTTGGTCCTTACCGCTATCAATGTTACTCACACCCTGAATCTGGCAGCCGCACGCTGTGTAAGTCCTGTGGATTTGCCGGCTGACGTCACTTACTCTGCGCCTCTCACAGCCCGGCGCCAAGTAGTGACGTCAGCCGGCAAACCAACAGGACTTACCCAGCATGCGGCTGCCAGATTTGGAGTTGAACAACATCGATCGGGGTAAGGAAGGACCTTGACTTGAGTATAAGCCGAGGTAAGGTTTTTACGTTTATTTTAAAACCTAAAAACCTCAGCTTATACTCGAGTATATATATGGTATTCTTAACCATTGAAACTTGTTTTTATGTAAATTTAATGTATCTGCATAATGGCTTGCACTTATCCCCGTATTTGTATACATGGGGGGAGATACAATATATGCCATTTCCGTCTAATACCCATGTTAACTCGGAAAAATTTCGAGTTAACGTGGGTTTTAAACGGCTTTTAGAGCACAGCAACATTTCCGAATGTTTTTGGAAATAGCGATGTGCTAACAATCCAAAACCTGTAGCGTTAAGTTTTGCACTACTACAGCTTGTAGAGCGTTAAAGCCCTGCTCCTTACCTTAGCCTGATTCCGCGATGCAATAAGTGACGTAATCTCGTTTACGTCAGTTATTGTATTGCGGGATCGGGCTAAGGTAAGTAACGCTGCCCGCAATATTGAACCTCCCCATCTGTAGTTTATAATGTACAGCGTTGCATACCCAAGTGGCGCTATATAAATAAAGTTATACATACATACATAGTGCAAAATGGCATACTCGTATATCAAACAATATATAATACAGTCAAATATAAGGACATGCAAAGTATTTGCACAGAGCCAAATAGGCAGGTATTTCATTAGTAAATAATGCGGTATTATAAGAAACTTAAGTGTCAGAGAGCAGGAGACAAACCCTATAAGAAAGTTCCCATGTTGGTCAGCAGTGGGGAGAAGCAGGTCAAAACATTATGCTAGACACATTTTGACAACCTGCAGTCTTTGAAGTGGCATTTGATGTACAAATGGGAGGAAACATAAAGAGCCATGTATTTTCTAATCAATGAGAAAGAAGGCAGGATATAAGACTTTATGTCATATAATGAGATGGGCGAAGAGCAGTTTGTGCTGTTTTAAGCAAGAATGCTTATCATGGAGATTAGACTGGGATGAATTAATAAAATTAGGATTGTGACGGGGGGGGGGGGGGTGATTGGGGGGAGTGGGGCTAAAATTCAAAGCAATTTTTTTTCTATTATTTCAAATTTGTATAACATTTTCTGGCATAGCACCAAGCACTAATATGGGCCTCTCAGTATTTCCGCCAAACTTTTTGATAAAGCTCCCATATACAGAATCAAGGGTTCAGGATCGTTTCCACGAATTTGATACATTCCGAAAAATCCATTCCTGAATTCCATCCTCGAACAGGAAAAAATCTACCAGTTCGAAAAATCTGAAAAGACCAAGTTTGTAGTAACTGTCATCATTCATGAAGTGCATTTGCAATAGAAAATGCATTAGGAAACATAATAACATTACAAATAACTTTGTTTTAATGAATTTAACACAGCATTCATATGAACAAAAAGAATACATGTAATCAGAGAATTGCTGCATTTACTTCCCAAGGGAAGTTAAATTATTTTAATGACAATGATTACACTAGAAAGTTAAAGCAGTGAATCTAATCATTAAATAGAGCAAATACTAGAACAATACCACTTTGTAAAACCAATTTTAATGAAGATATAGATTTAATGAAAACATGTACAAAGTGCTTTATTTGTCGTTCATTGAGTGTCTAAATCAGCTGGTATTGGGGTCCAAATGTAAACTGAAGTTAAAATCGGAACCTTAACAAAAGGCCAATAATAATAAATCAGTTTAAAGGCATGAACTAGCTATGAGGCTACATTCCCTACAATGTCAGATTGGTAGAGGATAGAGACAGATGTTGATCTAGAGGAGCTGAAGAGGACTATCTCTACCTTCTGTATTGCTAAAGCACTGGGTCCTGGTGGCATCTCTATTTAGTAGTAAAAAAAATAATACTCTGTATTGCTGCCCTGAAGCTCTATTTTAGTTAGGACTAGCAAAACATGTAGCGTGTGCACACACACACACACACACACGTTTGTCCCCCCCTTCTCATGCACGCATTCCACCGCGTGCACACACCCCTGATCCCCCCGAGTCTAACGACGTGCATATTGACAGGTTTTAGTATATAGGATGCCCCTGACTCACACTGCATGCCACATTTTTAATGAGGCCAGTAGATTGGTAGTCGCATGCGGAGATCCAAATATAGGCCTAGGAACGAATTATGATTGTCTGCAGCTTGGTCATGACTGACCAAACTTATTTGAAGAAAACATGAAATATTTCATATGATATCATAAAAATAAATCTATGTAATGGGATTTTTTTTTCAATTTATTTTATTTGGTGTAAATACAACATCTGTATATGTTAATATCAATAAAATATTAGTAGCTTGAATGTTGTTATTCTTCGTCAGCATATATACAGTACTGTAGATCGACTAATATAGTACTTTTTTTTAATTAAAAAAAATACCATTAACTAAGTGGCCCATCCTTTACCTTAAGCATTTGTAGAAGGAGGTTGATTCTTCGCCTGGCCGTCTGGGCCCTGGGAAACTGCCTCTATTTATGTAATTTATGTATTGTTTTCAGTTGTTGTCCCTTATGGAGCCACTGTGTTGGATCAGTTCAACCACAATGCTCAGATTTTCTTAAATTTGGTTTCACAGGCCCTGTGCTTATATAGTACTTTGAGTAGGGGTATATCATCACTAATTAGTTTGTTCCAGGTTTTTGTTTTGGGAGTTTTATGTGAGAGCCAGCATAAGATTATGGGGGAGATTCAATACTTCCGATCGCGTTACTTACCTTAGCCCGATCCCGCGATACAATAACTGACGTAAACGGGATTACGTCAGTTATTGCATCGTGGAATCGGGCTAAGGTAAGGATCACGAACTTAACGCTCCACAGCCTTTACCATTAAGTTTCGCGCTACGAGGTAGCGCAAAACTTAACGGAAGGGGTTTTGGATCGTTAGCACAGCGCTATTTCCAAAAACATTTGGAAATGGCGCTGTGCTCTAAATTCCATCTAAAACCCACGTTAACCCGAATTTTTTTCGGGTTAACGTGGGTTTTAGACGGAAAAGGGGCATATTGAATCTCCCTGTATTTTTTTTTCTTGAATAGAATAGTGCTGCCTGCAGGAACAGTTTTCATGGCTGGACCCATATATCTGCTTCCATTATGCCAAACAGGCAGAATAAAGGGGATGGGGGCCATTCCATCTAGTAGTTGAACGACCTCGTTCCAAAATCTTGTCACTCTCAGGCAATACCATATGAGGTGTGTGAACTATAAATCAGATTGTTGACATTTGTGTCAGTCCCTCATTCCTGTTGTTCCAAAATGTTTGTATTAGCTTATAATTAGCAGCTGGTGAGGCCAGCACATGTGAACTAGTCACTTCCAGCCTTTGTTCATTCGTCTGTGATCTCCAAGCAGGAGGACCATCGGTTTTTATTGAGGGTTAAGATTGATTGTGATTTTGTCTGGGTCAGGCAGCTATATAAACGGGAAACTATTCCCCTTGGAACCTGGGTATGTATAATTCCAATAACCAATTTGGTTATGGTACTGCCACGGAGTAGTATGTATGCCCTTAGTTCGTGGCGGATCTGTATATATAGAAAATACATTGAGTTAGGAAGTTGATAAGTGTCCTTTAGTTCATTAAATGAGAGTATGTTACTGTTATGTATGAGCCTAAGATATTTATTCCCAGATTGTCCAAATATGTTGCCCCCGGTATACCCTGATGTGCTGGAATTTTAAATTGTCCAATATAGAGAGGCTGTTAAATAAACAGTTCTACGGTCTTTTTTTTTTTTTAGTGGTTTGTAATCCAGTCGTGATAGCCTGTCAATACCAATAGAGAACAGTTACATTCCTTACTACAGAAGGACTAAAGAGAGTCATAAACAATAAAACTGTGTATAGCCAGACAGTTCAGCAGGAATCATCTAAATAGATTTATGGAATGGCTCTGTGTTTCACTCCAGCCCAAGACCAGATTTTACATTTCTTCATTTAATTTAATAAACTCCAAACCTACAACAACCCAGGAAATATATTAGGATGGATTTGTTAACATTTTATGATTCAGTACAAGAGAACCTTTTTTATATTATCATACAGATCAGATCTGGGTGTTCACTTTAAATGGCAATGTATCAAGATCCGCAAGCACCAAATATACAACATCATTTTCCAACAGCAGAGGATTTGTGAGCTTAAAGGGCATGTCCACCCTTCCAAATAACTTTTGACATAATGTTCTCCTTGCTCCACCAGCCCAAACCGCTATATTTGTATAGACAGAAAGTGCCCCGATAGTTACTTACCTTCCCCCTTTCCTCCGCCGCACTGCCAGGCCCTCTGCTCGCGCGAAAATGCAAGTAGGGGGCCGGACCGGCAGTCGTGTATGTGATTGGCTTAGAGGCAGCCAATCACGGACCCGGCTGCCGGTAGTCCTGAACGGCAGAGGAAAGAGGGAAGGTAAGTTACTATCGGGGCACTTTCTGTCTATACAAATATAGCGGTTGGGGCAGGGGGAGCAAGTAGAACATTATTTCAAAAGTTTTTTAAGCTAGGGGGAGGGAGACCAAATAGTGAGGGGGAGGGAGGGGGAGAATGAGAGGAGAGACAGGAGGCCGAGTCCCATATGGACTCTGCTATCCTCCTGGTGGCCATTTTTTTGGGCTGGGGGGGGGGGGGGGATTTACACATTGGGGCCAGTAGTGGGGGGAAATATAGTTTTGGGGGTGGACATGCCCTTTAAAAACTATATAGTGAATAATGCTCCCCTACTTTAAAATATAAGGATATTAGAAGTGACCTTATTAACCATATAAAACTACTACTATATTGATCATAGAAAGCAAAGATGATTTTTAAAGGCACAAGTAAAGGGTACATTATTTCCTATTACAGTGTAATATATAATGGATAATGCGCCTCTTACAGTGTAATAGCCGTTTATTACACTGTAAGGGGTGCATTATTTCTTGTAATGCACAAATTATTTTAAATAAATAATATATACACGTTATTTTACATTAACAGCAAATAAGATTAATTATAAATAATAATAAAAATAAATTTTTTATATATATATATATATATATATATATATATATATATATAATGATTTTTTATAGTAATATTTTATTTTGTTTTCTTGTTTGTACAAAAACTGTTTGTCTGATGAAGGGACCACACCGGTTCCGAAACGTCACTGAATAAAAGTATATTCACTTAAGAATGGTGTGCCCAGCTATATTTATCAATTTGGATATATTTTCTGCTTCAGTGTTCGCTTAATTGGGCATGTTTCATGTGCATGCCTGGCTGTTCCCTCTTCATTGGTTCTGCTGTTTAACGTCCATATCGCAAAATCGTAGTTTGCGGTTTCAATTCTGGAGTGGCACAAATCGTTGAACTAATCACTCAGTGACAACATTGAGAGATTCTAATAATGGTTCTTGCCACTGCAGCTCTCCATTGGAAATGCAGAGACTTGTGTATTATAATTATATTCTTATTGGTAGTAGTGCAGCTGGCTTTTTGTTGCAAACAATTACACAGGGCATTGGAGACCGCACAACCAGGCAAAATCTCTTGATATGTCTGACGTAACTTGCATCCAATTTAGACAAAAATTTGCACCAATATTTTGAAATGAACAACAAAAATATTGTGGTGGCCAAAATATCAGCCTGTGTACACTGTTATGTAGGGGTTATGAAGCGTTTTGGCTCTGAATGGAATTGTAAAGATTTTAATATATATATATATATATATATATATATATATATATATATATATATATATATATATATATATATATAATATAAATGAATAAGAGAAAAGGATTCAAGTGGCAAAGTAGCCATTTTAAAAAAAAAAAGTTTGTTTTTGTTGATCACTAAAAGTACAATAATATTAATATAATACTAATATCCTCCTCAGTAATGTTATATTCTCCTCCGTAATGTTATATCCTCTCCAGTAATGTTATATCCTCCCCTTTAATGTTATACCCCTCCCCAGTAATGTTATATCCTCCCCTTTAATGTTATATCCCTCCCCAGTAATGTTATATTATCCCTAGTAGAGATGGCTGAACTATATAAAGTTCAGTCCGTTTTCGAACTTCAGAGAAAGTTCGAATTCGGACCCATTCAAGTCTATGGGAGAGTGATCGTGATTTATATCTAAACTAACCGTGGTAACTGTAAATGGCGGTGGCACCTGGGAAATGGTCTGGGGAACACGTCACTGTCACCAAAACTTGTTAAAACACTTCCTAAAGTCAGGCGGGCAATTGTCACGTTTTGCACAAGCTACATTCGACGATACATAGGAGGATTATCGAACGAACAATTGCGAACGGTACATTCGATGATGAACAACCGATCCTTCCTGTATTAGCGAGCGGTACATTCGATGTTGAACAAACAAACAATCCTTCCTGTATTAGCAGATGGTACATTCAAGGATTATCGAACGGGTTAGCGAGCATTCGAGGGTTAGTTCGGCTCGAACTATATGGTTATTATATTACTGGGTTATTATATGACTAGGTTATTATATGGTTATTATATTACTAGGTTATTATATGGTTGTTATATGGTTATTATAGCCTCGGTTCTTCTCATGCCTCGTATATTCTCTGGTTCTTCTATGCCCCGTTATTCCCTCATATGGTTATTATATGACTAGGTTATTATATGGTTATTATATTACTAGATTAGTATATGTTATTAAATGACTAGGTTATTATAGGGTTATTATATGCTAATTGTATTACTAGGTTAGTATATGGTTATCATATGATTAGGTTATTATATGGTTATTATATGACATGGTTATTATATGGTTATTATATGGCTAGGTTATTATATGATTATATTACTAGGTTATTATATGGTTATTACTAGGGTTAGCGAATGGTACATTCGAAGGCTTGCAAAAACAAACGAGCCAACCTGTATTAGCGAATGGTACATTCGATGATTATTGAACGAACGATCGCGAACGGTACATTTGAGGATTATAGAACAAACGATCCTTCCTGGCTTAGTGAAAGGTACATTCGAGGGTTAGCGAAAACGAATGGTACATTCTAGGGATAGCGAATGGCCCGTAAATTCGCTAATTATTGAATTTTCAATAATTATTGAAAATACAAAAGAGAGTCCGAAAAACGAACTAGTTTGAACCCGAACTAGTTCGAATAGTTCGAGTTTGTCCGAACTCTGGCTCAAGTTCGAGTTCTAGTCCATCCCTAATCCATAGTAATGTTATATCCTCCCCAGTAATGTTATATTCTCCCCAGTAATGTTAAATTCTCCCTAGTAATGTTATATCCCTACCCAGTAATGTTATATTCTCCCTAGTAATGTTATATCCCTCCCCAGTTAATGTTATATCCCTCCCCAGTAATGTTATATCCCTCCCCAGTAATGTCATGTTCTTCCTAGTAATGTTATATCCCTCCCCAGTAATGCTATATCCCTCCCCAGTAATGCTATATCCCTCCCCAGTAGTTATATTCTCCCTAGTAATGTTATATCTCTCCTCAGTAATGTTATATCCCTCCCCAGTAATGTAATATCCCTCCCCAGTAATGTTATATCCCTCCCCAATAAGTAATGTTATATCCCTCCCCAGTAATGTTGTATTCTCCCTATTAATGTTACAGTATATTCCTTCTCAGTAATGTTATATCCACCCCCAGTAATGTTATATTCTCCCTAGTACATTATATCCCTCCCCAGTAGAGATGGCCGAACTATATAAAGTTCGGTACGTTTTCGAACTTTTGAACTTCAGAGAGAGTTCGAAAGTTCGAATTCGGACTTATTCAATTCAATGGGGGGAGTGATAGTTCAAAAAATCTGAGTGATTTACAGCTAAACTAACAATGGTAACTTACTGTAAATGGCTGTGGCACCTGGGAAATGGTCAGGGGAACATGTCACGAATGATCCTTCCTGTTCACGAATGGTCCTTCCTAGGCTTAGGGAACAAAGAGTTGTATAGTGTAGTGGTTAAAGGCACCGCCTTTGACATGGGAGACAAGGGTTCGAATCCTGGCTAGGGGCAGCTATACAAATGTTTGGATTATTATAATATAAAGTTCCTTGCTCTTAAGGACCTTGAACTCAAGGACATAGAAAAAGGACATTTGATGGTTGTATGGTGTTTGTGTGAAAGTTTGAAAATAAGGATTTGTTTGTGGTGTGTTAAGGACTGAGTGTGCAGTGAGCAGATAAATCATTCTTTCTTCCAGTTAAAGGGGTGCGCTGGGCTTCTTTATTCTATTATTGCACCTGTTGTAATCACAAACAGGTTGTTGAAGGGTTAATAAGTGTTTTGTTTTTTCCCTCTCTTCCTGGCTCTTGCACTAATTGGTGTGGGGGCTGGGGCCTATTAGTTAAATAGGATTCACATTGGTTGGGCCTAACAAAAGGAAGTTTCCTGTGAGTGAAACGTGTATAAAGTTCCTTGCTCTTAAGGACCTTGATCTCAAGGACATAGAAAAAGAAGGATATTTAATCATTTGATGGTTGTATGGTGTGTGTGAAAGTTTGAAAATAAGGATTTGTTTGTGCTGTTTTATGGACTGAGTGTGCAGTGAGCAGATAAATCATTCTTTCTTCCAGTTAAAGGGGTGCGCTGGGTTTCTATATTCTAGTATTGCACCTGTTGTAATCACAAACAGGTTGTGAAAGGGTTAATAAGTGTTTTGTTTTTTCCCTCTCTTCCTGGCTCTTGCACTAATTGGTGTGGGGGCTGGGGCCTATTAGTTAAATAGAATTCACATTGGTTGGGCCTGTGGTTTGGACCTAACAAAAGGAAGTTTCCTGTGAGTGAAACATGTATAAAGTTCCTTGCTCTCAAGGACATAGAAAAAGAAGGACATTGAAACAAGAAGGGCAATTTAACAGGGTGTGTGCGTCACTCACTGTACTGGTTTTGTGTATTAGAAGGGACAGTTTTGTCGGTACCATGCAGTGTGCAATCTGCCACATGTATAGGAACCTGGAGCAGACGTTCCAGGGAACCTATGTTTGTGTCAGGCGTGAGTGAGTTGCACGTTTGGAAGCTGAGGTGGAGAGTCTAAGGGGGCAGCTTGCAGCATTGCAGGGATTGGCAGAACTGGGGGGTCAGCAGGCACTGGCTGGGGCCAGTATAGAGGTGGGTGGAAGTGGGACCGGGAAGGTTGAGGGGGAGGTAGTTTTATTAGGGTAACTAGGAGAAGTGGGGGACTGAAGGGTAGAGTGGCTTCTTCCCAGATTGCCCATCCCAACAGATTTGCCGCCTTAAGTAATGAAGTGGAGGAGGACACCTCGGAATTACCCTGTATGGAGGGGGCTAGTCCCTTGAGCACCCAGGGGACTGCCATCTCTGATTCCAGGGAGGAGGAACGAAGGATCAGGAATGCAAGGCAGGTGGTAGTGGTAGAAGACTCCATTATAAGGAAGGTAGATAGGGTAATCTGCCGCCAAGACCTTACATGCTGAACTGTGTGTTGCATGCCTGGTGCTAGGGTTCAGCATGTGGTGGATCGTGTAGACAGATTATTAGGTGGGGCCGGGTGTGACCCAGCGGTCTTGGTTCACATTGGTGCCAATGACAAAGTTAGAGGAGGAGGTGAGGTCCTTAAACATGATTTCCAAGAGCTAGGGTCCAAGTTAAAAGCAAGGACCTCCAGGGTAGTGTTTTCAGAAATAGTACCGCAGCCACGTGCTAAGCCAGGGAGACAGCGGGATCTTAGGAGCATTAATGCGTGGTGTAAGGAAGAAGGGTTTGGGTTTATTGAGAACTGGGCAGACTTTGCTGTCGGCTACAGGCTCTTTAGTAGGGATGGGTTGCACCTCACTGATGGCGGTGCAGCTGTTTTAGGGGAGAAGATGGTTAGAGGGTTGGATGAGATTTTAAACTAGGTTTGGGGGGGGGGATATTAGCAGTCTCACTGTGATAGATAGCCCAGGAGGAAAGCAGGGTGTAGATAGGCCAGTGGTGGGCGGAAAGGGGGGTGGGGCTAGCATAGGGGATAGGGAGGCATGTTTATTAAAGTATACAAATAAATTATAGGATCATAATCTAAAATGTATGTTTGCAAATGAGAGAAGCCTCTCTGACAAAATTGGGTGAATTGGAAATTATGGCATTGAATGAAAATTATGATGTAATAGGTATAGCAGAAACGTGGTTGGACAGTTCTCATGACTGGGCTGTAAATTTAGAAGGATATGCCTTTGTTAAGGCAGGACAGAGAAAAAATGAAAGGGGAAGGAGTATGTGTTTATGTTAAAAAAGAATTGAAGCCAAATTTAAAAGATGAGATAACTGGCGATATGGATGTTAAGGTGGAGGCAATATGGGTGGAATTAGGCAACAGGAAAGGGGGTAATGTCATTGTTGGTGTCTGCTATAAGCCGCCAAATGCTAGCAGAGAGGAGGTGAGTCAACTTCATATGCAGTTGGCAAGGACTGCAAATTTGGGGAGTGTGCTCATTATGGGGGACTTTAATTACCCTGACATTGATTGGTGTAGTGGAACTGCCATCACAGAAAAAGGCGATGAGTTCCTGAATTTGCTGCAGGATAATTTTCTCTCACAGGTGGTTGAGGTTCCTACTAGAAAAGGAGCTCTGTTGGATCTGGTAATATCTAACATCGTGGAGCGCATTATAGATATAAAGGTAACTGGAGGCTTAGGGAATAGTGACCATGAAATAGTGGAATTTGGACTTTGTTATTGAAAGGAAAAGTGCGCTGGGTTAACAAAGTCTTTTAATTTCGGGAAGGCAAATGTTTCCAGGTTAAAAGCAGCTCTTCAGAATGTCAATTGGGATAATGTATTATCAGGTAAAGGTACTGAACAGAAGTGGACTGTGTTTAAGGGGATATTTAAGCCAGTTCACATCTAAATTTATACCCTTGGGAAATAAATGCAAAAAAAATAAATCCGCGCCCATGTGGCTGAATTCTGATGTAAAGAGGCAAATGGAAAAGAAGAAAAAGGCATTTAAAACCTTTAAGGTCGAGGGAACGGAAAGGGTCTTTAGGGATTATAAAAACTGTAGCAAGGAGTGTAAGAAAGTAATCAAACTAGCTAAAATTAATAATGAAGTTTGGATAGCTGAACAAAGCATCACTAAGTATATTAACAGTAAGAAGATAAGGACTGAGAATGTGGCACTACTAGTGCCTGGTATAGTATACTGGTTAAAGGCACCACCTTTGGCATGGGAGACCAGGGTTCGAATCCTGGCTGGGGGCAGCTATAGAAATTTTGGATTATTATAATACCCTAGTAATATAATAACCATATAATAACCTAGTAATATAATATTGTTATTATATTACTAGGTTGTCATATGGTTATTATATTACTAGGTTATTATATGGTTATTATATTACTAGGTTATTATGGTTATTATATTATAATATATTACTAGGGTATTATAATAATCCAAACATTTGTATAGCTGCCCCTAGCCAGGATTCGAACCCTGGTCTCCCATGTCAAAGGCAGTGCCTTCAACCACTACACTATCAAGTCACTATATTACACTATACATAAATTCGATAATTATCGTAAATTGGATAATTATCGAATTTACTATCAAAAGTCCAGAGACATTGAAAGTCCGAGAAATCCGGGTCCGGGATAGTTCAAGAAGGCCAAGTCCGTTCGAACTCATAAAGTTCATCCCTACTCCCCAGTAATGTTATATCCCTCCCCAGTAATGTTAAATTCTCCCTAGTAATGTTATATCTCTCCCCAGTAATGTTATATCCCTGCCCAGTAATGTTAAATTCCCCATAGTAATGTTATATTTCTCCCCAGTAATGTTATATTTCTCCCCAGTAATGTTATATTCCTCCCCTGTAATGTTATATCCCTCCCCAGTAATGTTATATTCCTCCCTAGTAAGGTTATCTCCTCCTCAGTAATGCTATATTCCTCCCCAGTAATGTTATATTCCTCCCTAGTAATGTTATCTCCTCCTCAGTAATGCTATATTCTCCCCAGTAATGTTACACCCCATCCCATATAATTGTAGTAGTATCTGAATAAAGACATACGTCATTCCAGTCCAACCTACTCAGTAATACCCACATTTCCTGTCTAACTGTTGATCCAGGGGAAGGGGGGGGGGGACACCAGAATTAGCAAAAAGGTCAGGTTGGAAGTTAAAAAACAACCCTTTTTGATTATTGATCAAAATTTGTTTTTTGACTATAGTTACCCTTTAAGTAGGGCTGCCACAGGAATGGAAGGGTAGGTCAGTAGGTGTGTGTACCAGTGTCTGTGTGGGGGGTAGTTTGTTTTACTGAAGTTCGGTAGTTTCGATACTAACCCATTATAGGCTATAGGAGACTTATAGTCCGGTAAGTTTTGGTGAATAACAGTTAAAATAAAAATGGTAACTTACTGTAAATGGCTGTAGCACCTGGGAAATGGTCAGGGAAACATGCACCTGTCACTAAAACTTGTTTAAACACTTTCTTCCCCACGATCGTCGGGTTTTCTGCATGCTACATGTGAGGGTTTCTGAAGGATACATTCCATGGTTACCGAAAGTCATCAGCTACATTCAAGGGTTTACCGAAAACTAACGCTAAATTTGAGGGTTACCAAAAACTAACACTAAATTCGAGGGCTACCGAATATGAATGCTAAATTCAAGGTTTTACCGAAAATGACCGCTAAATTCGAGGGTTACTGAAAACGACCGCTATATTCAAGGGTTTCCGAATGATACATTCGAGGGTTACAGAAAATCGGCAGCTACATTCAAGGGTTACCAAAACGAACGCTAAATTCGAGGGTTACCTAAATCAACCTGCTACATTTGAGAGTTACCGAACGATACATTCGAGGGTTACAGAAAATTGAACGCTATATTCTAGGGTTAGCGAACAGCTCGTAAATACAGCCGCGAGTTCAGAAAACGAACTAGTTCAAGCCCAAACTAGTTTGAACAGTTCGAGTTCAGGCGAACTTATAAAGTTTGTCCCGAACTCAGGTTTGGGTTTGAGCCATCCCTATTTAACCACGAAACAAACTTTTTTGATCTCATGACCCTTAAACCTCGAAATTGTTACCATTATAATCTATGGGGAAAATGTCCCAAAATTCGGCGATAACGCCGTAACGCTCCCGTGGATTACTTAGGCAAAACTGTGGGATGAGATACAGTCCAAAAAAGCAGAAGAATAAAATGTAAGAAGAAATAGAAAGAACAGTAATTTGGCTTTTAAAGGGTATGTCCACCCTATAATTTACATTTTTATTATATAATTGTAAATGTGCCCCCAGCCCCAACCGCTATAATAATTTGCTTAGAAAGTCCCCAGATAGTTACTTACCATGCCTCACTCCTTCGCACTGCCCTGGCCCTCTGCAGGAGGCAGGACAGCCAATCACGGACGCGGCTGCCTGCTTCTCAGTGCGGCGAAGGATCGATGCATGGTAAGTAAGTAGCTGGGGACTTTCTAAGAAAATTATTATAGCGGTTGGGGCTGGGGGCACATTTACTATTATATAAATAAAGGGATTAACGCTAGGGGGAGGGAAACCAGAGCGGGTGGGAGAGGGAGGGGGAGAAGTGCTGCACTGTGCATCGCAAAATTCTCCTGGAGGGGAGACAGGAGGCAGAGTCCTATATGGACTCTGCTCTCCTACTGGTGGCCACTTTTTTGGACTTTGGGGGGGGGGGGATTACTGGAGAACCACTTGGAGCTGGGATGTAAGGATGTAAGGATTTTATTGCACTACACATTGGGGCCAGTAGTGGGGGGGATTATAGTTTTGGGGGTGGACATGCCCTTTAAATTAATAATAAGGGGAATGCAGGGGGTTGACTATACAGGCAGATTAGACATGTTAGGGATGTTTTCATTGGAGAAGAGGCATTTGCGCAGGGATATGATCATTTTATACAAATATATTAATGGGCCATATAAGAACCTTTATGGTGCATTGTTCACTAATAGGTCATATCAGAGAACACGTGGACATCCTTTAAGACTGGAAGAAAAGAAGTTTCATCTTCAGGTTAGGAAAGGTTTCTTTACAGTGAGAACGGTGAAACTGTGGAACTGTCTTCCAGCAGATGTGGTAATGGCAAGTTCAAGTTGAATATCTTCAAAGGTGGGCTGGATATGTTTCTAAAACTAAAAAATATTGAAAATTACTGGTATTACATATATTGCAGTTCTGGTTGATCCAGGGATACATCCTGTTTGCCATTTGGAGTCCCCACCCTATTTTTTTTTTTTTAGCCTTCCTCTGGATCATCTGTTAGGTAGCGTTAAAGAGTAGGATATAAAGGTTGGACTAGATGGACGTATGTCTTTATTCAACCTTAATTACAATGTCACCAAGTAATGTGGGTGGCCATATTACATACACTGCAACCTGTTTTCGTAGCACATGCTATTAGCATTTTTTCGGGTTGCATGCACTTCTATAGCAGACTATTGCGTGAACAGACAACAGTGCAAACAGACGGTAATGTGCTGATGTGTGTGGTTTTCACACACGTTGCCCCCTGCATAATGTGGCCTCAGCCATACTCTATCAGCACTCTCAAAATCATGGGAAGAGGGGAAAACATACGACAAGCCTTGAGACCAATCTTGAGCCAGGACTGGGAACATGGGGCTATTATTTTTCTCATAAGTCTTTTTTGCAGATCTATCAATGATACACTCTTTTCTGCAAATTCACTCTAAACTCCATTCACCTGAAAGTATAGAGTTTGTGTTTAAAAAATCTGCCTATGTGCCAAAAATTTCTAATTTTTCGCCTGATAAAGCGAGTGGTGAAACGCAATGCGAGATATTTTTCATTTTGTGGTTTCTCCATACTGTTTGTTTTAGGACTCAGGGTTATTCAATAAAAGTTCTTATTGTTAAAAATGGTTCTAATTTTGCCCCAACCAATCAGATGTTAGCTTTGAAATGTTATATAATATCTGATTGGTTGGGGAAAAATTAGCACCATTAAAATCCTTTGGAAGAGTATTACTAGTATTAAAGTGTTGCCAAAACTACTCCTAAGAATACCATTTCCTGAGTTGGTTTTTAGGGACTCTTTTTTACATGCTCTAGAAGCCATGGTAAGTGCCATGCATAATCTACAGGTAAGGCACTATGCGTAGCTAGCCTAAGTTAAATAAACAGCTGCATCCAGGAGCAACCTCCCATTTAGCATCAAATATTTATTTATACATGTTTCCTCCTATATCTGCTTTACTATATACATTCAGCAAGAATAATCTGCCTCATCAAGCTTTAAACTGGAAATGTTGTGGTTTTTTTTCGATTGTAGAAAAATATTTATCTGCCGACTCAGGAGTAGGTTCTTCAGACAAAGGGGCTGATGCTATAAGAGGTGCAACAGTTTTCCTGTGCTATTAATCTGCAGCAAGCAATCAGATGATATATACCTGCAGTAAACCAGTTTAAAAAAAACTAATATTTTAATGGTTGTTGAAAATTAAGAGCCCAGGCAAAGTTTTGCACCTCTTATTGCATCAGCCCTAAATTCTTCCTTACAGCTTTTACCAAGGAATCCACCTCTTATTGCATCAGCCCTAAAGTCTTCCTTACAGCTTTTACCAAGGAATCCACCTCTTATTGCATCAGCCCTAAATTCTTCCTTACAGCTTTTACCAAGGAATCCACCTCTTATTGCATCAGCCCTAAAGTCTTCCTTACAGCTTTAACCAAGGAATCCACAATGGTAAGAACAATCAAAATATAAAAAGACTCATCTGAAAGAAGCAAATTTATTAATCTCTGAGTCTTTAGAATGAGAAATATCTTGAAATGTATTTGTGTTTAAACAATCTCTTTTTTTCCCCTCTGACTTCTTTAAGCATTTATTCACCGTCGTTTTAATTAGATCCATTGAAGAGTCTAGTTTAATAGACTCAGGGAAAGTAATGACAGAATCAGTACTAACCTTTCAACGTTTCTTTGACTCTGCATTTGGGACTTTAGAGGTTTTTCTGAGACATAGTCTCTTTTAAAAATACAAGAAAGGGAAAAGTGAGACAAATTCCCACTGACATATCTCTTTTGATATTAAAACTTACCTGCGCTTACATAGATCCCTTAAGGGATATAAATATATACATATAAACTTATTTGGCTTGCAAACTCCTAAAAATATAAAGTTAACTGAAACACGGCAGATTCTAGATGACTAATAAATGAAAGAAAATAAAATATTTCATCATAAGACTGAATATGGCAGGACAAAAATGAAACAATAGGCAGAACCTAGGGCCAAATTTATAATGGTGGGTATCACAAAAGAACGTAAATCTAGGACAGGTATAGTAGATTTCCGATAGGTATCACTAATCTAAGCATTCTTTCAGGCAAAGCATTTCACAAACTTACGTAGCTCTTGCACAACACAAAGTTGAAATAAGGTGGCTGTGTAGAATGTGTATTGTTTCTATGGTTAGTGCCAAGAGCTTCCTCGACTTCCTCATACAATTGTGGTCACAAAGACCAATGGTATAATGTACCTGAGATCCAATAATAGTCAAAGCTAGTAATATGATTTGGGGTCACTGGGACAAGGTAAACCAAATGAATTCCCTTCTGATTAGCTCCATGATGGAATACCAAGGGAGATGCTGTTCTGAACAACATTTCAGTAGTAGGCATTAAATACAAACATAATTTGACAGCAGTAGGGGGACATTTTGAGCATTATGAACTGTAGCTATGTTTGATGTGCACCACAGGGCTACAGCTCCAGGCTATTGACTTTTTCTGTTTCCCAATAAAGAAAATCAGTCACTTCTCCTTTTAATTGGTATTAAAAGAGTAAAGAGAGTGAACGGTAATTATATTTGATAATATATTTGTGTACTGTGCTTCACAGGAATAGTTAAGCAGCTAAACAAAACACTATTCTGGGTAAGCTTTGCATTCAGTTAAAAACTATAATTATTTTAAATGCTATTTATCCACAATATCAATATCAAAAATATCAATATCAAAATCCAATATCTATATACAAAAAAGGAACTGTGTGCATCAATGCATTAGTGAGTGCAACTAGTGACCAATTTAAAGGACAATTCTACTTACCTTCCTCACTCCCATTCTCTCCTATCCAGTACCCAGGGTGAGGACCAAAACTGCTAAATCCTGACTACTGGATAAAGCCTCTATTTCCTGATATACTTACCAAAACTTTCCCTTGCCTGTCCTATCTAGTTCCACATCTGATGGCCGCCCGCGATCTGGTAAATGGGAGACATGCTTCTTGCACACAAAATAGATTCCTTGGCCATTTTTTAAATTTTAAATTTCACTACCACTCCAAGTGTTGCTTTCTTCAGATAGGTCCTAAAGTACTACTAGTACTAATTGTTTTCATGTATCTATACAAAGGTACAAGCTTTTAAAGCAGTATTACAATCAGAACATATCATGTAAGCAATTTAAATTGAATTGGATGTGTACGAGGATTCTATTTAAACCTAGTGGTTAGGGTGGAAAGGGGTTGCCTTACCTTGATTTTTTATTTTTTCTGTACCCATTTGCAGCTGCTGAGGGATCCGGAGGGGGAGGGAGTAGTGGGGGAGAGCTCCACTGCGCATGACAATCCTCTTAGAGGAGAAGAAGTAGCAGGTAGGGATTACACACAGAGAGGCTCCTAATCTTCATTTTTTTGGACTTTCATCAGGCCCTGCAGCACAACCATAAGGAGCAGAAGAGTAAGAGGAGAATTTTTTTTTATAGTACACAGTGGGGCCTACAGTGGGGCAAATTTTAGTTGGGGGGTGGACATGCCCTTTAACAAGACCCTGGAGTGCATTTCTTCATATTTACCTTATTTGTTAGTACTGATATACCCAAAAGCCTGTGTGAGTTAATAAACATAAAATATGAACTAGAAAGAGAAAGTTTAAGTATAAATTTTGAATTTGGCTTGAAAGACTGCATTTTGGAAGGGAATTTGTGTGTTTGTGCTGCAGATTTTAAAACTCAATAATGTCAATGAAGAGGACATTGTTGTTTTTTACTTACCCTTTAAATATGTCACATGCATTAAAGGTAGGTCAGTTCATGTGTGTTTATTCATATCAGGTAGGGGGATAAAATACTAACTTTTTTGATGATTGGTCAAAATGAGTTTTTTTACTTTAGTTACCCTTTACGTATGGCTGCCATAGTAATGGATAAGTAGATCAGTAGGTGTGTGTACCCTTGTCGGGTTGAGAGTTAAAAAAAAAAACTTTTTGATGATTGGTCAAAATTACTTTTTTTGACTTTAGTTACCCTTTAAGTATGGCTGCACCAGTAATGGAGGGGTAGGTCAGTAGCTGTGTATACCTGTATCACGTTGGGGGTTAAAAAAACAAAGTTTTTTGATTATTGATCAAAATTTGCTTTTTTGACTTTAGTTACCCTTTAAAGTATGGCTTCCACAGTAATGGATAAGTAGATCAGTAGGTGTGTGTACCTGGGTCTGATTGAGGGGTATGTCTTTTTTTGTGTTTACAACCATAAAACTTTTTTATTGAGGATAAATCTAAATTAGTTTTTTTTTTACTTTAGTTACCCTTTAAGTATGGCTGCCACCGTAATGGATAAGTAGATCAGTAGGTGTGTGTACCTGGGTCTGCTTGAGGGGGTATGTCTTTTTTGTGTTTACAACCATAAAACTATCTTTTTATTGAGAATAAATCTAAATTAGTTTTTTTTTTTACTTTAGTTACCCTTTAAGTTTGGCTGCCACAGTAATGGATAAGTATATTAGTAGGTCTGTGTACCTGGGTCTGGTTGAGGGGGTATGTCTTTTTTGTGTTTATAACCATAAAACTATCTTTTTTTTTTTTTTTTTCAAGCCAAATAATTAGGCAGATTCATCTCTGATTTACTAATTTAGGGATTCAGTAGCTAGCATAAAATTAAGGAAAAAAAAAGGACTAAGGAGAATGTATAGTTTATTATCTCCTGAATGTAAAACTGAGCTGTGAAAATCCTTCTTATAACAATATTTACACAGTTTTTATACAGGTTTAAAGGGCAACTGTGGTCTCTGAACAAGTTAGGATTAAATAAAAGCCTTACTTTCTTCTACCTACATCTTTGGCTGCAGCCTGCAAGAAATGTTATTGTTGATAATGTTCAAACTTCCTGCTTCCAGTAGTTTTAGAAATATCGCCTGATGCTTTTCTTCTTCCCTGCCCCAGGTTTGAAGCATGCTCACTTAATGCAGGGGAAGACAGCAAGGATCTTCACAGAAAAAAAGAGGTTGATCACCCTTACCAGTTTGGAGACCACAGTTCCCCTTGGGAATGTGATTAAAATGTCAGCTTTGTTGTACCCCCCCTTTAATCTTTGTACCTACCCATCTTTTGGTAGACCTGTCTTTTCATCCTTTCATTTTGCAGAAATCGAAGGACTTTAATTCTTTCCTTCTATAATAATTAATTTTTTGCAAACTATATCTCCCTTTACAATAAAACTATATATTTAACAGTTTTGTTCATAATAGGTCTAGATTTTTGGCTTAGAACTACGGAAAATAGCTCTTGACCTCCTGTGTATGCATGAAAGAGGAAATTGATTCTTTCTTTATGTGATTCATATTCATTTTATCCTACCATGCTGACCCTTTTAACACAAATGGCCTAATAATACAGGATTTAATAAAAAGGAAAAGTTAGAAAATTGTCTTGAAAGCCACATGGCAGATATCTTGGCCTTTTAAACATCTATAGTATGTATGATATATTCATGTTTATCACGGAACTAATCTGTTTCCTTCAAAAGATTCATAGCCTAATCTGCTTTATAGAAAAAGTCTGGTAAAGCATTTTTTTTTTCAATAGCACATTTCAGTATTGTGATAAAAGGTATTGTGAAAACTCTTCCTCATGCCTTACAAAAAGCATTTGTCCCCTGCTGTCACCTATAAAAGGAGACATCTACATCAGTCAGTCACAGATGCCCTATTAGTAAAAGGATAAATGTGGATCTTAGTTTTGTAGTTGCTCATATCTTTTGATTTGGATAAATACCCGTCTCCCTTTCACTATTCAGTTATAATGAAAATCCCTACAAACTATTACAATTCATAGAGCTATTATCCATTTTATTAACTTTTATGGGGGACTGTTTGCCATGAAATGTATGCAGTCTTCACTTTAACAGCCTTGTGGTTGGAATAATAAATGCTATTAATTGGAATACCTGATGAGGCCTCAAGGACAATATAATATGAAATAGAAAACGAAGGGGCAAGTGCATTAAGTCTCTCAATACATCTTGTAAACGTGTCCCTCAAGATCCAGACGGTGACCAAAGAAATCAAAGGGAATATTAAAAACTAAAATGAATAAGAACTGAACAGCTGAAAGGACCAATGTAATAAATAATTTACTGAGTGTAGAGAAAAGCCAGCATTTTGGATTCATTACAGCTGTATGATAATAAAGAATATAAAGCATGCAGTAGATTTTTGTCTTTTCTAAACCAGAAAATAGTTTCCATTTTAATGAGAAGAGGTGTTCATCTTTGGATGCAGTTACTTGGATCAAACAATCATAAAATATAGGACTATGAAACCTATCTTCATCCTCATCTGGAGATACTTACATTTGTTGTGCCCTCATCAATCATTACCAGCCTCCCACCAAACACACACCCAATGTCACAGGAAACCGACAACAGGATTTGTTTTTAGCAGGTTTGACAGTATCATCTTAATTGAAAAAAAACAACTACCTTTGTAGTACTGCCCACCCAGCAGGGCACCCTCTGCGGCCTGATGGCAGCTCTGGCTCTCATCTCCAAATGGGAACATATATCCCTTACAAATAACAGTCGCAGCAGGTCAATGGACACAGTCAATCTTGTCATTCAAGAAAAATATTTGTAGTTGAAATTATTTCATCTGGGGCAATTTTCACAGGCACCCACACACCTTCAACCATGTCAGGCACCTTCAACCATGTCAGGAGATGGATGAAGAAAGACAAGTGATCTTAACTGCAATCTAGGTTATATACTAATTGAGAGTTGTGTTCCACGGACACTGGACCCATTTGTGCACGCACGTGCCTTCATCTATCCACCGCCCACAGGAGGGTCTGGGGGGGGGGGCGTGCTGCAAAGTTATTTATAACCAGGGCCGTTTTTAGGCATAGGCTACTCCCTTGCATCTCCCTGTCAGCTGTTACTTACTGTGTTAGAACTGCTCTCCTTGTTCAGCTGTAACCTGCAACATTGTATCTAGTACAGAGCCTGAACTCCACACACTCTTCATAGCAACAAATGTTGCAATTTGCAAATGAACTGAAGGTGAAGGAGGAGGAGGATGAGCTCAGCTAATAGTACTGAGGAGAACAGTTCTAAAATGCCAGGTAAAAGCTGCTGCAGACTTTATAACAGTGACCCTGTGACTAGCAGCCATGAGATCCCTATTCCTGCCTCTTTCTTCGTTCCACCCAATTCTCCAATTAGAACTTAGAGTAGGTGAGGAGTGAACAATTCAATGGAGGAGACATGGAAAGCAGATACATATATCATGTCAATGCTGGCAGCTGAAAGGGTTAAAGGCAATACTGTGCTGGCACTGGAAATGTTAAAGGTAATACTGTGTTGGCACTGAAAGTGTTAATAGGAAAGTCTGTTGGCATTGAATGGTTCATGGTAATACTCTTCTGGCACTGAAAGTGTTAATGGCAGTACTATTTGGAAGTCTGCTAGCACCGAAGGGTTAATAGCAATTCCCTGGAAAGGTGCTGACACTGAAAGTATTAATAGTAAAGTCTGCTGGCACTAAAGGGTTAATAGTAATGTTCTGCTGGCACTGAAATTATTAATGGCAATATTCTTGGAAAAGCACTGAAAGAGTAAAACCTCAGATCTCACCAAATTTCCCTGTTCTGTCCTACCCGGCTGGAAACAATTTCTGGGGAGAACACTGGTGCCACATACCGCGCATCCACTGAAACCTATCCTGTCCTTCCAATCAGTATTTCATTGGTGGCCAGTGTTGCTGCATATGCACAAACATATGTGTACACGCCCACCTCACATGGTACAGCGTGTGCCTCTTACCAACTAGTAAAGTTGGTAAGAACAGTCACAGTAGACGGTGTCATAAGCAGAAGGAAGAAACACAGCTGTAGTTTGACAGGCCAAGTTTTTTTTTTGTTTTGGTTTTTTGGTGTTTTTTTTTGTGGGTTTTTTTGGGGGGGGGGCACACATAGGTGGCAGGGTGCCTAGGGCACTAAAATGGCTAGAAACGACCCTGTTTATAACCAACAGGTATTTTGGCAATATTTTTGAGGAATGGTCTGTAAAATTTTGCAGGTCTGTAGCAGACCCAGATTTATAGCTGTACATGCTTACACCTGCCAGTGTAACTACTGTGTGACCTGCCAGCAAGTGACTAAACCAGAGTTGCCCAACCTGGCTGAGACTGGGGACCACACCAGTGACCAGCGATTAAAGGGGCAGCTTCCTTGGCTCTGTCCCTGACCCAATTGTTACTTACTAGAATGGAGAGCTGTAGAAATTACAGATGGTTTGCCCATAATAGTGATCATAGTGAGCGTTAGTTATGTGCTAGTTAGAATTTACCTGAATCTTCAATGGGCAACTTTGTCCTCTGAAGAAGTCAATGTTAAATAATGCCTTTCCATTAAACATTTAAAATTAACCCTGTATCACATCTTTAGTTTAAACTTGTAAGAGGTTTTATTGCTTGAATGGTTCAGCAATATAAATTCCAGTTCCAACACTTCCTGCTTTCACTAGTTTGTAGCTATGTGACAAACCTCTGCCTGCATTAATACCCCCCAACAGGTCAATGTTTGTTTTAAGTCTGCGGATACTTTCTGCCCAGCATTTTATCTTAAACTAGACAGTCGGATGACTAGCGAAACGTCTTCAAGAACTAAACTTCAAGTCCAGTTGATCTAATTGAATACAACAGATATACCATGACCTGGATGAATGAGAACCTTCATAAGCATAGACATTAATCCCCCCCTCTGTCCCAAATCCAGCCCCCCCATTGTCCCAAATCCAGCCTGTCCCAAATCTATTCCAAATCCAGGGTCCCACCTTTGTCCCAAATCCAGGGTCCTCCCTCTGTCCCAAACCCAGCCCCCCCCCCTCCCCCAAACCCGGCCCCCCCTCTGTCCCAAGTCCAGGGCCCTCCTCTGTCCCAAATCCAGCCCCCCTCTATCCCAAATCCAGGGGCCCCCCTTTATCCCAAATCCAGGGGCCCCCCTTTATCCCAAATCCAGGGTCCCCCCTCTATCCCAAATCCAGGGTCCCCCTCTATGTCCCAAATTCTGGGTCCCCCCTCTATCCCAAATTGAGCCCCCCCATCCCAAATCTAGCTAAATTGCAATACTGCACTTTTACAAATAGGGCCCATAGTTGTAGGTAATGAGCAATTGAAAAAATATTTCCCTGTGTACATACCCTTTAATGCTATTTCAATAAACTGCCCCTTAAAAATGTAAATTTAGTTTAATTATGTGAAACTATTTTATCTACTCATTTAAGATCATGTAAAATTCACCTGTTTTGAAAAAGAAATGCAAAGACTCAGCAACATGCAAGGATTAAAAAGAGATAAAGCTTAAGTATACTTATTATGACAGGTTAAAAAAACAAATAGAATCTGAAAAAAAACAGAGTTCCATTTTATTATAAGAAAATCTAATCCTGCAATAATTACACTTAAAACTGCATAGTAATTAAATGATAATCACAGAATAGTTGCTTATATTTATACCGTTTGAAATGTTAACACGCAGCTTATGTTCCTAAGCTGTAGAGATAAACGAGACTGGCGAGTTTGGTTCCAACAGTGGTTCTGAGGAAGCTATTTAAGTTCCGTAAATCTGATTCAAACCCAATCGAATTTGGAATTTTACATTTTTACAAATTTTAAACATTCGTTAATTTTTAAATTTTCGATAAGAATTTTCAATTTTCAAATGTAATTTTTAAATTTTTGATTTTCCTGTTTTTGAAGAAAATTAGTTTTGAAAAAAGCTGAAAAATCCCCCAAACCTCCAGCCGCTCCTACACAGGGATGAGAGATTTCACTAAATGTTTCCTGGTCTCCCTTTTTCAACAACCACCCAATATGTAAAGTTTACTTAAAGGACAAATTTATATTAGAAAAACAAATCAAATAGATGTTTACAGGAGGAGAACATAGTAAAGGGTACTTTTAGCTACATATTAACCAAATTCAGGTGACTAGTGAAACAGCTTCAAGAGCTAAATTTGAAGTCCTGTTGATTTAACTTAATTGAGAAACCAGAGGGATGACTAGCAAAACATCTTCAAGAACTAAAATTCAAGTCCATTTTATTTAAGAGAATGCTACATATATAGATCGGGCGCGGTGTGATGATGTCACAGGACGTACGCTTGAGTCAAAGTCAATGGGGTGCTTGCACACATCACACGGCCACGTGTCATTATTCTTTGACACAATTAGTCATGGAGATTTTGAGATTTGATTGAGTCTTGAGAGGCAGGGCTAAGAACATGATTTCTTCGGTGGAGGGAGGTCAGCAACATTTAAGCACAAAGGTATGGTCTGAATGGGTAGTAGGGGCAACAAAAATACACCACATTTATATTTAAAGGCACAACTATCCAGTGCACATCTATCTGTGCACATAAATCTATATCCGCACTTGAGTGTAGTGAGCTAGGTTTGGATTTGCATAAATGGAACATATCAATTATCTCTTTCTCATTATATTTTCCAACTTTAACAGCATCTCTACATAGAGTTGCAATAAATAACTTAACAGTTTATTCTAGCATCAGGATGACAGAGCCTGTAGCGACCCTTGAAATAAATTACCTTTCCTCTCATTCAGTAATAATAGACACTTGTACAGTCTTGCCTTGGTCTCCACCCAACGTTTCTATAATTGTCATTATCAAGTTTTTTAAACTAATATAGATTATAATAACCATTTAGTGTACCAAAGCTATTTAGTAGCCAGGAATATTTAAATGTGCAGACATTAGCCATTATTGCTTATTTAGCATCTGTAACCCCTAAAACAATCTGTAATCTGTAGCCCTATTATCTTGTGGGTTTTTCCTCAGAATTAGTTTCCTGTTTACCGCATGGAAGATGCTATGAGATACAGAGGCCAGATACATCAATTATGTGTACAGTAAATTCGCATCAGGCCCTCCCCTGAAGAGCTTACAATCTAAGCACATTTATTTGACACATACAACCTATCAGTATGTCTTTATGATTGTGGGGGAAACCGAAGTGCCCAGAGGAAACCCACGCAAGCATGGGGAGAACATACAAACTCCTTGGAATTGAATTCAGGACTTCAGCGCTGCAAGACCACTGCTAACCACTGAGCCACCATGCTTCCCCAATATTACATTTACTACAACAAATCTATTATAACAGGGAACACATAGCCAATATCTAAATCTGCCACTCCAATTGTGATTGTCAGGTTGCACAATCTTCCCCATATCTTACTGAATCTGTTAGCACACATCTTATACTATATCATTCTTATTAGTTCTATTTATTAAATCTGTTGTACATATAGACTGTTGTATTTTTGGTGGATCTTTTGCCATCCATTTCGTAAATGTATGTAGCATTTCATCGGGTGTCTACCTTCCTTCCTTATCATATATACAAAAAAACATATTTCTGGCACTCTGTGGATCTGCATTTTAAGAGAATGACATACAATCGCAAAATGAATGGGCCAGGCAGGACCACGTGATCATATGTCAGAGCGAAGTAGAGTGGGAAAGGCGGTTAATTAGTACTTACCTGATCCACGACATCCAATCAATATTGACTTTCTTTGCGACCGACATAGGATCTTAAAATGAATGGGCCAGGCAGGACCTCACGATCATATGCCAGGCATGAAGTAGAACAGGAAAGACGGTTATGGAAATATTGATTGAATGACGTGAATTGCTCATCGGGTAAGTACTAATGTATGGGCACCTTAAGACTTCAATCCAATATTTCACATCCCAAATACAGTCCCATATTAGGTGCCAGACATTCACCCCTGGTTTATTACATTTCAGGCACCTAGCCTTTCCATTCATTATTGCCCATTTTTTAATATATTTCCTTATAATATATTAATTATATAAATTTGTATCAGGCTATTTTGGGCAGCTGGCAAGACTTTTATTTGAGACTTCATTATTTTTATCAAGGTCTCCTCTTGTGTATTAAAAGTAAATAGTAAATGAATGTTCATAGAATAACGACCGTTCGCCGTAAATGTACAATTCCGGCTGTACATTTACGGCTGCAGTGGCACAGTAACAACTTGTGATACAGCAGGTTTTTAAAGGGTATCTTTACTCTAAAAAATCTAATTAAAAGGTAAAGCAAGATCCCACTCCTCCAAAACATTTTTAAGATTTTAAATTTGAGCTGTAGATTCTGAGAAATCATCATTTGAAATCCCAGCAATTACAGGGAAAGACCTGTCACTCCAGAAGCCGAAATTATAATATGTGCCCCATGCTTGACCTCTTTGCCTGGCTTCCAGCACACTTTCTGCAACATTTAAGAGAATCAGCAGAGGAAAGACAGCAGGGGGGAGGGAGGGGGAGATGTCTAATCAGAGCAGTGTTCATAGTGAGGCTGTGCAGAACTTATAAGTGTCGCAGACACTACAAGAAGGCAGTGAATAAGGGAAGATGGGGGGAATTAGTAGCACTCACTAAACATTAATAATTAAATGACAAAGCAAGCACAGATAAATATGAGTACCACCATTTTACTTGTCTCAAATTGTAGTTTCAGAGTATAGTGACCCTTTAAATATGGCCCTTAGCTTCTATTTTCATTGGGATTGATTAAGATTACTAGTAATTTCTAGCATAGTCTAACAGCAGTTTCCTTCTGTATAAATTTCCACATTATTGTCAATGTTAGAAGTTAGTGTTAAGGGTAAGTGTTATTCCGGAACCAACATTCTCTCATGTGCAGGTCTATAAAAGTAAGCCAAAAAAGTACCAGTTTCAATCTCTATCTTATCCATTTCTCAAGATATCTACAGATGGTAAGCCTCTACGGCTGGGTACATAGCATCCAATATTTCAGGCGACTGGCCGTCATTTCAGTGTATTGAATCAATTGGGCCAAAATATTGGATTTTTTTTCGGGCGTCTACAACCGTCCGTATCGAACAGACGTGCTGGAAAAATGTATGGACCACACACTCAGTAGCAGCTACTTTTGCCTCGTTCCTGGCCAACCTCTCACTAGTGGCAAACAGTCAGTAGGAACAAAGAAATTCCATGTAGTGTACCCAGCGTAACACATGTTTCTCTCTAAAGTTACAATACATAGGAATCATTCCCCCCCTTAGGAATATTTCTTTGGTTGTCAATCTTAATGTTACAGAGTAATTACAAGCATGTTTTTCCTAATACAGGCAACTTGCCTACAAAAAGCCATCACAATATAGGACCTAAAAAAAAGAAGTTTCCTGTGAGTGGAAACGAACTAAAGTGGAACGTGTACAAAGTCCCTTGTTCTAAAGGACCTTGCTCTTAAGGACATAAAAAAAGAAAGACATTAAGTTGGAGTGTACTGTGTTAGGGACTATGTGTGCAGGACTGTCTGTATAGTAAGCAGATTAATCTTTCTTTCTTCCATTTAAAGGGTGCACTGGGCTTCTATAATCTAGTATTGCACCTGTTTTAAATGCAAAGGTTAATAAGTGTTTTGTTTTTTCCTTCTCTTCCTGGCTCTTGCACTAATTAGTGTGGGGGCTGGGGTCTAATAGTTAAATAGGATTTGCATTGGTTGCACCTGTGGTTTGGACCTAACAAAAAGAAGTTTCCTGTGAGTCGAAACGAACTAGAGTGGAACATGAACAAAGTCCCTTGTTCTAAAGGAACTTGCTCTTAAGGAAATAGAAAAAGAAGGACATTGATGCAAGAAGGACAATTAAACAAGGTTGGTGTGTCACTGTGCTGGTGCTGTTTTGTGTATTAGAAGGGACAGTTTTGTCGGTACCATGCAATGTGCATCCTTCCACATGTTTAGGAATCTGGAGCAGACGTTCCAGGGGAACCTATGTCTGTGTCAGGTATGAGTGGATTGCCCATTTGGAAGCATAAGTGGAGAGTCTAAGGGGGCAGCTTGCAGCATTGCAAGGATTGGCAAATTTGGGGGGACAGCAGGCACTGGCTGGGGCCAGTATAGAGGTGGGTGGAAGTGGTACAGGGAAGGTTGAGGGGGGAGGTAATTTTGTTAGGGTTACTAGGTGAAGTGGAGGATGGAAGGGTAGGGTTGCTTCTTCCTGGCTTGCCCATCCTAACACATTTGCCGTCTTAGGTGATGAAGTGGAGGAGGACAGCTCGGGATAAGCATGTATGGAGCAGGCTTATCCCTTGAGCACCCAGGGGACTGCCATCTCTAATACAAGGGAGGATAAACTTAGGATCAGGAATGCTAGGCAGGTGGTAGTGGTAGGGTACTCCATTATAAAGAAGGTAGATAGGGTAATCTGCCGCCAAGACCCTACCTGCCGAACTGGGTGCTGTCTGCCTGGTGCTAGGGTTCGGCATGTGGTAGACAGAATATTGGGTAGGGCCGGGTGTGACCCAGCAGTCATGGTTCACATTGGTGCCAAAGTTAGAGGAGGAGGTGAGGTCCTTAAACATTAATTCCCGAGAGCTAGGGGCCAAGTTAAAAGCAAGGACCTCCAGGGTAGTATTTTCAGAAATACTACCACAGCCACGTGCTATGCTAGGGAGACAGCAGGAGGGTTTGGGTTTATAGAGAACCAGGCAGACTTTGCTGTTGGCTTACTTTTGTAAGGATGGGTTGCACCTCCCTGATGGCAGTGCAGCTGTTTTAGGGGAGAAGATGGCTAGAGGATTGGAGAATATTTTAAACTAGGTTGGAGGGGGGAGGGTACAGGTTTGGGGAGGGCGGGTTTATTGGTCAGTTTTTTAAAAAAAAGCTGGATAAGTTTCTGCAAACAAGGAATGTTGCAAGTTACTGGTATTAATACATAACGTAGAGTTGTTCCAGGGAAATTTCCAATTGTCACTTGGAGTCAGGAAGGAATTTTTTTCCCCTTCATAAATTTAGTAGTTTTTTTTACCTTCCTCTGGATCAACAGTTAGGCAGGAAACAGTGTACTGCACTGTGATCTAAATTAGGATATTGCTAGATAGGTTGGACTGGATGGACGTATGTGTTTATTCAACCTCGAATACTGTACCAATGCCTGGAACTGATCAAATAGTACAGTATTGAACGCTGCCCTTCGAAAAAAATCCGGTTTGTGAATGGAACTCATGAGCTCCCATCCCCCCCCCCCCCATCAGATTTTCATGAAATTGATGTGGGGTTGAGGGGGCTAGGGGGGCACTAGAATGGTGCCCCCCCCTATTGCCCCTAGTTGCCTTAAAGGGGCAGTATGCAGCAAAAGTACCCTGGTAACTGCTGTGACTCGAGTATAAAAGGTTAGCTTTTCAGGTTTATTTTAAAAAATAAAAACCTCTGCTTATACTTGAGTATATACGGTAAATGTAATAGTAAAGCACCATGGAAAAATAATAATAATTATTAATAATTTTCCATGTTAGACAAGTTCCATATACACTTACTTTAAATCCCAGATAAGTTATTAGAATTCATTCAGCCCATCATGGTTTTCTTATAAGTGTAGACATTTGATTACCAGTATGGTACAGTAGGTTTGAGACCTAGACTGACATGCAATTTGATTTAAATGACAAATGCACACCTTATCTTCTCCTTCAAAACTTAATGCTGTATTTATTAGAGAACAAATTAGTGCATCTAATGATCAATTCTGGCAAATATATCTATCAGGGGTGAAATAAGACTTCTATTGCTTGCTGAAGACTGATTACGTCATAATGGGAAGTCAACCTTTACAACTTAGAAATTGTGATACACTGTACATATAATGATTCCCCGTTATTGGCCCTATAGTGATCTTTGTTTGATATATAAAGGCTAACGTAATTTATATTGATGCTGTCTCATGTAAGATGAGTTTAGTTTAACAAAAATGTGAACATTTGCTGCTTGACTTCAATCCCCTGATGCCCTTTGCATCTTTTCAATGGTGACAGCAGGACACAGAAATTGGTGCATACTATCGGATATAGTAATCGAGGGGTGGTTTTTATTTTTTTTTATAAAGGGGTATTTAGCAATAATATAAACAAATACTGAACTGGACAGCCAAAATAAACATTCCAACACAAATTATTGGCACAATTTTTAAGGCTGTGATGGCAGATTCCACAAGTAAATACGCAATCCTCTACGAAGTCTATAGGCTGTATTCAATTTTGTGTGTGTGTGTATAAAATATAAATAGAATTTCACAAAAGTGTATTTAAAACATGCTGTTCATATGCTTATATGTAGCTTTTTCACTAGCTGAGATGCTTTGCTAGTCTTTTAGATTCAAATAAATGCTGCCCTCTACTGGCTGTTTAACATATTTACATTCTTTTCATACACAAAGCTTCAGGAAATAAAGGAAAAAACACTCAAAAATACACTAAAGCAAGATTAGTGTTAAGATTACACTTTAAAGGGCATCTCCACCCCCAAAGCAAAAAAAAATGGATTAGGTAAGGCAAACTTAAAGACAGGCTCCTACTCTTCAGTTTCCTGGACTTTCATCAGGTCGTACCTTATGGTTGTCCTAACCATAATGAGCAGAAGAGAAAGTTAGGGGTCTTATAACACTACACAGCGGGGCAAATATTAGTTGGGGGTGGAAATGTCCTTTAATACTAAATAAAGATAAAATTTATGAAGAATAAATAAAGTTTGACACTTTTGTCAGTGGGTTAGGCTTAAGAGGTTAAAATCATCAAACTAAAACCTGAACAGTGACAATGCAGGCTATAAGTATTGTTGGCTAACTAGGTATTTAAATGCAAGCTTACAGACAAGGTTAAACATTACAAACATATAATGAAGCAGCTTGCATATTGTACTTTGGGGGCAGACACCCACTGCAAATTTGTTAAACATCTTCAGCAGCCTGAAGCAGTGCTTGCCCTCTCTTGCTTTGAGTATGTATGTATGTATATACTTGTGATGGTTCTCATTCATCCAGGTCATGGTATATCTGTTGTATTCAATTAGATCAACTGGACTTGAAGTTTATTTCTTGAAGACGTTTCGCTAGTCATCTGACTGGCTTTCTCAATTCAGAAAATCCCAATTAGCATATCAGAGCCAAGTGTTTAGGGCGTGATTGCATAGTGGCTAGTGTTATAGGAACACCCAGGGTAAGGTGTCAAAACAGCATTGTACAAGTCATTCTGAATTGAGAAAGCCAGTCGGATGACTAGCAAAACATCTTCAAGAACTAAACTTCAAGTCCAGTTGATCTAATTGAATACAACAGATATACCATGACCTGGATGAATGAGAACCTTCACAAGCACAATCTAATTAGGTGTTAATATACAGATACTTAGGGAATAGAGATGGCTGAACTGCAGTAAAAGTTCAGCAGTTTGAGAGTTCGAAAATGGACCCATGAAAGTCAATGGGGAGCTAATAGTTCGAAAAGTTCGGATGATTTACAGATAAACTAACAATGGTAAATGACTGTGGCACCTGGAAAATGGTCTGGGGAACATGGCACTATCACCAAAACCTGTTTAAACACTTTTTACTTCATAATCGGGCAATTGTTGGGTTTGCACAAGCTACATTCAAGGGTTACGGGCAATTCGAGGGTTATTGAGCGATACTTTCGAGGGTTACCGAAAACTGAAGGCCACATTCGAGGGTTAGCGAATGATACACTCTAGGGTTAGCAAAAATGAACCATATGTTCGAGGGTTACCGAAAACGAAGGATACTTTCGAGGGTTACCGAAAATTGAAGGCTACATTCGAGGGTTAGCGAAAACTAACCATATGTTAGAGGATTACCGAAAACAAACGATACATTTGAGAGTTAGCGAATCATACATTCTAGGGTTAGTGAACGGCCTGTAAATTTGATAATATCTTTGACAATCTTTCCATTGTACCTGGAGATGGCACTGCAATGGGTTCCACACCATCCTCTATACCATCAGGGATGCGACACTGGAATGCCGAAAATGTTCACACGATAACTTTAAAAAAAAAGTAATTAGAATAAATAACAATCTTTTATTTCATGTTCTCCTTTTCCTTCTCTCCACAACATTGAATGGAGAATATTCTCATACATCCCCGCTTGTATTTCTTCCAGCAGGAAATGATTTCCTCTCTAGGAAGGATCTCTCCAACTATTTCTATTTCTGAAACATCAATGATGGAATTCTACATAAGAAAACCAGAAAGAACATGAAATATTTCAATGGAAAATAAACCATAAACAGATATGATAAAGCCATAGTAAACTTGAACTATGGTACGGTTTGTGTTATATTAGTCCTGCCTTGATGGGCCCTACAGGAGTGGGCACAGAGAGGGTTATACACACAAGCTTTTATTGCTTTCTATATTAGGTACAAAGGTTTGGAATTGAGGACCTATCTTCTAATTCACATAGGTCATGGTGATGACGGGATATTAGGTCATGGTGATGACGGGATATAATCTAAAGACACAATTATATATTTTTTAGCTTTAAACACCAAATCAGGGGTGTAACTACCAGGGGAGCAGACCCTGAAACTGCAGGGGGGGGTGCAATCTTCTTATTTTTCCTATGGCAGACATAGCCTACTATAAACAAATGTTATCTCATTATTGAAAGAAAGAGGTTCTGCAGCAGCTTTACCTTCTCCTTCCCAAAAATCCTGCAGACGCTTTTGCAAAATTTCCCAAACATTTTTTTCTCTCCTACATTAAATAAAGTAGAATATCATATTTCTTACAGACTAGTCTATTATCACTGCTACTGCTTCATTTGATGAGAAGACTAAAGGTTCGTACACACGTGCGACATGTGTACTAATGGCCATTACGGCCGATAATTAACCCGTGTATGGGCACTTTAGCAGCTGAAACGACCGTTCGGGGATCGCTGCCCGATCTGGCAGATCACTGAATGAGCAGCTGTTTCAGCTAATAAGTGCCTGTACACTGGCCGATTTTTGGGTGAAACGATCACACGTGTGTAGGAACCTTAACTTGTTCTATCATTCAGGGTCACTTTATAACTTGAAATGGTGCCCTCAATACTATAATAAATAAATATATAGGTTAATAGTTCTCTACTTATGATCAGATCTTCTATAATCCACTCCACATTTTTCAGAAGAAAACCCTGTAAGAAAAGGGATAAGAAATGGGAACATTATATATTATTGTTTTTTTTGTTTTTATTTTTTTTTGGTGGGGGGTTGGAAAAAAACTTTTGGTTCGAGGCTAGCCAGAACAGGAGAGAGATGTGCAGTAAGGAGAGAGATATGCAGTGCCTGAGCTCTGAGGCATATCCTTGCTATAAACGTGTCAATCCACATCTATCCACCTGATTTTACTCTAAAAACTATACATTTGACTGTTTTAAAAACTTACTAGATGATGATAATTTTGTTACTATAAAGGTCCTAAAAGAGGTGTTTGTGTCAGGGAGGAGTCATCAATAATCTCAATTCATGACCATCAAATTGAGAGTTCCAGCTCTTAACTTACCCATTAACCTTCGCTACAAAGGACTATATATATATATATATATATATATATAGCTATTATACAAGTTAGGAGGCACATACTGCTCCGTACTGTTCTTACCCGGGTGCTGTCCGTATGTGTAGATATAGGTAAAAGTAAGTAATCGGAGCACTCCTGGGTCTTCATAAACACTTTTTATTCACACGTGTAACAAACCATCAATGCGTTTCGGCCGCCATATTGGCCGTCCTCAGGATGTGATGAACCTAAACAGGTTCGCAAAGATTTTATCTGTCACTATTTAGGTGTCACATCCTAAGGATGGCCAATATGGCGGACGAAATGCGTTGATGGCGTGTTACACGTGTGAATAAAAAGTGTTTATGAAGACCCAGGAGTGCTCCGATTACTTACTTTTACCTATATTTATATATATATATAAAAGATGGGTTATAAACTGATCTTTTTTGTCTAATCTTTTCTAATCTTGCCAAATTATGGGCTTAGACCCACCACTATTATTGAAACTTTATCCACTCCAGATATTCTCCATATCTTGCAATGTATAACAATAGTAGGTTAAATGCTTTAAGGTATAGCTAAGTTATACCCCTCTTTAATTCCAGCGGTGCCTCTATAGTTTTTGCGACCTGAGCCAAACATCAATTGCTGCCTATATACGGTACTCGTAGTGGGCCGCCGGCAAAATGGGGTGGGAATGGCTTGTGAGTGGGCGTGGCTTTTTAGGTGGGGCATTGTTTTGTGGGTGCGAGCACAGCTAGCCATTTTGTCATTTTGAACTTTGGGCATCCAAATGTAGACTCTTTAAACAGGACCCTAACTTACCCAACTAGTACAACCTAGCCTAAACCTAACAAACTATCTAAAGCTAATCTAACAGTATGAAATGCCTTTTAACAATATCTAACACATTTATTAAAGAAAATATGAAAAAATAACGTTTGCAGCAAAGTATATGTTTGGTTAAGCAATCTTAAGCAATCAGTGAGATCCGACAGTAAATTTCCCATACAGTGAGAACAGACAGTAAAGGTCCCATACAGTGAGAACAGACAGTAACAGTCCCATACAGTAAGAACAGATGGTAAAGGTCCCATACAATGAGAACAGACAGTAATGGTCCCATACAGTAAGAACAGATGGTAAAGGTCCCATACAATGAGAACAGACAGTAAAGGTCCCATACAGTGAGAACAGACAGTAAAGGTCCCATACAGTGAGAACAGACAGTAAAGGTCCCATACAGTGAGAACAGACGGTAAAGGTCCCATACAATGAGAACAGACAGTAAAGGTCCCATACAGTAGAACAGACAGTAAGGTCCCATACAGTGAGAACAGACAGTAAAGGTCCCATACAGTGAGAACAGACAGTAAAGGTCCCATACAGTGAGAACAGACAGTAAAGGTCTCATACAGTGAAAAAATATTGTAAAGGTCCCATAGAGTGAGAACAGACAGTTAATGTCCCATACAGTGGGAACAGATAGTAAATATCCCATACAGTGAGAACAGACAGTAAAGGTCCGATACAGTGAGAACAGACAGTAAAGGTCCCATACAGTGAGAACAGACAGTTAAGGTCCCATACAGGGAGAACAGATGGTAAAGGTCCCATACAGTGAGAACAGACAGTAAAGGTCTCATAGAGTGAGAACAGATAGTAAAGGTCCCATACAGTGAAAACAGTTAGTAAAGGTCTCATACAGTGAGACAGTAAAAACCTTTTTAAAAAATTGCCCTCCAAAAATTATTTTTTACTGGCCTGGCTGCTGCCTGTGTTTTTTAGAAAAACAGCAACTTAGATTTTGCTAAAGGGTAAAATTAGTCAAAGAATTAAAAATAGTCCAGGATAGTGCTATAATTACCTGTTTTTAGCAAGGAAAGCCTCTAAGCTACTTAAAAAAAAATAAAAAACAATAGAACTTTAAGAGGATCTTATATCCTCTATTTATTATATTAATATCTTCAAATGTGGCTTAGGAATGTCTAAATTGTTACAGGTAATAATATTAATGAAGGTCATTCATTAATACAAGTATTAATTTATGGTACTTAAATTACATACCTATAATGTCAGAGGTCTGAACTCACTTTACAAAAGACACGCTCTTTGGAAGGAAACACTACATCCTAACAGGGAGATTCAATAAAAGTTCTTATCGTTTAAAATGGTACTAAATTTTCCCCAACCAATCAGATCTTATTTAACATTTGAAAGGTAACATCTGATTGGTTGGGGCAAAATTAGCACCATTTTAAACGATAAGAACTTTTATTGAATAACCCTGTATGTCTTCAAGAAACACACCTAATATCCAAACATGAAAATCTACTTCAACATAAATCATTTCCCCATATACATACAAAGGTTCATTTCACTCAAAAAAAAAAACAAAGAGGACTGGCTATAGCAATTAAAATTCTATTTCTTTTCAAGAAAAAAAAAAGGATTTTAGACAATTACGGTAGATATATTATACTGCAATGTAATATAAACAATTAAGAATACCTAATTGTTAACTTATATGTTCCAAACAAACACCAAATAAAATTCTTTTTAAAAAAAAACAACAACAAAAAATACAACCAGCAGACGTAAACACCACTCTAGACTTTAAACACTTTATTAATTCAGAAATATGACACATGGAGAGTTATTTTTCCTATGGATAAAGACTATACATACTTCTTCAAAACATACATGTTCTCAGATTAGATATTCCCTTTACAGACCAATGGCTACTACAAGACTTCAAGACTTTAAAAGCAGCACACATACATATATGCACCCTCTCAGATCACGCTCCAGTTTCATTTATAATTTTAAAAGATATACCATCAAACAACACACTGATATGGAAATTAAATCCTTATCTGCTCAATCTTCCAGAAACCCATTCTATTATCAAAACAATTAAAGAATATTTACAATTTCATGACAATGGTTTAGATCATCCATTCTCAGCCTGGAATGGACATAGAGCATATAGGAGAGAAGAAATTGCTGCATCAAAGAAAAAATTAATTGAGAAAAAACTAAAAATAATAAAAAAAATATTCACTTGAAAAAACACATAAAAACCACCCACAAAAGAAAATCTAACAAAAAGAAAATGGAAGGAAAAAAATTACATTACCTAGAATTATATGCATTAGATAAGTATATCAGAAGACTCAATATTAATTCTTATGCTCAAGGCCCAAGAGCAACAAAAATAAATAAATAAAGCAAATAAATTCAGAAGCATGATAAGCATATCAAAAATCTCATACATAATAAATCAACAACACACTAATTCCTATAACCCTAAAGATATCTCCAATCACTTTGCAGATTACTACCAACAATTATACAACGTGAAAGATGACAAAAATATACATCATCAATCAGCAGATTTCCTAAATAAAATCAATTTACCATCCCTAGTCTGTCTCAACACAGTTAACAGAACTAAATAACTCTATTTCCATAAGTGACATTAATAATGCAGTAAGATCACTACCTAAAAATAAAGCCGGTATTGCTGAATATTATATAACATTTGCAGACATACTTTTACCATACCTACATAACCTATTCAACATTGCAGAAATGAAAACGGATTGCTCTAAAGAGATGTAACAAGCAAATATTATTCCCATACCAAAACCAAATAAAGAATTACCAATACAGGCCAATCTCTTTATTAAACACAGACATCAAAATATTTGCCAAAATCCTTGCAAACAGAATAGAACCCTACCCCATCAAGTAGGTTTTATACCTAGCCATCAACTCAACGATAACACTAGAAGATTCATAAATATCATAAATTGGGCAGAAAAAAAAACATCTCTACATTACTCATAACAATAGATGCAGAAAAAGCATTTGACTGTCTTAATTGGTCCTAGTTAGAAGCAACCTTCCAAAAATTCAATGTGAATGCTTGGATCAAACAAGCTATATTAAAGGACATGTCCACCCCCAAAACTAAAATTTAAAGGGCATCTATAGTGAAAAAAACACATTGCCCCTTTACAAAGTTAAATTCATATACTCTGTGCTGCCTTAATCCTATCTCTGTCAGTAACTTTGTTTAACCATGGTGTCAGATCTCTGTGCAGCAGTCTCCCCTTCCCCCTCCCCTCTCCTCCATGTCTCAACTCCGGCTAACCAACAAGCTTATCGTGTGCAGTAGGAGTTAAAAGTTTAACATCCTGTAAAACACACCCACACACAGTGGCCAATAGAAAGCAAGCTGCCCTGGAGACACGGAAGAAGAAGGGAGGTCAAGTGCAGCCTTATATCTACCATCAAAGCTACCTCTCTCCCCCTGCTAATGCTCTTATCACTATGTTTATTACAGAGCAGGGAGGTGGGATCATGTCACAGGGATTTGATTGACAGTCCAAGTAGGAGTATAGGAATGCAATCACGTATTCTTTTAACTGGTGTATCTCAGGACAGAGAGGGAATCTGAAAAAAGTGAAGACACTCTGGGGGTTGTGGGGAATTGTAGAACACATGGAAAGAAAGAAAAAAAATTTCATTTCCCCAAAGATGCCCTTTAACCCACTACTGGCCCCACTGTGTGGTGTTCAAAAATCCTAACCTTACATCTTTGCTCCTTATGGTTCCCCTGCAGTACCTGTGCAAATTTCCAAAAAGTGAAGAGTAGATGGTGTCTGTGAGTAATTCAGTCCCTGCTGCATCCTTGTCCTCAGTAAGGACAGTGATATGCGCAGGTGAGCCCTCCCCCCCTCCTCCCACCATCTGGATCCAACTTTTTCTGCCATTGCACCTAGCGTGAAACCCTTTGGGCATATTTTTTAAAAAAAAAACTCCAGAAAATTACTTACAGACCTTCATTCCCGCGGCACTCTCCATTGACTGCAGCTACGTCTGTGATTGACTGCCCCTCAGCCAATCACAGATGCGGCTGCTGGTCTGGCCCACAGCTTGCAGTTCTAGAAAGCAGTGGGCCAAGATCAGAACGCTGAGGGAACGAAGGCATGTAAGTACTGTTCTGAACCTTTATAAAAAAAACAAACCTGGCGGTTGGGGGTGGGATATGGAGTCCTACAGTTTTAAAAAGATTTTTTTTTTAATGTGGAGATACCCTTTATATAAGACCCAATCAGCAACCGTATACACTTCAGGAATGCTTTTCAAACCTTTCGATCTGACTACGAACCAAGCATGTCCTCTGTCCCCATTAATATAAAACATAGCAATAGAACCACTGGTAGAACACATTAGATCAAACATGACTATAAAAGGCATAATAATAGGAAAAGAAGAACATAAATTAGGTAATCAGGGCACACAGCGCCAATCGTTTACACAACTCCCGCCAGTCCCAGGGATAGTACGCCACTGCAAGTACTACGGCAGTAACGTACTATGGCAGTGACGTACTTGCAGTAACGTACTATCCCTGGGACTGGCGGGAGTTGTGTAAACTCTTGGGGCTTGTGTTCCCTGATTACCGGCATTTGAGAGCAGGTAAAAGTTCAGGGGAACACCATCCCCGGTGAACACTTTCTCATCACTTCCTTGGATCCCAAGAGCATGCAGTGCCATGGACATAAAGCATCAGAGTCCGGGGGACCGAAGAGACCGATACATCTACCGTGCCGTCACCTCTACTTGGCGGTGAAGTATTATTATATTTGTGTTTTTTTCTCGCCATCCCGATATTTAGGTGTGCGCACACCGACGGGACTTGTGCCATCCTCCATCTATATACATCTTTATAGGATACTTACCTTTTTGGATGTCCCATTGATTGGATTATTGCATCTATATGTACTTTTGCTTTTTCCATTGCTGCTACTTTATTGCTTTTTTGCTGCAGGGTGCAATACTTATCTCTAAGGTGCATGTTACTTCTTAGCTTTTTAGCTTTTGTATATTTTCTTGTAGCTGGCCAGCTTATCATTATATTGTGTGTTGATATATTTGTATTTTTATGATAAATATACTTTATTTCATATATTTATATATAATTTTTTTGTTTTGTGTTTCCACCGGCAAGGTACCTTTCCTTTTTACATTATTATGGTGATACTCCCTTGTGGGGTAACGCTATATGTTTCCTGAGTAGGAGAATCAGGAGTACCCACTTATTTGTCTACCGCTCTATATATTTTCATTTCATATATGAAAGAAACCCTTCTAGCATTCCACTTCCCACAAGCCTTATTAAATCTAATCAATGTCTATTACACAACTCCAATACTTAAATGCCCTCTGCAAAGTCAGAACCAATAACAATAGAAAGGGGCACAAGACAAGGCTGACCATTATCCCCACTACTTTTCTTTATAGCTATGGAACCAGTGGCTCAGGCTATAAGATTAAACAATATCAAACAAGGCATCACAATTGCTAAGAAAGAATAGAAACTCAATCTTTTTGCAGATGACATTGCACTCACCCTCTCAACACTACTGGTAGCCTTACCAAATTTTACCACCTTGCATGTTCAAAATCAACCAAGCGAAGACTGAGATAATGGGAATACATTTAACTCCTGCACAAAAAAACTACTGTCAATTAACTTTGATCTACAATGAAGAGACAATGGTTTTAAATATATAGGGGTACCCCATCCTATATGACTATGCATTCCCACAATTTCCCAGCCCTCTTTACGAAATTAAGATCAGACCTTGCTAAATGGGAAAACCTACAAATATCATGGATTGGGAGAATAAACTCATTTAAAATTAATATACTGCCACGCATAATCTTTTCTGGTGTTTACCAGTGTGAATAACCAAGGCAAAACCAATAATGAAGTTCTTACCACAAATGTTCTGTCCTCACTAAACATGTACTGGAGCAGTGTCTGGAAGCTTGACGGGCAGTTAACGCCTTCCCCAAAGGGGGTGAAACTAGAAAAGAGTAAATAGCATACAATCAGGATGGCAGACATATAAACGTACTTTATATAACACATTATCACATATACATTACATAATCAATAATAATCAACCAGATATCCACTAACACATGGCACATGTCGAATACTGGCTGACTGTAAAAGTACTATCTGATTTCCTACAGCTATAGCTTTAACAGTATTTAGAAACTTAATTAACTGATGACAAAAGATTTCTTACTCACTCTCAATGTTGTGTCAGAGGTTTGAAGACCTATTGATAAGACAAGGTTTGGATGCAGACTTCTTACAAAATGGAGCCTTCTTATCTAAGAGCTGGATTACCATAAGGGAATAGAAAGTAACAGTCTATCCTTTGCAGTAAATGGTGCTTAAAGGGCATGTCCACCCCCAAAACTATAATCCCCCCAACTACTGGCCCCACCATGTAGTGTAGTTTAATCCTTACCTCACATCCCAGCTCCATCTGGTTCTCATGTAGTCCCCCCCCCAAATTTCCTCAAAAACTGCCCACCAGGAGAGACAAGGTCTATATAGGACTCTGCCTCCTACCTGGCCTCCGGGAGAAGTTTGCATCGTACTGCAGCCCTTCTCCCCCCTCCCCTCCCCTCCCTCTCCCGATTCCCTCCCCCTAGCGTGAAATCCTTCATGTATAAGATTCCCCCTGGGCTCCACCCCAACCGCTATATTTTTATCTTTAGAAAGCTCCCCAAACTTTACTTACCTCTCTCTCTTTCCTCCGCCGAAGTGAGCTGCCGGCAGCCGCGTCCGTGATTGGCTGCCGCTCAGCCAATCACAGACGCGGCTGCCGGTCCCGCCCCTCTGCTTGCATTTTCTCGCAAGCAGAGGGCCGGGAGCGCGGCGGAGGAAAGAGGGGAGGTAAGTAGAGTTTGGGGGGCTTTCTAAAGATACAAATATAGCGGTTGGGGCTGGGAGCCCAGGGGGAATCTTATATCAAAAAGTTTATTTTAGGGTGGACATACCCTTTAAAGGAGGATTAAACTTACATTTTTAAAAACCAAATGTGAAAGTTTTTCTGAACACCTATACATTGTAAGAGTCTTCTCTGGTATGTTGCATTTAGTATATGAGAGAAATAGATTCTGTAAATAATACAACCCACAGCCTACGAAGTCATCAAAGAACCATGCCCCCTGACCCCAGTATTCACTGTCTCTATTTTCTACACACCAATATGGAATCCCTGATAAGACTTTGAAAGCTGCTTGTTACCCTGCAGTTTATTTACCAGTCAGTTGCTGGAGATGTTGGGAAATAGACTGAAGGGTAACAGGCAGCTTCCAAAGTTTTATCAGGTTTTCCATATTCCATTTTTTTAATTTATTGTTTTCCTAACAAAAGATAAGGCTTCCAAATGTAGTTGGATTCTGCACCTATTCTTTGTTAGTGCACCAGGTAAGGCACCGGGTTTAAAAAATACGCAGTTTAGAAGGTCACAAGTTCAATACCCAGATATACCTTTTTTTGTTTCTATGATATTCTATGCAAAAGATAAAGATTCGAAATGTGCCTAGGTTCTCAGCTTATTCAGTGGTGGCTCACCTTGTAAGATGCAAGGTATGGACACATATAGATCAAAAGGTCATTAGTTTGAATCCCCAAACTTACCTTTATTTTTTGTTTCCATTATGTTCCTGGTACAATATTCTACATGTAACAATGGTTTATATAGTGTCTCTCTTAGCCTAGAGGTAAAAGATCTGCTTTTAGCAAGACAGAGTAAATGTACAAGTTGCAGGTTCTATTCCCCAGACTTACTTTTATTTTTGCTGAAATGTAAGTATTCTGTTTCTTATATCCATGCTATCTTTATAATAAACTGCAAAGATTACTTTTATTTTTGTATGAAAAGTAAAGGATTATATCATTGTTAGGACAGGAGCATTGAATAAGTTTGAAAACAAAAAACTGAAATCCCTGTTCTGTGTCAGGTAGAGGGAGGATCTCTGTGTGATTGGCTGTCAGCTTCTAGGAAGCAAGACTGCAACTTCCTTGTTTTGATCTGTTGAGCTCTACAGAGCATGTGCCTGTACGTAGACACTTATCTAGGAGTTTACTCAGCTTAGGTGGATTGTGGGAGCTGACCCCTAGTACTCACAGGTTATTTTCATAAATCACCCAATGGCCACAGCAAAGAAAGAGGTGAGACACAGCTTGTTGTATGTTTGTGAATCTCCTCTGTCTATTGGGACAATGTTGTCTGGAGACTTTAGTTCCCCTTTAAACATACTTGGCACCCCCTAGTGAAATATATGTACATTATACTGCTGCTCTTCAACAGCTTTCCTGAAAGCAGAACCTTGCACCCAGATCTGGGGGCATGACAACAAATCTCACACACAATATTATACTTACCAAAATCCTAGGAAGGAATGGGGGTACCAAGTTTGTATAATTATTACCTTGATTACCCACCTAGTCACTTGGCAAAGGGGAAATACTATTCTCAGATTGGTGGAAATAAAATCAGACCTGTTACACCCTCTACCCATTGAATCAATAGCGTGAGCATCCATTAGCCCTGAAAAACTCCAACTATCAATTAGTACTCAAGACTCAAATTATAGAAATAGGGAAAAAAAACAAAATTGAATATCAAAACCATCATTAATTCTGTCACACAAGACCCATCATTCCAACTAGAATTCGTAAATAAAGTATATGCTTTGGTGGAAAAACACTGGTAGATATAGACTAGCCCATTTTTATAAGGATGGATCAGGAAAAGATCTTAACCAATTAAAAACTAACAGGGTTATTCAATAAAAGTTCTAATCGTTTAAAATGGTGCTAATTTTGCCCTAACCAATCAGATGTTAGCTTTCAAATGTTAAATAAGATCTGATTGGTTGGGGCAACATTAGTACCATTTTAAACGATAAGAACTTTTATTGAATCTCCCTATAAGTTTCCAATACCTCCAAATCTCTTTGTAAATACATAAAATAATATCCACAAGATTGGATAAACCAATACTAAGAGATTTTAAAAATGTTTTGCCCGATCTGCACCTCAACAAAACAAATGCTATTGTGTATTCACCACTGGTTGAACATAAAGGAGGAAAATGTGAAATTTAAATATCAAACAAACTGGGAAGCGGACCTGGCAACAGAAATAACACCCAAACAATGAACTGAAACATTTGAAAATCTAAACAAGGGAAGCCTAAACGTGCCTTTGAGGGAAACCTCTTTGAAAGTCCTATACAAAACCCTATACAGGGTTCCCACTCTGTTAGCTAAGCCCTAGCCCGCAATTAACTCAATGTGTTTCCGGGAACTGTGCACAAAGAGGAGACTTCGACCATAACTAGTAGAGCTGCCCTATAGTACAAAACATGTGGGCCACTCTATTTGCAACCCTCTCTGAAATGTTTTTAATCCAGATCGCACCCTTCCCATTTATTGCCTTACTGGGATGTCATTTTCTGGAACTAAAAGGGACAGTTCAGTTAAAAATGATTAGTTTTTAATGCATACCTAGTTATTCTACATATTTACATTTACAAAATCAGTTGAATTTATATCCCTTACTATTACCTGCTGTTGACATTAGTGAGCTGACATTTTAGGTTCTGCAATGGTCCTTCTTCTTTCCAGAATGCACACTACTTTAGGATGGTCCTAACAGTAATTTCTATCGATTGGCTGTTGGATGAGACAAACATGCTCAGATCTCTACTGAGCAACTGAATCAACCCAGGCGCTGGGTCAAGGGCAAAACCATTATGGTCTCTATTAGGGGTCCTGCAAACAGGAAGTTAGTATTTCGGAAGCATTAATTTACACACAGGCAAAATGCTGAATGGGCAGGTTAATGTCATTTGGATGGAAAAATATGGCTCTTTTTTCTTAAAAGTATATGTATTTGCACTGAACTTCCCCTTTAACAGCCAAAATAAAAAAACAAACACAATCAGGGTTATTCAATAAAAGTTCTTATCGTTAAAAATGGTGCTAATTTTCCCCAACCAATCAGATGTTAGCTTTCAAATGTTAAATAAGATCTGATTGGTTGGGGCAATGTTAGCACCATTTTTAACAATAATAACTTTTATTGAATCTCCCTGAATATATTATACAGGCAGCAAAAAGGCGCATAATGGAGGAAACAGCCATTGGATGTTGCAACAGTGTTCCACAGGGTAAACATAAAGATCAATGAAAAATCTTCCATGTTACACAGGATTCGCTTCATCTCTTTGTACATACATGGACCTCTTGGCTCAACAGTTCACATTCAATAGGTTGGCCCTTCTAATCAACCAAATGTGGAGTAGGCAATTCACCCACATCAGGGGAGTTTTGACTGTATGCTAATATAAAGCTACAATATCATAATATCATAAAACTCAGGGAAATGTTAATGATAATTATTTCTTAATGCCTGTCAAAAGTTGCTAGAAAATGACACGTCACTCTGTTTAAAAAAAAACATTTGTATATTTTTTATTTATTTAAAAAAATGTATTGAACACTAAAATATGAGCTTATCTAAGATCAAGCTTGGTGAAAATAGATGCCCCCGAGTTGGCCTTTGAAACATTGCAGCTATTCTAGACAATGGTAAAAAGGCCTTGCACTTTTCTGCTTGCCACTCACAGAAATGAGTGCCCAAAGGTTGATTGAATACTCCAATTGAATCATCTTAAATAAGATTAGACCTTACCAGAAGGCTGAGACCAAGGCTTCATTGTTCAAACAAGTTTCTGCTGCTAATGTACTCAATGGAATATTGCCCTACTGTGCGAGTTCCCTGACATAATTGCATAAGTTAAAAAGAAGCAGTCATCACCACACCAGGATCTGTATAATGGAACAGGAGCTGGGTATTGATTTAAGAGCTAGATACTGGTACAGATGCTGGATACTGGAAAATAAACTGGGTTTAAGTTAAAAATAATGGAATGGGAGAAGGCTGCCTTTTATATGTCAGTGCATACAGGGGCATTATGGCATCACAGCATCTGTATCTCTGAACAACATGCTTGTCTGTTAAGTCAAGGCTATGGGCTGGTCCCACTGAGCATTGCAGAAGAAGAAGGTAGGGTTCTTACACTAAGCATATGAAGGGAGGTTCAATATTACTAAAATATGTCTAAAACCCCCACAACCTGATATAATATTGGGTAAACTTGGGTTTTAGACTTAGTTTAGGGCACTGCGCCATTTCAAAACCCTTTTGGTTTCAGATATTGCCTTAGACATATTTAATATGGTGATGCAATATGCTCTTATGCATGCCTTGCATAGATGGAGGGGTGCCAGGGCTAATTACATGGAGGAATAGCCTTGGCATGGAAGGGAGATATTGAATATGTGAAAGTTTAACAGCCAATGTAATATTTATTGGTAGCCTGCTGGTTAAAAGGGGATGGCCAGTTGTTAGAATTTAATACATTTATTTATGGTTTGCTAGATAATAAATTTACGGTTTTGTGAATAAAATAAAACAGCTGTTGTGCTGCCTACAATCCCATGGAGCAGCAGAACCTTTAGCACAAGCTGTGCTTGGGAGGGGGGCAGCCAATAGTAGGTGAGATTCAGTCTTTAGAATGAGAGGATTGGTTAGATGTAGCAGGGCAGCAGCTGGGCTAGTAAGCAGTCTCCTAATAGGTTAGGCAAAGGTCTATAAAAGCAGGGGTTTAATTTTAAATGCAACATGCCTTAGTAAGATATCAGTAAAAGCGACCCACGCTCAGTTTTTGTTACAAATTATTATATGATATTGTATAATAAAAAAACACTTTTACCCAAAATATTGTCGCAGATGTATAGTGAACATGCTGGAGAGTGTAACTTGGAAGGGAGATATTGAATCTGTGAAAGCTCAACAGTATGTGTTAAAGGCTGAGCCAATGTAATATTTATAGGTGGCCTACTGGTTAAAGGGTATGTCCATCAAATTAACTTTCTTTCTAACTGTTTTACTGAAGAACAGGAGGTAAATGCACTATTTCTTACCTCCCGTTCTTCAGTTAATCTTGCAGGAGAGCAGGAGAACTTACCGGGATTGTTCCAACGCTGACAGAGCCGTGGCCGAAATCTCCGGCGCTGCCACTCTCCTTACCACAGTGTGCGAATGCGCGCACAGTGCAAAGGACTGGAGATGCGTCTGGGATTTCGGCCGCGGCTCTGTCAGTGCTGGATGATCCTGGTAAGTTCTCCTGCAAGATTCACTGAAGAACATGCGATTAAAATGCGGAACGCAAATCGCAATCGCAACGCGCCCGAAAACACACGTTTTCAATTATATGAAAAAACGCAAACGCATGCAAAAGCGCAGCAGTGTGGCCTAGCCCTTAATGCTGGGGAAAACAGGAAGTGTTTGGGGAAAAATGACAGTTGAGAAGGGGAGCCTATTAATGCAGGCAGAGACTGATCACATGACTACAAGCTGGTCACATGTCTGAAAACAGGAAGTGTTCAAGCAGGAAGTAATATTGCTAAACCTTTCCAGCAATAACTTCTCACAAATTTTATCTAGAGATGTGATTTAAGTTTTATTTTGAAGGTATGATGGAATGCTTTTTATATAATGCTAACTAGTTTGGAAGAATTGGAGACCACAGTTACCCTTTAAATATAAATTGTGCTGCCTACAATTCCATGAGCAGCATGCTTGTCTGTAAAGTCAGGGCTACGGGCTGGTCCCACTGAGCATTGCAGAAACAAAGGATAATTTTTTTTCCCCTGTAGTGTAAGGCACCCTAGCCAACCCCCAACCGCCATATTTGTTTAGTTAAAAAAGCAGCAGAACTCTACTTAAATTTCTTCAATCCCCCTGTGCTCTGATCCAGGCCCTCTGCCTGCCGAAACTACAAGCAAGAGGCTGTCCAGGCAGCCGTGTTTGTCATTGGCTGAGAGGCAGCCAATCACAGACGCGGCTGCCATCATTACACAACGGCAGAGCAACGAAGAAGAGTTCTGCTGCTTTTTTAATTAAACAAACATGGCTGGGGGTGGGCTAGGATGCCCTCCACTACAGAATTTTTTTTTTATAGGTAGGGCACCAGGCACAAAAGATAGATCCAGAGGGATTAAGTAGGGGGTGGGGCACATATGTGCATGCTGAAACCTCAATAAGGACAAGGAAATAGCAGGCATCCGGATTACTCACAGACAGCTCCTACTCTTCAGTTTTCCTAACTTTGCACAGAAATTGCTGGGGAACCATTTGGAGAAGTGATGAAAGGTAAAAAATTTTGAACACTACACAGTGGGGCCTAGAGATTTGGGGATGGACATGCCCAATTTAATATTGGTTACCGCTACTTTAACTCCTTCCTCGCACCAGCTGCAAAGGTATCGAAAGAGACACCTGCACAGCCGACGCAAACCTTTTCAATACACGGTTTGTGCTAGTAGTGTGACTATTTAATGCCACCTGATAGCTGGCATTAAATTTGTGCAGTGGTTGAATCCCCTTCAGGGATTTATCCACACGCGTATTGATTTATTCCCAGAAGGGATGTTTAAGTAAAGTTCCCTGATAATTAAAAAAAAATAATAATAAGGATGCTAACATATACGCTTTACGTCAGTGGTGGCGTGCCATAGGTGGCACTCTGAGCCCTCTCTGTGGGCACTCATGCTCAGCAGAGTTCACCAGAGTTTGTTACCAGAAAGCCAGAGAGAAAGTGTAGCGTCGGTCTGTAGCAGTGAGAGGTCACATGTTATAACATTCAGCTCTGCTTGAGTCCCTGTTTTGGACTCCTGTCTAATAATGTAGGGTTAATGGTCACTGTTTTAAATCTCAAACTCCTGTTTGGTAATGTAGAGGATAATAGGTAATCTATAATCAATTCTATCTACTGTATTGGTCTATGTTGTTTTTTCTAAAATAAAAACTCCGTATTCAGGTCATCTTGGCACTATACAATAAAAAGTGGGGTTTTGGGTTGCAGTTTGGGCACTCGGCCTATAAAAGGTTCGCCATCACTGCTTTATGTATACCCTAATGTGGCTTTGTCGCTGGTTTAAAAGCTCAGCTAGTCTTTTAGATATATAAATGTGTCCTTGCTGCCCTCTACTGGCTATTCTTGTTTTACACAAAGCTTTCTCCAAAATAGAAAATAAATATAATCAGTGTTTATATCATACTTGTATATAATGGAGAAAACGTGTCATTTAAAATTACATAAACCTAATTAAAATGTCAAACCTGTTTTATTGACACAGAAATAATGAAATAGAATTAATCGTAAAAACTAATGATATAGTAATGTTTTATTCCCCATAGGATATAAATAACTAAACATAAGCAACATAAACTGATTATTTCTTATGCTTTTAATTACATCTCATTAACATTGTTAATGTGAAATTTTCTTTTTATTTTCAATAAAAAAAAGGGGGGCGACTGGGTGAGCTTGAATATAAATACACATTATATACACTAGAGAAATGGTGCTTGTGTGGGGATATGATTACTAAGTATAAATACATTAATGGGCCATACAATAAACTATCTGGGGCATTGTTCACGGATAGAACATGTCTGAGGACATGCGGACAACCCTTAAAGGGCATGTCCACCCTTATAATAAACTTTTAGCCTATAATAGAATACCTTCCCCCAGCCCCAACCGCTATAAAATAAATTTAAGAAAGCGACCAAATCTTTACTTACCTTCCCTCTCTCCACCGACGCCCGGCCTTCTGCTTGCAATACACTGCAAGCAGGGGGCGGGACCGGCAGCCGCGTCCGTGATTGGCTGAGAGGCAGCCAATCACGGACGCGCCTGCCGGCTTCTCAGAATGCCGGGGGAGAGAGGGAAGGTAAGTAGAGTTTGGGGGTCTTTCTTAAAATTATTATTTAGCGGTTGGGGCTGGGGAAGGATATACTAATATATGGGCAAGGGGTTTTATGGTAGGGGGAGGGAGGGGGGATAAGGGCTGCAGTACGCATGCCAATCTTCTCCCGGAGGTGAGATAGGAGGCAGAGTCCTATATGGACTCTGCTATCCTCCTGGTGGGCAGTTTTTGGGACTTTGGGGGGGACTACAGGAGAACCTTACGGAGCTGGGATGTGAGGTAAGGATTTTATTACACTACATGGTGGGGCCATTAGTGGGGGGGATAATAGTTTTGTGGGTGGACATGCCCTTTAAAGAGTATGTATACTGGAAAATGTGTTTTTTAAATTGCCCATTAGTGGAAACTTTGATTCATCTCAACTTTCACTGCACTGTTTTTTTTTTTTTGCTGTTGATCTGCCCCTATTTCATTAGATATCCAATCTGAAACATCTTAAGTTTTAGCATTTCTGAAAGAAGTTTTGCTGTAGCTGGAATGGTTTGACAGTTGGTGTGCTGTATGCAGTTTTAACAGTTGGTATGTGGGAAAATATTCAGGTCAGAGCCTGAGCAAAATAAGTATTGTATTGAAGGCATGCAGCAACACACACACCTCAGAGTAAGTGCTACTTACATGTGTTTATTTATAGATTAAGATGACGCAAAGTTATTTTTTCAGTATACATATATAAGACTGGAAGAAAAGAATTTTAGTTCAGAAGGGTTTTTTTACTGTCAGAATGGTAAAACTATGGAACTTTCTTCCATTGAACTTGGTGATGGTGGGTTGAATTTATAGTTTCAACAAAAAAGCTGGATGTGTTTCCAACAAAAGAAACAATGTTGCACAATGCTAGTATTGAAACAAAGTTGGAGTTGATTCAGGGTAAGTGAACCAGCAGGAAAAGTTGGTATTGCTGACAGGGGTGTCTCTAGGGATTTTGCCACCTGAGCCAAACCCTGATTGCGGCCTATATGTGGCGCGTGCATCACGCCGCCGGCGGAGCAAAGTGGGCGTGGCTTGTGTGTGGGCTTGGCTTGTGTGTGTGCGTGGCTTTGTCGGTGGGAGTGCGGCTAGCCATTTTGTCATTTTGAACTTGGCACCATTTATTTGTACATTTTCTTTAAATAGACAATAATCAACACCATAATAACAGAAGAATAAACAATTTTGCCCAAAAAAACCTGCCACCATGTCAAGGTTCCTTTTAACAGGGCCCTAGCTTACCTAACTAGTCTAACCTAGCCTAACCTAACAAACTATCTAAAGTTAATCTAACCATATTAAATGCTTTTTAACAATATCTAACACATGTACAGTGAAAACAGACAGTAAAGGTCCCATACAGTGAGAACAGACAGTAAAGGTCCCATACAGTGAGAACAGACGGTAAAGGTCCCATACAGTGTGAACAGACAGTAATGGTCCCACACAGTGAGAACAGACAGTAATGGCCCCACACAGTGAAAACAAACAGCAAAGGTCCCATACAGTGAGAACAGACAGTAAAGGTCCCATACATATTCTATCCTCTATCTCTCACATTTTCTCTCTCTCTTTCTCCTGCAGTCTCTGTCCTCTATCTCTCTCACACAATCTCTCCTGCAGTCTCTATTCTCTATCTCACTCTCCTGCATTGTATCAACTCTCTCACATACACTGAACATACACACTCTCACGCATACTTTACACACGCTATCTCACACATACTATACATACAGCCTCACACATACTGTACATACACCCTCTCACACATACTGTATATACACAACCAACATACAAAAGATACTGATAACATAATTTGCACAAACTCTGATAAAGTGTTGGCACACAGATACTGGTAATATCATTGGCACAAACTCTGATAAAGGGTTGGCACACAGATACTGGTAAAATCATTGGCACAAACTCTGATAAAGGGTTGGCACACAGATACTGGTAAATCATTGGCACAAACTCTGATAAAGGGTTGGCACACAATACTGTAAAATCATTGGCAACAACCTCTGATAAAGGGTTGGCACACAGATACTGGTAAAATCATTGGCACAAACTCTGATAAAGGGTTGGCACACAGATACTGGTAAAATCATTGGCACAACTCTGATAAGGTTGGCACACAGATACTGGTAAAATCATTGGCCAACCTGTATAAGTGTTGACACACATATACCATAAAATCATTAGCACAAACCTGATAAAGTGTTGCACACAGATACTGGTAATCATTGGCACAGTTTGTGCCAATGATTTTACCAGTGTCTATGTGCCAACACTTTATCAGTTTGTCACAAAACACACAAAGGCAAGAGGGGTTACTTACAGTAACGATGGCAGTCTCTTAGCCCCACTCCCAGGGCTCAACACAGCACAAATATGATGGGAATGCAATGCTCCCTAGCCCCCATACAAGCATTGCAGATCACGCAAGCCAGTATTAAGACCAAATGGGCCCCTCTAAAGTCCTATTACACAAATTCTCTTATTGATCATGTTATCTGTAAAGTACTGTAAAGAAAGTAAATGCAAGTATTTGCACATCGCACTGGCACACCAGCACATCCCCCTGGCACCACAAGCACCTCCTGGCACCAACAAGCACATACCCCTGGCACCACAAGCTCCCCCTGGCACCACGAGCACATACCCCTGGCACCACCAACACACCCTCCTCTGGCACCACAAGCACACCCCCTGGCACCACCAGCACAACACCCTGGCACACCACACACCCCCCCTGGCACCACCAGCACCCCCTAACACCACACACCAGCACCCCCCCTACCAACACCACAAAAAATCATTCCTCTTACAGACATTTTGTCTGTAATTAACATTTTGTTTATGCACTGCATAAATACCACCCCCTTTGCCAATTTGCCATACAACTATTTTAAAAACTAAAAGATTACCTCACCTGGACAGGACTCATACTGTCAAGCAGATTGGGTTGGGGTAGGTAAAGAAGGTAAGCCGCCGTCAGACAGACACACACTGCAGATAGTTACTACTCCTGTGCAGGCTTCTCCAATTCAACTTCAAGACACAGGATTCAGGCGAGAGAGCGTACGCACAACATGACCAAGGCCCGCAAGCGCTGGTAGCACCGTAGCAGCGTGCCGGGAAGGGCAGTGTGGGAGCTAAGCTAGCAGTCCTGATAGGAAGCCAAGGCCCCCGCGGCCCGCATCTGAGTCACAATACATGCAGGCGGCAGCGCTTCCTCCCTCTCCACCCGGCGCCGGTAAGATCATTTTTTGTTGTTTTTTTTTACTCTGAAACTGAAATGCCGCTCTTGAGCCACAGAGACAAAGTGCCGCTCTGCTACTTTGTCTCAATGTGGCTTATTAGCGAGACGGCCCTGATTGCTGAGTAGTTGACTGGTAGACTACAGTCATTGTCATTGTCATTGTTTAACCACAAATACTATACTATTATGTTATGACTACAACACTACGAAACAGACCCCCTGAATATAATATCAGGGAACTATAAGACCCAAAACCAAGCACTCCGACCAAAAATAGAAAAACATGACATAACATTTAAGCCTGTCACAAATGCACAAAGTTTGTTAAGATAATCCTCTACAAAACCTGTATATCGCCACCATAAATATCAATACTAAAGTAAAGTGCATCTATAATGCAATATAATAAATAAGCATATAAATGTAATGCAAAATAAGCAGAATCTAAAATACTACCATCTACTACCTGATGAAGGGGGTGTTACCCTCGAAACGTTGTATTGTTGTTTGATGTTTGTCTTGAAATAAAACGTTCTATTTTGGAGTGCAGCCCACCCTGTATCTTTTGATTGCCTTGTCCCTTGGAAGTAGGGGAATTGGATTTTCTGCCACCCACCTGGGGATTAGTGTGCATATGGACTTCTTATATATTATTGACTACCACCCCTGCCTCAATTGGAAGGAGATGCCTGGAGAAACTGGCAGTAAATGAATCAAAGTCATCTCACACTGTAGTGTGGAAATCGTTACTAATTGTCCAGCAACCAGTCATATGTTGCTACTTTTCCAAAACAAAGTATCCAAAGGAATAGGTGGTAAAACACTGTGATACAATATATCAGGGCAGGTGGAATAACACAGTACTCACAACCACACCGTTTAACACGCTTCCAATAAGCTAAGGATCTTCCCATTCACAAAAACTTTCTTCACCTGCAGACTTGGATTCCCAGAAACCATTATTTCCTGTGATGTGATGCGTTTCCTTTGAGGGTGAAGTTTTGGTGCAGTAGAAGCGTGGAGTGGAGCAGAGCAAGTGGTTGGGAGTTGGGGTGGTTGAGTAGGATCCGGTGTGTGGTAGAGGGGTTGTGGGGGTGGGGTTGTGGGTATATGCAGGGGTGAGATGAGTAGGCCTGAAGGAGGGTGAGTGGTATAGGCCTGAAGAAGTGGGTGATTGGAGTGGGACTGTAGGATTGTATTTGGAGGGGTCAGACAATATGGCCACACCCAAAAGTCTCTGAGCTCGAAGGGCTCAAAACAAAAGTTCAGGAGCACCCTAATCTATAAAACATAATAGATATAGGATGCCCATTGGACACGCCAGGGATATGGACAGGAGTTGTATCAGGAGGAGTGGGGCACATACAGCACCAAGGAAAAAGAACAAAAAAGGTGAATATAATCTAAGTTCTGATATGTCCAAAAAAAAATTATTTCATAATATTTAACGTTTTTTGTATGTTTACTGGGCCACTCCTGAAGAAAATTTTTTTAGGTGCCCCTCCACACAGGTGTTTTGTTCTTGGTACATATTGTGGTACATATTTTTCTTAAAAACAGGATATACATATGTGTATATATATATATATTATATATATATATATATTATATATATATATATAGATATCTAATATATATATATATATATATATATATACTCTGTTTTTTAGTATGTGACATGAAGATTCGGTGGAGGTCCATCAAGGATATTTTAAAAAAAGAGCTCAATTCAGAGTGGGAGGGCTCCCCAAGTGGCTCCGGTGCCAGCAGGAAAGCACGGTACCGATTTGAGGCATGTTAGATTTCCTACGACCTGTCATGGAATTTGCATCCTAAGTGCTATTCAAATACTATTTTAAAAAAGTCTGCTTTATCTATTATTATTATGTTTTTAAACTTTAATGTTTTAACACGCAGTTCAGAGGATAATACGCCAAATGGTCCACCACAAGCAGAACAAGACAGTGTTGGAGAACCACAACCTCAGGAAAAAATAGAGGTGAGCACACAAGGGAAAGAAATTAGTTGTGAGGAACCCAGTGTATCTGCACCTTCAAGGATACAAACCTGACCTTACGCCTTACCCTTCCTAAGTCTGCAGCTGCATCATTTCTTAACACCTTTCATGGAGTTTGCATCTTTAGCAATTTAAAAAAAAATGTTCGGCATCATCATATTAATACTCTTTTCATTTCTTCAAATGTGCATTGTATTTTTTTTTTTTAAATGTAACATCTCTGTAATGATACTGGGCCAATTCCTGAAAAATATTTATTTCTTATCCACTTCACACAGTTGTTTTGTTTGTGGTAAATATGTGTGAACATATATATATATATAGCTTGAAAAGCAGCACGGTAGGCACACCTCTCACAGTTGAATGCCCAGGTGCAGTCCAGCAGTTGTATATAGAAAACAAAATCAAGGGGCGCACTCACGGGTCTTGTAGAATTTTCGAAGCTTTAATGCGTGGTTTACATGTTTATATCAATAGCTTCTGTTTTGAAGTACATGACAGGAAGCCTCAATGGATCTCCATCATGGATACTTCATCATCAACCTCTTCTCATAGTGTACAATTTTTCTTCATCATGATCCTCTTTTCACTATTTGCTCCAATGTAGTGTATTCTACCAGCCCTTCTTCTTGATATATGCACTTGTGTAAATGGTCTTCATCATGAACCTCTTCTCAGTGTGCAATTCTTCTTCATCATGAACGTGTTTTCACTATGTGCTTCAATGTAGTGTATACTACCTGCCATTCTACTTGATGCACTTGTTCAAATGGTCTTCTACAATAACCGCTACTCATACTGGTGAAACTTATAATGTAATAAAAAGCATCATAGCATCCCTTATTGACCTCACTACATAAAAACAAAGTAGTGGCTCATAGCATCCCTTACACTCTGTGGTCTTCTACCAATAGCAGGCTGCAGATATAGCAAGGTATCTACAGCCTGGTGAGCAAGGTCGAAAGACTCTTCCCTTATTCCTTACATAATTATGAAGCACAAATGTAGCTTTTACCACATTGATCGAATTCACAGGGGTCATCTGCATGGATGTGTGAAGTACACCCAACTTGTTGGCCAAGACTCCAAATGAGCACTTTACTACTCATTGTGCTCTAAGTCAGTAGTTAAACACTCTCCTTACATCATTCAAAGAACTTTGTGCATAAGGACCCATCAGATGTTCAGAGAAGCCAAACTTATCAGCAATGAACACGTGCAGGTAAGCAGGGTGCCCTGTACCAGGCCATGGCTTTGGGGAAGGCAGATCCAGCTAGCCCTGATGCAACTTCCCCAAACGAATGCTGGAATACGCTGGAGTCACTACAGCTACTGTAAGAATCCACATCTATGTAGGTGAATCGATAGTCAGCATACACCACAGCGAGCAGCACTATAGAGTACTTCTTGTAGTTGAAGTAGCGATTGCCACTGTAGGGAGGCATAACCATGGATAGTTGTCTTGCCCGTCCTAAAGTCAAGGTGAAGAGACTTGAAAGACTGTCCTGTAGCCAGAAATCTGTACAAAACAAAAAAGGTCACAGACTTTTTCTTTACAAGCATCTGCTCACACCCTCTTCCCTACCAGCCTTGTTCCCACCCTCTTCCCTACCAGCCTTCCTCCCAACCTTCTTCAATACAATCCTTAGCTACCTACCAGCCTTGCTCCCACCCTCTTCCCTACCAGCCTAGTACCAAAATTTCATCACTACAAATCATTATGCATCAGTCATTCCTCAATATCATTCATTACAAAAAAAAATAAAATTATATACATACCGTAGGGTGATCCAACAAATCAACAAAGCGGCGAAAAAAATTAAATAAAATAAGAATATTAATAATTATCGGTACACAATATAATATATCACATCAGGATAGACAAATATATAATTACCTCTTGTCACGAACGCCAGTTCGCTGGGCACGTGATCTGACTAATCAATCGGTACAAGCTGTCACACTGCAAAACATTCCATTCAACCACATATAAACTTATTAGAGGCTAACTGAGTTCTTTTAGAGCATCAAAGACAAAACTTATTAAATTTTAGATTTAATATTCCCAAAGGTGGACAGTATAATACAAAAATAAAATAAAATGGTGCTACCATAAAATGACATACAATAGGTACAACAGTTATATAAAATAAAAAGGATAAAAATATTCACAGACCCTACTCACTAGAAGAAGTCCTGTATCATACACACAGTTTTAGCATGTCCCCTCGGTATGAACACAGTTATAGGGGCTACAAGGATTTTTTAAACCCCTTGATGAACCACCCCCCTCCTGCTATGCATGAGGTGGGAGTGTCTAGGAATGTCCAGATTTTACAACTAGCCAAAAGCATTTATTCCCCCTCAGGCAGATTCCATATAAATGTAGATATGTACATTGTACTGGGATATATACCACATATTCCTCTCCTGTATTAATTATCAATTCCTACAATACCAAACATGACCTGTATGTAATACATATTTCCCAAGATATCAATAACTTGATTTCAACTCCCTTGGCAAGGGAATAAGATATCCATGTTGGATATCATTTGGGCATACCTTCCCATTCACAAATATAATATTGGTTTCACATATTCCCATACCGAAATACATTTATTTTACATGTATGACTGTCCTTAAAATGACCCTGTTGTTATTAACAGACCTCTAGCTGTAGAGAATTCCAGATACACGGTTTGGCCCTGCATTGTCTGGAAAAGAAGATCTGGTTCCATGCTTCACTAATCGTAATATAAACAATAGGACTGTTCCAGGGTGGAATGGCATTTTATTGGTCCTTTGAAAGACCGAGTACCAATAGTTAACCCATTCTTGCCAAGTCACTGCACACTTTCCTGATACCTCTGAATAGACATCCTGGTGTAGGAAAAAAAACATCCTGGTGTAGATCCCTATACAGGTTCCAGAATAGGCCCTTCTCCCTCTCTCTCAGAGGATGAACCCAGAATCTATGGGTAATCTTTCTGTAATCCATCATAGCATCAATAAGGATCAAAGCCAACATCTTCAGAATCTTGCACATAAAATCATCCCCTTGCAAAAACATTTTGCCAGGAATAGTATAGCACTAGTCTAACCACACTGCAAAACACAACTGCTCTCTCCAAAACATGGCAACAAACCCACAAAGACAGGAAGTGACATCACAGGATGTTGAAAACAGTGTTTTTTCTAAATATCAAATCCCCTTTGCTCACTTATGAAACAAGACATGTTTCCATTATTATATATTATTTTCTATTATATTATTTATTATATAATATACATATATAGATTTTATATATAAAAGCTATGGTGGGATAAGGGTATAAAGCTTTGCGTTTAGCAAGGCAGAGTACATGAGGTTGCAGGTTCGAATCACCCAACTTATCTGTGCTTGCTTTGCCATTAAATTATTAATCTTTGAGTGCTCCTAATTTCCCCCACCCAACCTTAATCACTGCCTTCTTGTAGTGCCTTACCATGGACACTGCTCTGCTTACACATCTTCCCCTCCCTCAACCCTTGTTTCTTTTCTCTGCTTAATCTTGTTACAGAAAGTGTGCTGCAGCTAAAGATCATAATAAGAGGTCAGGGATAGGGAACATATTATAATTTTCTCTGGCGGCAAGCTCCCCAAAGGTCTAGGGGTCAAAAGTAGTACCGGCCATCTATGTGCCCAGCTAAGGTGGATTATGGTAGGTGACCTCTGGTACCCACAGATTAATTTCATAAACCACCCAGCAGCCACAGCAAAGGAAGATGTAAGACACAGCTTTGTGTATCTCTGTGAATATGCTCTGCCTATTGGAGCAATGTTGTCTGGACATTTTGTTCCCCTTTAATAAAACTGCTATGGCACGATAGGTGACATGTTCATTATACAAATATAGTGTGTATGATGGAAACACAATGGTTTCTCCTAACTGAGGATAGGGGGTACAGAGCTTATAGGTACGAAACCTTCCATGACTGCGAGAAGGGGGAGGAACCTGAGGGATTGATGGTCACCAAGCCATTTTAGATCAAAAAAATTGATTGATCCAGGAATGGCTGGGATTTAAATGGGAACAATGGTCTCCAAAGAAGGTAAGTTTAAATGAATGGCCAGTTTCCTGCCTTTAAAACGAGCCATCAACTACCTCTCTACGTGCTCCACAGCCCAAGATATACAGAAATGACTGACCAGAAAGTTAATGGGTGGGAGGCTGACATGTGACATTCCTGAGGCTTCTCCTGCAAAGTGCCACCAGCGAGCACAGCCTCAGACTCCCTCAGTGTGTGAGGGAGACAGGAAGTGCCTCCTCCTCTCTTCTGTGTGAAGTCCTGACAGAGAAGGTAAGGGAATCTACAGCCCTTCTCTTTCACTGTGTGAAAACAGCCTCTTCAGGCAAGTTCTCACTCTGCCTAAAAAAGCTGTTTCCACAGAGTTTTCTGTAGGGGTTTTTTGTCTGAGTAACCCACGGCACCCGTGAGTGGGTGGGGCTTAGACACCCGCAAGTGGGCGGGGGTTAGGCACCAGTGAGTGGGCGAGGCTTAGACATCCATGAGTGGGCGGGGCATAGACACACATTAGTGGTAAGTTGGTGGGGCTTAGGCACCTGTGAGTGGGTGGGGCCACATGGGGCTGTAAGATAATGGGCCATAGGGGCCTGCAACTGGAGGGACCATGGGGTCCATGAGAGGGAGGGACCAGGGGGGGTGCAAAGGGGAGGAGGAGACACAGGACAGATTGAGTGACCGTTTCAGAGCAGGAAGTGCAGGGGACCTGGTGATGCTGCTGCCATATCACACACAAAAATGTAAATATCTTCAAAACTATGCAAAATAAACAATGGAAATAAATTGCAAAAATTCTCAGGAAATCCCTATCAATTTACCTAAAGTCATTTTTGGACCACAGATCCCCTTTAAGGAAGCTAAAGGGAACCATCAATGTAGTAAAGCTATCATGTGTAAATTCATAAAAACAAGCCGATGTGTTTAAAAATAGCAATGGAAAAGAATTTAAAGTATTATCCCTAATTACCTGCCAATTGAGTCAGATTGTCTATATGCTGGAGTGTAAATGTGGAATAAGATATATTGGGCAGACAAAAAGGTAAAAATAGAAAAAAGTTTAATTGCTCAGCATATATGGGAATCCCACCAGACAAATAAGGTTTTATTTTCATTCATGGGCTTACAGGAGGTGTCCTTAGGCCAAAGGGGAGGCAATATGGAAAAGAAGTTGCTCCAGGCTGAAAGAAGATGGATTTTCACATTAGGGACCACGTGGCCAAGAGGGCTAAATAAAGTATAAATTATGCATGTTTTCTGCAATCCCGGTTTTAAAATTCTTTAAAAAATTTTTAAAAATGTTTAGAAACATTTATACTTGTTTAGAACATTCTTGCCATTCTCTAAAAGAGAGGATCAGATGAAAAGGTTTAATGAAAGTATAAACTAAGCAGGTTTTTTGTGCTCATTATATACTAGCCATGTTTGCTCATAATACATAAGTAATTGTCATTCTACCCCCTTCTTGCTGCACCTTTAAGAGGGAGCTATTTAAACCCTGCATCCTCAAAGATCGCAAGACCTTGTTTAACAACAGGTGAAATGATTGCCAGTCCTTTGTTGGGCTCCAGAGTGGAGAAGGACTTGGACATGGGATGTGTGTGTGGACGTCTCACAGGAGATGACTGGGATCATCTTTGATCTTTACTGCAGGTCCGGGGGAAGAGAATAGCTGCTGAGTGCAGTGAGCACATTTATACATCTGGTCACGTGAGTAATAAAAATACATATATAATAATACCCAACAACAACAATTTATATTAAAGGAGACCTATCATGGTAATTCCAACCTCCCAATATTTTATCTGTGAGGACCACCAGCCCAAAGAAAATCAATTTTGCCAGTCTTCCTCCTGGCTTCAGCACTATCTTTAATACAGGACTATCCTGGCAAATTAAAACTGTAAGTTCTGTAGCTCCTCAACGAAACAATATTGTGAGGTGGGAATAATCTATCCTACCTCCCTGCCCCCAAGTACTTTCTATTTTCAAAAAATATCTTTATTAAAGGATAACTCTACTATAAAAATGTACTATTTTAAGAATTAATATATAAGTGCCCTTGAACACAAACTGGTAAATGAAAGCTGCTCACCACAGAGAATTGTAAATGACATCTGCCCACCACAGTGACTGGTAAATAACAGCTGCCCACCACAGTGACTGGTAAATAACAGTTGTCCACCAGTGACTGGTAAATAACAGCTGCCCACCCCAGTGACTAGTAAATAACAGTTGTCCACCACAGTGACTGGTAAATGACAGCTGCCCACCACAGTGACTAGTAAATGACAGCTGCCCACCACAGTGACTGGTAAATGACAGTCGCCCTAAACATTGACTGCTAATGAAAAAGATTGTATTTAACTTAATGTGTTACCAGGTAGCCATGAAACAGCAGGCACAGCTGGAGACCAATATTCTGGGAGAAAAAAAAAATTATTGACACTTTATCTTCTGAGTTTCTCCCTTCAGCATTTGGGGCATTATTTGAACATGATCTCCCAGCAGGTCAGTTAAAGAACTTCAAGTACTGCTGGATTGAGACATTACAAAAATATGGATTTATCTGCTTTCTGAATTGGGAACATTCAGAATAGCTAAATCCAGCTCCATATTTTTGTAATGTCCCAATTGAAAAATGAAATATTTCTGTAAATCTGTAATGATACCATTGTCTTTTTATAACTATACACATTCCTTACTCTTACTACACTATTTTACTGTACTTACCTTGTAAGGTACTGTAGTAGTAGCTTTTAGAAAGGAGTGCTTGCTTAGGCCTGTTGCACGGCTATCTCTACAGTTACCTGGATCTGGCCCCCACAATCAAAAATACTCTTGCTTTAAACAGCTCCTTAAGGCGCAACTGTGGTCTCCAAACCAGTTAGGGTTAAATAAAAACCTGGCTGCAGCTTGTGAGAAATTATATTGGCGTGAATGTTCAAATTTCCTGATTTCAGCAGGTTGAGCGACATTGCTTGACCCTCTGTTCCTCCCCTCCGGCCCAGGGAAAAAGCAAGCTAACTTTCCTGTGGTGGTCTTAAATGGCATCTAAACTGAAAAAAAAATATTTTTAATTGCCTATTGCTGGAAACAATAATTCTTCCCAACCACCACTGTGCAATTTTTGTTGCTCTGTTCCCTTTTCATTTAGATATCCAATCTGAACCATCTTAAATTTCAGCTATGTTGTCATAAAGTTTTCTGCAGTGAGCAGTTTTGCTGTTGCTGGAATGGTGATAGTTTTGACAATTGGTATGTGGGAAACCATTCTAGTGCTGCCTCATAGCGATTACGGAGTATGCTTGCCGTCATAAAAAAGTCTGGTCAGATGGAAGGGGAGTGGTTAAAAAAAAAGATGGGGGGATACGGAGCCTGAGCAAAACAAGAACTGGATTGTAGGTTTGCTGTAACACATACAGTAGAGTAAGTGCTACTTATACATATTGATTTATATATTAAGATGAGGAAAAGTAATTTGTCAGTATTGTCGCCCTGTAATGCTGGCAAAAACTGGAAAAACAGTTGATAAGGGGGCCTATTAATGTAGGCAGAGGCTAGTAAAATAACTACAAACATTGCCACATGTCTGAAAACAGGAAGTGTTCAAGCTCAAAGTAATATTTCTGAACCTTTCCAGCAATAACTTCTCATATGTGATCTAGGTTCATTTTCAAGGTATAGCAGGAAGCTTTTCATATAAGCCTATATTGTTTGGAAAAAATAGGAGAGCACACTTACCCTTAAATGCAAGTGAATTAACTTAAGACTATCCTATAATCATGACCGTTTGCTATAAAGAATGGCCCATCCCATTGCATCAAACATTATAAAACTTATTGTCCTCTGTAACATACAGAAGAAAGGAGGGGGAAGTATCAGCCTTACCCATTTTGTGACATCAGTCACTTCCTGCTCTCACCCCTTCCCTCCATTTACATGTGAGGAGACAAAAGGGTTACAAGGGTAGTAACAAAAGTTGCACAAAATATACTAATTATTGTTTCCCATTGCCAACATAGAGTAGTTGCTTATATTTAGATTTTCTAAGCAATGGTTACCTGGATTAAAACTATTTAATCCAAGTTTATTTCATAAAGGAAAGCATTTGACAGCATTTGTTGTTTTTATTTTAATATAAGAAACACAAGTGCCATTCCATCAGACCTTAAGGGCTAGGCCACACTATCGTGTTTTTCTTGAGTTGACGAATGCGATTGCGCTTTCCCCCCCAGATCATTGAAAAAAAGATCTGTGCGGTAAGGCAGCCAAAGATCCTAGTAAGAGGTCAGTGATGTCATATTATATTTCTGCTACTGGAGTGACAGGTCTTTCCCTGTAAATGTTGTGATTTCAAATGATGATTTATCAGAATCTACAACTCAGATATAAAATACAAATAATCTTTTGGAGTAGTAGTAGAGATACCCTTTAAAATTAGAAGTAAATCATATCCTATTCCCCCAACAGTGGTGTTTTCGTGAGTATAAGAGCAAATGTGAGCATTATGCCCTTGATGACCCCTGTTTATTTATTTTAGCCATAAAACTATCCAAGTAATCTCCTCTGTAACTGGTATACTACAAATAACCCAGTGTATAAATTAAGCTTATTCACGTATGATATTGCACTCACAATCCCCCTTAATAGCCTTGCCAAATTTGCTCCATGGGCTTCAATGTACCAGAAGCTTCAGATTTAAAAATAAATCAGAGAAAAACCAAAAGGAATGAATCGTGACACGACTGAAAAAAAAATGTAATCTCTTTAAACTGTGATCTAAAATCGAGAGACACCAGTATTCAATAACTAAGTGTACATATTTCCCCAGCACTAGGCTACCATTACTCCCATTTACAGTATAAAGCATTAAAAAACATATCTGCATAAATGGCACACAATTCCTAGCTTCTGGTTGAAGAGAATCAAAACTACAAAAATTAATTTTCTTTAACAAATACTTTTTCTTTCAGTGCTTGCCAGTTTGGATCTGTAAATTGCAAACTGCAAAGATAACGTTTCGGTTTCCAAAAGTCAGTATCTACTGTAACTTGACATGTGCCTAACCGAGGTAAGGCTTTGTGCTGTAATATGATTACTGTCTTGCCTCCTAGCTGACAGCCAGTTTCCTTGTTCGGATTTTGGGAGCTGAGCCCTAGTACCCAACAGCTATAGCAAAGGGAAGGCAAGACAGTTTGTTGTAGGACAATGTTGTCTGGTGACTTTAGTTCACCTTTAAACAATGGGCCCACTTCACCTTTGTATTTCGATTTTTTTGGTGAAAAGTGGTGAAATTTGATTGGAATGGATCATCTGTACCATCTTGCAGCCATCATAATTGTACTGCCAGCTTAATAAAAAGTTATGTGAATGTATCAATTTCAGTTTTTGCTGATAAAATGTTCATTCTCTAGCAACAGTAATCTAAAGATAATGGTGCCTGTCTCAGAGAAAGAATGGTCATCAAAGTTGAGGATCCCAGAATAATGTTAATGCTTATGGACATCCTAAGATTAACATTATTTGTACACAAATATATCTACATATACGCTGTTACAAAATGTCTGGCATTCCAGACTAATTTTTATTTTTGGAGGTACAGATGCATTGAATTGTCCGTGCCCTGTAGTTAGAAGCTCAACCAATACATATCGAAAATATATTTTCAGGAGAAGCATTTTTTTTAAAATTGTTTTTATTTCTTATATTTAGAAATGTATAATCTTTTTTAATAACTGCAAAGGAAAAACAAAAAAAAAAAAAAAAAATCAGCCACACGTGAGGAACTAATAACCGATTAAGAGAATGCAGTGCTGTATCTTTTATAGAGACCGTGCGTATGTGCCATAATAAATTGTCTATTAGTAAAAAAATACATTTCAGGGCACATAATACAGCATCCTTATCACAAATTGCAGCAGGGATACTTGAAAGATATTAATCAAACTACAGAAATCTGAGAATTTATGCTCAGCATTTATAAAGGTAGCAACTTTGTGCATTTTGCTTCAAAATGTTACTGTTGTGAGTACTGTAGAAACGCTGCTTTATTGCTGCAGATGTTACAAAGTTCAAGGCTCAAAAGGTATGAGTACAAAGGTATCCTTAAGAAACGTTCAGTATTTTTTTATACAAAAAGTAAAGCTTAAAAAAGTTGAATTTACAAACAAAAACAAAATAAAAAAAGGGGAAAAAGAAAAAAAAACAAAAAAACACCAAAATAAGTGGTATGCACGCATTTTATATACAGGCATTTTAACTCCCTCCCCCCCACCTCCCAAATGCATAGCAGAAAACATACAATTTCCTTCAGTCTCTTCTGACCAAAATAAGAGATGAGTGTTCTCCTTCATACTTATAATGAAAGTGAGTTCATATTTAATCTTAAAATCTTCAAATCTTTGTTATTATACATTACCCTACATATGCGCTGTAAGCCCATGAACTTTGTAATACAGAAAACTTAATGGAGAATGACTACATGAAACTAGGGTAAGGCATCCCTGCTGGTTACATGTGTGTAGCAAAAAGATTAATTACAAAACCATGGAAGCACCTGAACCACAGTTTGTCAACCACACATTAACTAAATGGTTCTAGAGAAGACTAGAGTCTTTAGGGAACACATTTATGACCAAGATGTAAAAATATAATTCTCGGGATTAATTAGAGATTAATTGGTTATCAAACCAAACCAGAGGATATCTATAATTCCTGGTATGCTTGGTGTTGTTTCCAAGTACAGTTTTACAACTTACAGCATTAATCCTTTAGCTTTAAGGGTTGCCAGTAATGCGGATGGGCAGGCAAGTGTGTCTCTACCACATGCTGGCATTAGGTCTTTTTAACCATTCCTGAAATTATTTTAGGCAGTCATTATATGAAAAGAGGAATAAAAGCTCCAATTACAGGTTTCCATTTAAATAAAGCAAAAGCCCAAACAGTATGCTTAATGGCATTACACAATAATATAAGTTTGGGGGTTACTATGGGAAAATAATATTGTAGTGTTTGAACATTGGTCCTTTAGAGACAAAGTAAGCAACTTAAAGGCATTACTTATAAAAAGAGACAAGGAAGATGTTTCCATGGCATCATCTTCACATGCTCATTCGAGGCCGATATTTTGGCCATGGCTTTAAAGTCTACTCCGTAAAATGCAAGTTCAGGCAAAATATCTAATACTATTGAGTTCATGATTACTTAATGATCAGTTAATACTCAATAGAATCCATAAGATAAATAGTTAGGTCCAAACCGGCTTCACATTATTAGAGTTTATTAGAGATGGTGCTCAAAAGTGGTCTATCAAAACAGAAACACAGTTTGCTCCGACAAGATAGTTAGGGTCTCCAGGAAGGGATTTGTTCTGCCAGTGTTTTGGGTCACCTGCAAACAAACACAAAAATTCAAATGTTGATATTGCCATATTCCACATTTAACTGCACACAATACAGTCCTGCCTTAGAGAGATAGCTTGCAATACAGTCAATTCTTTACAATAAATCTACATACAGAAGTGCCATTGTGGGAGCAACCGAATGCCCGTTACGGCCAATAATCGCTCCATTTGTGGACAAATGGTGGGATGTCATTGATGATCCGACCTACCAGATCACCCACAATGCCCAACCGATCGTCCCCACAGGCTAATTCTTGCCCGTAATGACTGTTCGCCAGTCAGTCATGCGTTGTGCGTGTCTGTTTGTAGATTTACACATTTATGCTACATGTGAAGTGCTGCATGTAAAAGCACTTCAATTCTAATTATGATCATGGGTACTTAAGGCTATACTCCAGTTCACTTTATTATGCCCCCCACAAATGGTTTGTTATATCTGAAATGTGTATTGTATGTCAAAATACAAGCCATGATATGTGTATGCATCTCTCATTGAACTGTTAGTACACGGGCTACAACACAGTGGACAAAATAACACCTACAAACGATAAAAGTGAAAGCATTTTACCTAATTTCTTATATCTCACTTGGATTTGGCTGACACACAAAAGTGCAGGTGAGTCTCCTATTCATTCTATCACATATATTAAGACAAATATATATATATATTTTTAAAATTTACAAAATCCTAATGCCATTTGGGTTTGGACAATTACATGCCTGCACAAGCTCAACTCTAATGTATAAATAACAGTCACAATTAATTGCAATCTTCCAGGCATACTTGCCAACTTAACGCTACTGCTCAGAACTAGGGTGTTTTGTAGATGTTTTTCCATATACCTTAATGTGTACATTCAATTTGAATTACCATATGCAAATGTATAGAAACAGTATACTAAAGAAAATGTGGACAAGCAGTGCACCACTATTATCAGGGATATGGCTTCGCAGACTACTGCGGTGCTAATGGGGATATATGAAAAAACAAAATAGACATACCATTGGACCAAAGATCCAGATTAAAAAGTGTCCCCATTCGAAAGCACAGAGCCTTGTACCTCCCAATTATAAATCCAATTACCACCCTTATTAAACAACTATAAAGAAGAACCATTAAAATATTCATAGACTACATTAATAATAGCACCAATATACAGAGTCGACCGGGGCATTCCCCTCTTGAATAGTCCAATCAGCTGGGTTCCAGTGAAATCTCAGGGAACAGTCTAAACTTCTCCTTTAAAAGTTCTCACCATTCTAACCACCACCGCTGAATATATATACAGTGAAAGAGGAAGTATCAACAAAATCTCAATACCATCCCTATGCACATTCGGCTAAACCAGGACTAATAACCACACATAGTTACCTCTGCCTTCCAGACTTCTCGGCGGGTTCAAAAAGTATGATGAAAAGTAGCATTCGTGTGTTAATATTGCTGCCCTGGCATTATTGTTACTTTGTGTTTCAAGCCATGATGTGAGTCTTTTATATGTCTTTTTTATATGTGCAGATAGACAGCATTGGGGGGGGGGGTTGGTTACATTATTGCCAAAGCGAGGAGGCTATTTAAGCAGCTGTTGATTCACCTTGTGAGACCCTGAGGAGGTCCCGTGCTAGGGATGAAACGTTGTCGGTGTGGTGCCGTGAGAGGGTTCCTTTGTTTATTTTGTCAAGCTCAACTAATTTGCATTGAGATCCCTGGTAAACTTAAGGATTTTTTAGAAGCACAGCCACTCTTGGTTGCCAGTCAAGATTCCAGTGTCATATATTCCACATGTTTGTTTCGATGATTACAAGCATACTTAAAAACATTACAACTAAACTTAACAGGACTCATAACTACCCCTTTAGATAAAGGCCATGTTCACCCTTAAAGGGGAATTTCAGTGCAAATACATATACTATAAGAAAAACAAGCAGTATTTTTCCATCCTAATGACCTTAACTTGCCCATTCAGTATTTTGTAGGAGTATAAATAGATGCTTCTGAAATTCTGACTTCCTGTTTGCAGGACCCCTAATAGAGACCGTTATGGTCTTGCCCATGACCCAGTGCCTGGGTTGATTCAGATGCTCAGTAGAGATCTGAGCATGTTTGACCCATCCAACAGCCAATCAGTAGATATTACTGTTAGAAACATTCCAAGGAAGTTGTGCATCCAGGGAAAAAGAAGGACTGTTAGAACCTGAAATAGCAGCTTGCTAATGCCAACAGCAGGGAATATAGGGGTATAAATTCAACAGATTTTTTAAAATGGGAGAGAATATGTAGAATAATGCTCAATATAAACTAAGAATTGTAAAAATAATTATATTTTCCAATTAACTTTCCCTTTAAAACAAAAAAAAAATTGAATTGTCTGTTATTTGCCCTTGACCTGCAACTGATATATTTTACACCTAATTTCCTGCATTACTAACCAGATATTTTAAGATAATTTTTCTGGCAGAGTAAGCTGGCCCCAGCCTCCATGCAGTCAGACATCACAGACAATGATTGACTGTTTCACCTGTTGCTTCCTCTGCACACGCTCAAGCCTCTAAAAAGCTCATTGTGCAGATGGAGGAGGCAGATACCTTTACCAGAAAGGAATCAAACTTATAATTATCTTAATTATATATCTTAATGCATGTAATAAACTGGTAAAGATAGCAGTTGGGGTTCCGGACAGATAACGGACAAACCACCAGTTTTTTGATTTAAGGGTGGACAACCTTGGCCCAATATTCCCAGCCAACAGACAAATAAACCAACAAACCAATTAGTAGTCTGTTGATTAGAAATTATAGTGGCACCTCCACTTCTGCTGACATTTTGATCTAACTGACTAAAACCAAATGGTGTGTTGTCAATCAAAATATTCTCCAGTGTGTACAGACCAAAAATTTTATACAATACCATCAGGTGGCTCTTAATTTATTTCAGTTCGTAAAAGCTGGAAGATTTTATTAAAATGAATGGGGAACTGTGGTCTCCAGATTTTAAATGAAAGATCAGGTCCCTACCTCTAAAATGAGCCATCAACCATCTCTCTACATGCTGACCAGAAAGTAAATGGGTGGGAGGATGACATGTAACATAGCACAGCCTCAGACTTCACAGTGTGTGAGGGAAACAAGAAGTCCCTCCCCCTCCCTGCTGGGTGAAGGTCCCCACAGAAAAGGAAAGGGAATCTACAGCCCCACCCTCCCACTATGTGAAAACAGCATTTTTTCAGGTAGATCTCACACTACCTAAGAAAGGCAGTTTTCAAACAGTTTTCGGGGGGGGAGATAATGGGTCTTAGTGGGGGAAGGGCCACGTCACTAAGTGGGTGGGACCACGGCACCCGTGAGTAGACAGGGCCAAAAAAGAACCAAGGAGGTACTGCAAGGGGAGCTGTAAGGAAAGGATCCAAGAGGGGCCTGAAAGAGGGGGGGGGGGGGGCAAGGGGCCCACGAGTGGGAGAGGCCAGGGGGGCTTGCAAGCGGAGGAGACAGAGGACAGAGTGACTGCCGCATGGTGTCAGAGCAGGAAACGCTGGGGATCTGGTGATGCTGCTGTCAGTACAGATACCCCAAAGACAGGGTCCTAAAAGACACACCCTTTAGCATATCCCAAAGAGAACGGGCATATTACTCTGTTATATTATATACATCAGAACAAATTCCGAGCACCCCAAGGGCTTAATATCCCAACAATTTATTCCCAACAAAAGAAGGTCTGTGGCCGTTTCAGCCCGACATAGCAGGGCCGTCCTATACAAAATTCCAAAAAAATGTAGCAGCACACCTAAATAGAATCCATATTAGTACAGATTGGTGCAAATCTCCAAAATAGGGAGCTGTATACCCAATTTTATCCAGAAAAAAAGAGACTGAGCAGCACTCTGTTTTAAATCATGCAATATATTTCAAAAATTCTATTCAAATATTCTCATAATAGGCTTATGAAGGTTCTCATTCATCCAGGTCATGGTATATCTGTTGTATTCAATTAGATCAACTGGACTTGAAGTTTAGTTCTTGAAGACGTTTCGCTAGTCATCCGACTGGCTTTTTCAATTCAGAATGACTTGTACAAGAATCTGTGGCAATTATGTACCCTGGAAAATCCCAATTAGCATATCACAGCCAGGTGTTAAGGGCGTGATAAGATAGTTGCTAAGAGTGTTATAGGAACGCCCAGAGTAAGGAGTCAAAACAGCATTGTACACTGCACTTCACTGCAGTGCAGTGAAGAATGCTCTGATTTGTATGTGGGGGAGACCAAACAACAACTGCATCAACGTATGGCCCAGCACAGAAGAGCCAATTCCTCGGGTCAGGACTCAGCCGTGTACCTGCATCTTAAGGATAAAGGATATACCTTTGAAGATTGTAATGTTAACATATTGGCAAAGGAACGTGACTGGTTCAAGAGAGGTGTTAAGGAGGCCATTTATGTGAAAATAAAGAAACCAAGCCTAAATAGAGGTGGGGGGGGTTCGACACCATCTGTCTGCTATGTACAATGCTGTTTTGATACCTTACTCTGGGCGTTCCTATAACACCTCTTAGCCACTATCTAATCACGCCCTTAACACCTGGCTGTGATATGCTAATTGGGATTTTCCAGGGTACATAATTGCCACAGATTCTTGTACAAGTCATTCTGAATTGAGAAAGCCAGTCGGATGACTAGCGAAACGTCTTCAAGAACTAAACTTCAAGTCCAGTTGATCTAATTGAATACAACAGATATTCTCATAATAGCAACGTTTTGGGTCCATATTACCCTTCATCAGGCATGAGAACTAGAGAGTGAATGGCCTATCAATACCATCCCTTTTATACATCATTCACAGGATATGACATCATTCACATAATTAAAGCAGCCATATTTGTTCCATATAATACTATTAACCCTTCGTACACATCAATAAATATATTTAGAGACTTCAAAGTCTATAAATATAAATTATAATCCCTGTTATAGGGAGACCAACTTTATATATATATATATATATATATATATATATATATATATATATATATATACACATATATATATATATATCTGCAGTGACTGAACCAAAATTCATTTTATTAAAAAATATAACAAGAACGTGAACACAATGTATAAAATATCTTGTAAAGTGCAAGTGCGATACGTAGGGTAGATACACCAAACAACAGCATCATATAAAAATATATAATATATATTATTTATATAAATAAAATTAAAATATATGTGAATCCACGGCCAGCTGTTTATTGCCTGCCCTAGAACACATTCAGGATTCCTTAACCGTAAGGTACCGTGGATAAACAGGGAATAAATAGCCCAGTCTGTACAAAAAGTAAATAAAGTGGCTGGTAGGCATGATTGAGCAAATTAAACAGTTAAAGGTTAAGGCACGACTCCTGGTTTGTGATAGTGTAATAGTCCCTTAGAAGGGACTTGTTCATCCTGAAATTTGCATCTGTTTCACTACACATCTGATCCGCCGGAGATATAACGACAGCTTACAGCAACTGGTGTGCTGGTGAGGCACTATATGCTGGAGTTACAGCCTTGGGTAATCAATATAGGATAGGCATTGGATTGGATGGACCCCGTCTGGCGCTGGACCTAGCGGTAATGGACGTCCTACCAAGAGGACGGATCCATACAGCAGCAGCCGTGTTGTCAGAGGATGCGTCAGCTGACTTTAATTGGGTGAGACTATTCCGATTCAGGTTATGCTTTTTTTTTTACAAGTGCTACGCTATTGAATTTTACTCTGCTTGGCACTATTACGCTATAATCCACCCCTTCCATGGATGCCTATGGGGCTAAACTGTAAATAATAATCTTATAATCGGTGCGCTACTACGTAGTAGCGCGCCGATTATAACTTTCCGGAGGTGGGAGAAATGAGGAGGTGGGGGAAAGATAGAATAGGATAAATGACAAAGTTATTCCTATTCCTCCTCCCCATCCTTGCACAGGGGCCCGGATGGTTCTCAAATGAGGGGGTGGATTATACTAAATAATACACCCCCTACTGTAAAATATTCGGATATTAGAAGTCACCTTGGAGTTCCGTGCCCTGTATAAAAGGCACTCGGCCTGCGGCCTCGTGCTTTTATATGGTCACGGAACTCCTCGGTGACTTCTAATATCCTTATAATTTACAGTAGGGGGTGCATTATTCACTATATAACTAACCAGGAGTCCTGCCTTAACCTTTAACTGTTTCATTAGCTCAGGCATGTCTACCAACCACTTTATTTACTTTTTGTAGAGACTGGACTATTTATTCCCTGTTTATCCACGGTACCTTAAGGTTAAGGAATCCTGCATGTGTTCTAGGGCAGGCTATGAACAGTTGGACGTGGATTCACATAGGTTTCAATAGAACTATGGTTATACCTATCTCTATATGCTGGCTATTATTGTTTGGTGTATCTACCTGTGCAGTTGTACTTATATTCACTACCTCTAGCAACGACACAGAAGTGCCCTTTTTCGGTCTCCCTTTTATATATTCGTTCACCGCTTTAGTGTTTTGATAACACAATTATTCTATTGATCTGGTGATGTCGCTATCGTATCACAAACAAAAATGTAAATATCTTTAAAATTATGTAAAAAAAAAAAAATCAAAGTAAATTGCAAAAACACTCGGGAAAGCAATTCCGTTCTATTTACCCAAAATCATTTTTGGACCACAGTTTCCCTTTAAAGCAAACAATATAAGAATGTTATAGGTTATTAAAAAATATATAAATATATTAAATCTCTCCTTACTTTGTACATCATTTTAATTTCTTTGTAATGTGACAATATTACATTTCTACAAATGCAAAAATATATACGGAAATATACAACGAAGGCAACATAATGCAGTGCTTTGAACTGCAAATAAAGTGCTATTTCATTGCAACACGTTTCAGACTTCAACCAGTCCAGTTTGATAAAGGATGTTGCAATAAAATAGCATTTTATTTGCAGTTCTAAGCACTGCGTGACATCCCCCATATATATTTTTGCACTTGAAGGCTTTCTGACAATGCGGGCACAGAGTAGTGGGAAGTAAAAATATTACATTTCTATACAGGTATTGGTATTTTGCTAAATTACCAAGAGTAGCACAAGGGAGCTTCAATGAAAGTTCTTATCGTTTAAAATGGTGCTAATTTTGCCCCAAATCAGATCTTATTTAACATTTTAAAGCCAACATCTGAATGGTTGGGGCAAAATCAGCCCCATTTTAAACAATAAGAACTTTTCCTGTCTATGTTTTAACAGTCTATGTGTGCACAGTTTACTGTTTTTTTTTCCAATAACACACAAAAAAAATTCCTATGAGTTTTTGATAACACTCCATTAGTTTTATCTAAAATGTGCCTTTAAAGGGTATGTCTATTCACCAAAATCCAAAAAATTTTTTTTTCATTATAAGGTAGTACCCATCCCCAGAAGCCTTTTCCTGCCTTTCTTGAAAAAATTATTCCCTACTTTGCAGCAGTCTCTAGAAGTTCCATTCGTTTTGGGGGTGTGGCCTTAGCTGTGTGGATAAGGAAGTGTTGATACTAAATGAGGCTATTACCATGCGTTTTGGCTCCGCCCACTTGACCCTGTGCTGGTGTATGTAAAAAAATCTCTCTGCATTGTCAGAACTGTAAAAACAAACAGTGCTGGCAGAGATAAAGGAGAGAGGTAAAAAGGTGTCCTTTTGTGGCTGGGGGAAGGGAAGCAGGGAAAGTGATTTCTATTTAAAAATAAAACATAAATGTTTCCCCATAGTCTTACCCATAATGTTTATAGATCTGTGTGTGTGTGTGTGTGTGTGTGGTGTGTGTGTGTGTGTGTGTGTGTGTGTGTGTGTGTGTGTGTGTGTGTGTGTGGTGTGTGTGTGTGTGTGTGTGTGTGTGTGTGGTGGTGTGGTGGTGTGTGTGTGTGTGGTGTGTGTGTGGGTGTGTGGGTTGTGTGTGTGGGTGTGGTGTGGGTGTGGGTGTGTGTGGTGGTGTGTGGTGGTGTGTGTGTGTGGTGTGTGGTGTGGGTGTGTTTGTCTTTTGAATGCATGCGTTTTTTTTTTTTACTTTAATATTGTAGTATGTATGTGTGAATTTATTTTAGTATATTAGTTTGATTTTTTGAATAAGTTTGTGTGTGTAATAAAATAATTAGCCGGAAATAAAATAAATTTAATAAATATAATATAATATATATAAAAAAAGATATTAATTGATATAGATAAAATAAAATATATATACATCTATAATTTTTATATGCATATATATATATATATATATTATATATAAAACATATTAATCTTAGTCTGTATATGTATGGTATTAAAAAAATGTATTATATATATATATAATATATAATATATATTTATATATATATATATATATATATAATTATAATATATATATATATATAACCATTAACGAAGAAACGGAGCACTCCGGGGACTTTGAATCATCACAAATATTTTATCAAACACAAAAGTCGGCGCGTTTCGGCCCGGTGTGGGCCGTTCTCAAGACACTGCCGAAACGCATCGAGTTTTGTGTTTGGAATAAAATATTTGTGATGATTCAAAGTCCCCAGGAGTGCTCCGGTTTCTTCGTTAAATGGTTATCTATTGATAGCAGACGCACCCGGGCAGTTGTCTCATATATATATATATATATTATATATATAATATATATATATTATATATAATATATATATATATATATATATATAGGGAATGTATGTAGAGCGGGCTCGCTCACAATTCATTCACAGCCACATACAAATGTCGAAACGTCGTTACGGTCCAGCATATTGAGAACGGTCCAAGACAGACTTTAACGCGTCCACATTTGTTTGAATAAATAAGTTTATTTGCAAATCCTAGGTGTGCTCTTTCATCCTACGTCTACCTATATATATATATATATATATAAACTGTAGGTATATGAGTGTGAATTTTGCCCCATTTTCTGTGTGTCTTTGCAAGCGTGTGTTTGTCTGTATATATATATATATATATATATATATATACACACAATACAAGAATTGTGGAAGCACTCCAATTAGGCTATTTTACTACTACATTTAGTGGAAGTGCTACTGATCTGGTCAAATATTTATACAAACATAGAAAAGATAATCAATGTTTGACGTGGTTGGAAGGCTTTTCATTCATGTGATCACAGTAATGTATACTAAAACCCCTTTGTTTATAAAGTATGCCAGTGTGCAGATAATATGATATTTTATGGACTAAGCTAATCATATTGTATGCATATTTTAACTTTTGTTTTTTTTTGTTGTTTAATATTATTTATTTTTATATATATATATATATATTTAACCTAGTTTGTTAATAATATTAATAAAAAAATTTTTTATTGTATCAACATTTTTTTTATTTCTTTCAAAACTGTTAAATGTGCAAAATGTTTCTAAACAATTATATGTGAAATATTCTCCTATTTTTGTAAACAATCAAGCATCATAAACTATTTAAAAAAAAAGACTTCCATTATATCTAATGATATTCTAGTAAATATAAAGAAAATAGATATATATCCTCCACTCTGCAATAATCTCCAAAATATGTAGGTAATATTAAATAGTATCTACATTGAAAAAACAAAGTTTTTCCATTTATTTTTTATGAAGAACGGGAGGTAAAGGAGCTGTGTCTTACCACCTGTTCTTCAAAAAAATTAACATGAGCCACAAAAGAACGTAAGCTACTTACCCAATTGATGGCTCACCCGCTATGTAGTCTGACAGGTCTTTTACATGCTTAAGCATCGCGTGTAGAAGACAGACTCCATCAAGACTTGTTAGACTACCCGTCAAGGGAGTGATCGATTGGGTATGTGCCTAACCTTCTCTCCAAGCTCCTGTTAGTTTTAATGAAGAAACGGAGGTAAGACACAGCTCCTTTAACTCCTGTTCTTCATTAAAAAAATTTTTACAAACTTTACTTTTTCAGTGCAGATACCCTGTAAAGTAAGCAGGGCCTTACCATTTTTATTTAAATCAATGCTGTTTTGGATGATAGACAGGCCTAAAAATAAAAAATCTAAATAAATCTAAAAAACATTTAAATAATTAGTCAACTGTATTACAACAATAACAATAGTTTCTTGAAATAAGTGCAAAATTGCAGATAATTTTTTGATAGAAACTGTCCTTTAGATCTGCATGACATTTCAAGTATTTACATTGTCTCCAAATCGTGACCTGTGCTTTTCAATGACAAGATGTCGCTCAGGTCTTTCGACCAATGCAATGTTCTTGGGCACAATTGAAAAAAAAGATCTCCAATCACTTTCCAAAGTGCCTTCAAGTATCTTCATTGCTTTTCGCATGATGTCCATAACATGCTCATCTTTCACATCCTCGTAGATTGGTTTTGCTATCCAATCTTTTTTATATTTGGGATAAACAATTCTAAATCTTTTCTCTCCAAGCTCAAGAGAGCTTCCAGATGGATGTTTAATGACTGCTTGCTCTCGGTTTACATTTCGATTGTGAGAGATTGCTGCAAGAATGGTTCTTGCAATCATTGCATCCATCCCATAGGATATCCGCTTTGGACGAAATTTCAGCATTTTGCTGTGGTAGACCTCAAGTTCACCAGTATGACAGAATTTTTCTATCTTGCGGATGTCCTTGAGCAACTTTGGTGAACACACAATTTCCTTGATAAGGACATGTGCCTTATCTCCCTGAGGAATCCATGGTGTCTCTTCTCTCTTTTTTTTAGATAGTCTCTTGTGATCACATTTTTTACAAAGTTTGTTCTCTGGGAAGTTGTGTTTATTAGAGACATGATCTAACAAGGATTCCCATTTAGCAATCAGCAATTCTGCATTGCCTTGGCATGATTTAGTGCAAAACCATAAATGGTTTATTATGGGTGTGATCCACCTTGCTATAACAGAACAATTGGCTTTTCTGCTAGCTGCCAATAATTTAGTCCTTATGCTCTTACTTAAGTGCCATATATCAAACTGATGGTTAATGTCTGGGTATTTTTCTGCCATCACTTTTCTAATGCTAACATGACGATCTGTTGCTATAACTCCAACATCCATGTTTTTAGCAAGTATTTCCTGTAAGCATTGTTCAAATGTGCTTTTCTCCATTCCAACTGATGTCTTTCCTGGTCCAAGCTGATCGATTTTGAAATGCACAATTTTTTTGGATAGTAAGTCCATTAGAGTGTATGTGCAGTATTTAGCACAGTGACCAGGACTATCAAACTGTCCATCACCGGCCAGTAGTAGTGTTGATTCATGAAGTTCATTTTGCAATTGTTCTTGCTCTAATTTCCACTCTTCATGGACTGCTGGAAATAGAAATCGTTTTTGGTATTTGTAGAAACTTGATTTAGAAATTGCCTGAATTTTAAATATATCGTACATTTCTGCTACCTTTTTGAAGCTAGAACCGCTAAAAAGAATGCTTGCTGACATCTGGACATTTCCAACTGATATACCCTTTTCCATTGGCTGACTATGCCATCGACATGCTGTGTGTCCATCTTCACATTTCATCACAATGATCAAAAGGCTTCCTTGGATTATTTTTCGACAGTCTATAATTCTTGCATTACAAATTCCTGGACATTCATGTTTACAACGCACTAAACTTATCAGATAGTCCAAACAACTTTCATAAACAATGAATTTTTTTTCATCAACATAGTCTTGCTTCAAAACTCCACTTCCTATACCAGATTTTTCGGTTATAAACAACGATGACTCGTTAGCACTTGAAACATTTGCAGGATCAAAAGTTACATCATGAGGATCATCCACATGTAAAGATGATTCACTAATGGATGTGTCAGGGATGGTAACTGTTTGAGAAGACTTTGTTGGTATTGGTGACATCATAACCTGTTCTTGAAATTGTTCACTAATCCTTCTCCTTTTTGTTTTCTTTCTACGTTTCTGCTTTGCTTTTAGAACACAAGGTGTTGAAGTAATTGGGTAATTACTTAAGCCAATATCGTGATGTACTCCAGAAGAAGAGGGATATTCTGTTTGTGTTGCCATATCAACCAATATTTTTTTATCTGTTTGCATAGCCGATGTTGTTTGGTTTACCCAATGGTCTGTATTGCAATATTCATCTTTGAGTTTTATTTCAGTTTGTGTTTGCACGTTATGTAGTCTTGCAACTATGCGTACAACTAAACTAGATGTAGATGGAGAATCGGATGATATAGGTCTTGGTGATTCTGACAATATTGGTCTTGTTGACTCTGATGATATTGGTTTGGGTGGATCTGGTGGACGAATAGAGGTAATTGTGTGCAAAGGTTGCACAAAAGATGCAGATGTTGATGGGAAAATTGTTGGCACGGCAGATGGTTTAAGAACTGTTCTTACACCTTTTTTCATGTAGCAATCTGGAGTGAAATGACTAGAACACAACCTAAATCTGTCTGTTTTTTTTCCATCCAGAATCTTCTGTGCCATTTCGTCTATGTCCCCAAATTCTTGACCAGTTTGCAAAAGCCAATTTTTAATCATTTCAATATTTCGGGGGAACGTATGCATGGTTACATTGGGATCTTGATTTTTTTTTCCCGTACCATGTGGGCATCCTTGCACAATACATGCAGGCATAATTGTTTTAATTATATGTATCTGTAAATTATGCAAAAATAACAAGTTAATTTAACATATACATCCCAGAACATTGAAAAAATTAATTTGCTTACTGTTTACAGGTTTAGTTGTCAGTTGTCAATGGAGTTGTGGTTGATCATTCATGAGCTAAATATACTCACCTTAGGTCATGGATCCTGGTGAAGTGATTGAAAAAAGGAATAGGTTCTTTGACTGTAAGTCATCAATCAATACTTTTTTGTGTGAACAATTCCTTTTATATTGGTGGTAGTATAAGTCCATCTAGTCCATCACTTATACCCTACCCATAATGTCTGTATAACAGTTAGATAGTAACATATTAGTGGAGGTTGTAAAAAGACATAGGCCCATCTAGTCCAACCTTTATACCCTACCCATAATGTCTGTATAACAGTTACATAGTAACATAGTATTGTAGGTGGTATAAAGACATAGGTCTATATAGTCCAACCAACCTTTATACCCTACCCATAATGTTGGTATAACAGTTATATAGTATCATAGTATTGTAGGTGGTATAAAGACATAGGTCTATATAGTCCAACTAACCTTAATACCCTACCCACAATGTTGGTATAACAGTTAGATAGTAACATATTAGTGGAGGTTGTAAAAAGACAGAGGCCCATCTAGTCCAACCTTTATACCCTACCCATAATGTCTGTATAACAGTTACATAGTAACATAGTATTGGAGGTTGTATAAAGACATAGGTCTATATAGTCCAACCAACCTTTATACCCTACCCATAATGTTGGTATAACAGTTACACAGTATCATAGTATTGTAGGTGGTATAAAGACATAGGTCTATATAGTCCAACTAACCTTTATACCCTACCCATAATGTTGGTATAACAATTACATAGTAACTGTGTATTGGAGGTTGTATAAAGACATATGGCCATCCAACCTTTATATACTATAAATAATAAGTACATACGTCCATCTATTTCAACTTTTAAAGATTACCGATAATTAAATATCAAGTGTTTATTCAATCTCCAGTAATATGATAATATGTAATATGGCATCATTTAATAATTAGTTATATAGACAATTGCCTTTCTAGCGCAAAAAAATTATACAAATATAATCTATAGCTATTTAATATGGCTATATTAATATTATATAGCTATATATGTAGTATATATAGTATATTTATAGCTATTATATAGCTGTATTAATATATGAAATATGACTTATTTTATATAAAATTATCTAATAAATTAATTTTTAACCAATTAATTTTTATATACAAAATATATATTTAATATAATAATTATTATATAATTTTTATTTAATATAAATATCTTAGATGTAATATATACATATATTTTTTATGATAATATATATATTATATATATTTTAATGTATATATATTAAATATACTATATAAATATATTTATATATACATATATTCAATTTATTATATAAATTAATATTTATGTAATTTTTTTATATATTACATATGTTATATATATTTTTATAAAAACATATATTACATATATATATATGTAATATAATATTTATTATATAATTTTAATTTAATATAAATATTTTAGATGTAATATATATATATATATAATATATGAAAACATTACAAATATTATATATATTTTCTTGAATATATATTAAATACACGATATAAATATATTTATATATACATATAATCAATGTATTATATTAATTAATTTTTATGTAATTTATTTTTTAATATATATATTAAATATGTTATTTAAACTTTTATATAAATATTAAATGTTATATGTATATAACATGTACATATATATATATATATTTATTTATAAATGTGGTAGATAGATTAATAAAATAAATTAAATAAACACAATCCCTCATACAAAGATCCCCCACAAAGTTCATTGCATATAAACTATAAAAAAAAAATGGCAAAAAAAAATTTCAGACAATAATAAAGCATCCAGGCACACAGAACATGCAGACTTGACAGGATAACATAATTATATCAAGTTTTTAGTTTTACTGACCTGTACAACAAGAAAAAATTGTATAGAAAGCTTTGCCAAAACAACAACCCAGTAAGCACTCCAACAACAAGTAATTGTGTGTGGTAATAAACTTTATTGTATAGGCAGGGAGGAAATTGCACTACATATCAAGATTGTGCATTCCTCTCTCCTCTCCCTGCTCTCGCGGCTGTCTCTGTAGCCATGGGAACGGGACGCGCATGTTCCCATTGGCTACTTCAGCCGGAGCAGGGTCAAGAACTCCGACGCTGGATTTGGAGATCTGCGCATGCGCGGGAAGGCGCGCGTCGGAGTGCCTGCTATTAGGCAGGCAGCGCGATACATATTAAGTGGGACAAGCAGATCATACGGGACATATACCGGAGATACAGGGGCACAATGACAAAACCCCTAACAGGTACCAGACATATTTAAATGTGCTCTTTCACATGGTCTAATGTTATTTTTTCGGGTGGACATGCCCTTTAAGGAATCCACAAATACAAAATATACATTTAGACACATTTGCAAAAATTCAATAGAAATTTTGCCACGATTTTACTTTACTATTAATCATTAGCTATACATCAAATGTAACTAAATTGCGGTAGAATGGGAAAAGTGTATATTATAAAGTATTATAGATGTATTAGTAAAAGCTTTAGAATGGACAAATTTCTTTCCATAAAAAAGCAGTAACCCATTATTATTTGTTTTTTTTACAACACATCAAGAAAAAGACCCAAAACTTTCAGATTAGTATCGTATTACACCCACAGTCTTCTGAACTCCCCTAAAATGATTGGGGCAGGTCTTGTGAGTAGTTAAAACACCACATTACATACAGCTCTACCATATAGGGACACTAAAGACCCTAAAGTAACAAAAGGTACATTAAACTTCACTAGGTTAAGATGCTTTCAGGTAGTTAACAGATCTGTTACAAGCCCAGAAAAGCAGGCAGGACCTGCTGTTCTCCTTCAATCTATAATTTACTGGAAAGTAGGTGAAAGTACTGCTTATTGTCCACTCTGCCCTGTATCCTTTAGAGTCAAATTTTGTTTTTCTTTCATAAATACCATGCAGTAAATAAATCCCACATATCTGCAGTAGCATTTAATATCTCTGATGTTCCTGGTCCATTAGAGGGACGTGACATTGGCTAATTGTAGTGTTATACTCTTATATACTCTATACATACACATCCTGTTCCCTTCCACTAGCTGTCTTGGTGTTGCCTGTGTTCTGTCCTACATTACTCTAATCCAAAGAAAAACAGAACCAGCCAAAAAATAAAATAAAAATGTTTGTTGTAATCTTTGAGCATCTTTTTACCCTTAAAAATGTTTTACACTCTGTGGGTAAACAAGTTAAGGTAAAACAGGATAATAAAAAAGGGCACACTGTTTAAAATTCAAAGTGATTTAATAATTGTGCTGATAACACAATATTGTTGTTGGCACTATAATTATGTTGCACTTATGTAGTTTTGGTACACCTGAGGAAGGGGCATTGTCTCAGAAATGTGTTGCGTAGTCAGCACAATTATTTCATCCCTGTGAATTCTGAATAAAGTGTGTGCCCCTATTGTCCTGTTTCCTGTTGCACTCTCAAAGCTCTGCTGATTGGGAATTTAACTTTAGAATAGAATGGGTAGACTTCAGAAACACCACAAGGGTCCTTATGCACACAAATCAATGCGGCTGCTGACTCCAAATAGTGCTTCCCACTTCCAAGGGAAGTAAAGATATTCGTAATCACAAATCGATTAAGTCGCACTTCATCGATTTGTGATAATGGGTAGACATCCCATGGAAGGAGTATAGACTGGAGAGAGACTATAGTCCCTGTTGTCCCCTGATTATCAAGAACACTGCTTAACGAAAGGCACCTTTTAAAATTAGGATATTATACACAGGAATGCATATGGTGTTTAATTGTCAAAGTGTTGTCACGGATTATTGTTGAGCATTAGTAGATGTATAATAATGGTTGATTCTCTAGGTAGCAACCGGATCGTTTAGATAGACTATTAGAAAAAAGGAGGATGCAGGGCATTAGCTTTCTAAGCTCCAGTGGGTAGGTGCAATCTGAATGGGATACAAATTGATTATAGGAAAGAAATTAAAGCTTCAGATGCACACAATTATAGTATAGAAGTAAAAGTTCCTTTATTTATCATAATCTCATATAAAAACTATTAAAAACAAGTGATCCAACATGCTGACTGAGATATATTGCCGATGCTGAAAATAGGTAAAGTCTAATGCTGTATATACAATAAGTATTCAGTGCATTGCATCTAAACAGAGAGAAGAGGTAAATAGACAGTACTGTGCAGCACCAGAAGGTAAGAGTTTAAAGGATAAGTGCACTGTAAAACTCACAAGCATTACTGTTTGAGGCTCAAGCAGGAGAAAGCAGAGGAAATCTCAGAGGGGCGGAGCTTAACATTCAGCAAACCAGTAACAAGATATCAGCAACTTCCAAGGCACAAAGCTAGGCTCTGGAGGGGCATAGGTAAAAAAAATATGGCAAAAGTATTTTTAAAGCTGCAGCTTCCAAATGAACATAACTTGATTTTACAGTGCACTTATCCTTTAACTTTATACTCTTACCCTCTGGTGCTGCACAGTACTGTCTATTTACCTCTCTTTTCTGTTTAGATGCAATGTGCTGAATACTTAAATAATTTCATTATTATTGTGTGCATTAAAACATACTTGTATATACAGCATTAGACTACCTATTTTCAGCATCAGCAATATATACCTCAATCAACATGTCAGACCAATTGTTTTTAATTGTTTTCATATGATATTATGCCTATTTTGAATAAAGGAACTTTTACTTTTATACTATAATTGTGCGCATCTAAAGCTTTCTTTTCTTTCCTATAATCTAGTTATATAGACTATTGATGTATATATCCCAATGTTTTTTCTTTTTCTGTTTAATGGGCAGTCTTTCACAATTTGCTTTTCTGCTTCTGTATAATGTATATTTTATGTGAAAATACAGTGCTATCGGACAGACTCAACATATCTAACACTCTGCATTTTATTTTAAATAAAGTACTGCAGTTTGTCTGTAAGTACCACATGAACATAATCTGTAAATTGCATTTCAGATGTACAATCAATCTTAACCCTGAATAGGTTTATCTAAAAAGGCTTAATTGTAGCATCAAATAATATATGCATTATAGAAACTTTCTCCGAACATTCTAAATAATAATTTTCACTTATTCCAAGTGATCTTCACTATTATCTATAACACATTCCTTGAAATGTATGTACAGCTAGTATATTATTGTAATAGTAATTCTAGTCAAGTGAGGACTATTTCACAGTGAAAGAATTGAGAGTGCCAATGAACAGATGGACATGGATTTAGAGAAGCACAGTGGTTGAGCGACAGGATCCAAACGACCCAATAGGACAGATGGAAAAGGCATACCCGACGAGGTGTCGGATGATTTTAGAGCAAAAGACCAACCATCAGGAGTCATAGACGCACAGTGTGGTAAGCGCAGTTCCACTGGTTTCAGGAATTTCAATCCATGAGGTCCGCACATCACTAATGGGCTGAGTAGCGTCTCCCCTGCAAAGAAGATACGTTTATAATGAAACTCAAAAAATGTAAAAAGGAAATTTTCAAAGATTTTCTACATATTTAAAACACACTATATATCACATTTAATTGCATAAAACTAAAACCTGACCTGGGACCATGTATTTTTGTATAATCTATAGTGAAACATTACATTTTCTATATGAGGGACACTTTCTGATTGCCATTTGGAGTCAGGAAGGATTTTTTTTACCCACATTTTTAGCTGTTTTGGGTTTTCTTTTGCCTCCTCTGAATCAACTATTAGGTAGGGTTAAAAAATAAGGTTGTAAAGGTTGGACTATATGGACGTATGTCTTTATTCAACCTCCCACCTGTCTGTGTCTCAGCCCGCCTTTTGTGAATCTTGAACGACAGCTATTTGCTGGCGTTAAGAGATTACATCTTAAAAACCTGTTAACGGCTTAGTACATTGGTGGCAGCAGTTGCATGACGTCGCAACTGCCCTTATTTGTGTCTTAAAGTTTACGTTAACACTTGGTACATTGGTAAACGTGACTTTAAGACACAAATAGCTGATAACGGCTCTCGGTACATAGGCCTGTATATTTTAAATTCTTAGTTTGTATTATGCATACCTAGTTATTCTACATATTCTCTTCCATTTTGAAAAATCAGTTGAATTTATACCCCTTGTTATTCCCTGCTATTGACCCGAGTGAGCTGACATTTCAGGTTCTAACAGCCCTTCTTCCCAGGATGAACCACTTCCTTGGAATGTTCCAAAAAAAGTAATTTCTTCTGATTGGCTTTTGGGTGGGTCAAACATGCTCATATTTCTACTGAGAAAGACAATTACCGTCTCTAACAAGACGATTACCGTCGCTATTAGGGGTCCCTGGGCCTTCCTGTATTAAAGATGGCAGAAGCAGTTTTCTTCATACTGACAATTATATTGTGAGGTAGAAAGTACCAATTCTACCTTCATGCCCCAGGTACTTTTTATTTTAACAGATTTTGAAAAAACGTTATACGCACTGTAGTTCTCCTTTAATTCACTTAAAGTTCCCATATAATCCATCATTCATTCCCCATGCTTACCTTTTTCCTTGTCCAAAGGTGGCAAGATGCTATTATCTCTGCAGACCTTGAAGTAAATTTCCTGTTCGATAGCATCTGGAATAGCTCCTTGGGGTATGATGATACTGACCCCAGTTTCAATGGAACTCAACACGCCTCCATTACTATTAAAAACTCCTCTAGCTGTTGCCACAACGGTGTGTGCATCATCTTCATCATCGTCTTCCAATGCAGTAGGACTAAAACACAATATAAAGTAAAATTAAGTGTATAATAAAAGATTTATGAAACCTAGTTTACTTTTTTTGTGAAAAACCCCCCAGCAAATCAATAATTCCCAGAGACAGGAGCACTTGCATGCATGCCTTAAAAAAAAAAAAAGAGGTGCGTGGGCGGTGAGCTAGCAGAAGAGAGACAGAAGGGTCGCGGATAGATAAGTATGATTATCTTGGCAACTCCTGTCTCCCTGGGAAGTATACATTTGAACAGAACAGTTTACATAAATATAAAAAGCGCACACTAGTGTTGGACAATTGGTCTGGCCACACTAGGTGCATGCTATCAGGCGTGTGCGTGCTTTTCCTGCACATTACCATCCAGCATGGTGTGGCCTTAGCCGTAAAGAAGAACAAAGGGCTAAATACAAAACATTGAGATAAAATAAGACAGCAACTTATTGCTCTAAATATATTTCTTATTCATCTTAAAGTTGTATGTATGTATCTAATTGGACCCACCAAAAATGACAACTGAACCAGAGAACTAAAAATACACATCTGTGTCTTTCCAGCAAATTAATGAATTTTTAATATGGGCATCTATACAGATTCTTTTTGCAATTCTTCCAAACTATCACTGTAAAGTTTTTTTTGTTAATCTATCCCCATTTCTTTAGATATCGAGTTTGAAGCTTCTTATATTTCGGCTGTCATTCAAGTGCCTTAGTTTTGTGAACTGCATGATGGGAAATTCCCTTTCATAGTGTAACTTATAGCGATTACCGAGCATGCTTAACGTCGCAAAAAGTTATGTCAGATGGAAGGAGGAGCTGTTTAAGAGGGGGGCAGCAACACACTTTTCAGAATAAGTGCGAAGTTATAGATTAAGATGAGGTTAAGTTATCTGTTGCAATCAGTTAGATTGCCAACTGGACTTTAAGTTGAGAAATCCAGTTGGATGACTATCGGAATGTCTTCAAGAACTAAACAGAGATGGCCAAAGTATATAGAGTTCGGAGAACTTTCGAACTTCAGAGAAAGTTCGAATTTGGACCCATTAAAGTCAATGGGGAAGTGATAGTTAGAAAAGTCAGAGTGATTTACAGCTGAACTAACAGTGGTAACTTACTGTAAATGGCTGTGGCACCTGGAAAATGGTCTGGGGAACATGTCACTGTCACCAAAAAAAAAAAACACTTCCTGAAGTCAGACGGGCAATTGTCGGGTTTTGCGCAACGAAGGAACGAACAATCCTCCTTGGGTTAGCGAATGGTACATTTCGAAGGATTATCGAATGAACAAACGATCCTTCCAGGGTTAGCGAACGGTACATTCGAGGGTTAGTTCGGCTCGAACTATATGGTTATTATATGACTGGGTTATTATATGGATATTCTATTACTAGGTTATTATATGGTTATTCTATTACTAGGTTATTATATGGTTATTATATGGCTATTATATTACTAGGGTTAGCGAACGGTACATTAGAAGGCTTGCATAAACGAGCAAACTAATGATCCTTCCTAGGCTTAGCCAACGGTACATTCGAGGGTAAGCAAAAATGAATGGTACATTCTAGGGTTTACAATGTATTTGTTTTTACTAGCATAATGCTAGTACCAATTCTCTACACCACTCTCTCTTATATACTGGCAAGGAAATAATATTAATTACTTTAGTGTTACAGGATCCATATAATATGCATCTCCTAAGTAGATAATAAAACCTGCTAACCACAATGTCCACACATCAAAATATATAGAAAAAAGGACTATTATGCATGGCTAGAGCACACAGATAGGCAAATAAATGGCAGCCCACACAATGCGACATGTGGTGCAGTTTTCTGGACACCTAGCCATATCACATTAATATAAATACAACTACAAAATGTTAAGAGATTCATTGAATCTCTGGGATGGGATTACTGCATTATTTGTGCGTCACATTCACCAAATCCAATGTTGTAGGCTTTCAAACACTCCCATAACAATAATGCTGTACGTCTCCTTACTTTGTGCGTCTCTTTACTTTGTGCAGAAGAAGTAAAAACATATCAAACATCAATCAGATGTTAACCTTTTACTGGATTACTCCAATTAGATGAAATTTGATTGATACAGATAAATAGCACGGGTAAATATTCGCACCTTGTGCTTTAACAATAATAACGGACTGATGCACCACAAGTTAACCACCATCCACAGGACTCTTACCTGACTGGGATTGCTTTAGGCACTGCATTAATATTATTTGGTAGATATTTAGTTTTGTTTTCTGTTTGCTTGGATAAACTATCCAACTCAGTAGAAACGGCAGTAGTAGTTGATTTCATAACAAGCTGAGGAGAATTATGAGGTTTGGTGGGTAGCTCTGGCTTAACTTGTGCTTCATTTGGCAGGAGGTTGTGGTTGAACTTTGGGCTTTCAAATTTGCGCTCAAAAGGTCTTGCTGAACTTGTGTAAGGTTTGGGTGTAAAGCGATTGTAGGATGGTGTAACTGTTTTTGGAGCTGGGTCAGTGCCATTAACAGGACTTTTCTCAGGAAAGCTCTTCTGAGGGAAGAAGTTTGACTGTACAGTGTCTTCTTTATTGGAAGTTCTGAACAATGTTGGTTTGGTCTGAGATGGAGGTGGCTCTGGTTTAGATACTGTAGAACTAGGACCATCATTTGACAAAGAGTTAGCTGTAAAAACATAAGGCAAATTCAGCTGCAAAATAAAATTGTACAGGCACAAGAAAATGTAGATTGATAAGAATTAAAAAGAAGAAATATCTAATAGTAGTCAAATGCTACTGGATTTTAATCTAGAAAAAAATAAATGCATTTACATATCTATTTCAATGGAGTATCACATGATTGTCAGCAGGACATACACTGCCAGCAATATGGATAGGCATATTAGGTGGGGGATCAAGGCACAGTTATGTGAATATGTACTATACAGGTGCCCATACGCTACTTAAATATCAGATAGATTAGACCTTTGTTTATAGACAAATGTCTACTCTATCAAAGAACCGCCTAGCCCGTTCTTTTATGCAATCAACTTGAGATCACAAAATTAATAGGCTAGATGGGATTACCATACTCGAGTCGATCCGAGTATAAGTCGAGGTACCTATTTTTACCAGAAAAATTTGTAAAAAGTGATTGACTCGAGTATAAGCAGAGGGTAGAAATTAGTTGCCCTTTAAATGGACATCAGAATTCCCATACATGAATCCCATACAGTAATAGCCAAATCCAGTACCAGTAACCCCCAATTCCTTGGCATTCCAGATTTTTGGAAACTACAAATCCCAGCATGCTTTGTTGCTGGGAGTTTCAGTTTCTTAACATGTGGAGTGGCAAGGTTCAGTAAACTTTTAATTAAGCTTGCCATGATTTACAATTCTACTGATCCCCATATTGTAAAGGACCATCTGACCCCCATATAGTAAAGGACTCTCTGATCCAATAGTTAAAAATGTCACTTTAGAGTTGTAGTTTCAAGCTGTCATTTGCACTGTACTAGCAACAGTTTTTTGCCACAAACTGAGGAGACCCATCAGATTTACAGCATCCAGATGAGCAGTGACAGTGCTGAGTGAGTCCAGCAGCCAGACTACAGGAAGCAGGAAGTGTAAAGGCAGATCAGCTCCTGTAACTTTCTATGCAGGTTAACACAGCGCCACCTACTGGTTACTATCCGCAATTGCAGAATTTGGATCTAAATTAGGACTTGACCCGAGTATAAGGCGAGGTTAGGTTTTCAGGCTAACTTTAAAGCCTGAAAAATTGGACTTATACTCGAGTATATACGGTATCTCAAGATTAGAACTGCTGCTTGTAAAATGCGGTCTTTAAAAAAAAGCCGGGTAAATACTATCCGATAATTCGGACCGCCCAACCGACATTTCTGAGATTCAATCGGTTGGGCCAAAATATTGGATGTTTTTTGCAGCTGGACATGACAGATACCCGATCGAATAATCAGATGCACTGGAAAACTATGACCGGAGGTGTTGTCCTCTATGGTCGGCACGCTTGATCGCGGCTGTCTGCCACAGTTACTTTTGCCAAGACTGACAATCCTTTCTCCTGGCCAACCGGTCGGAAGTGCTGACCGGTTGGTCAGGAGGAGAAATTGGAAGGTATGCACCATGCTTTAGATAGTTAAACGCTTGTCTATAGACAAATTTCTAATCGATCTAATGTCGGGCAGCTTTAGAACAATTTTTATAACTGTCCTAAATTATATGCATTTGGATATAAAGGGGCATTGAAAATTAGGACCACTTTTTGCTGTAGTGTGACCCTAGCCTGATATAGAATGCGCATCTATTTATTTAGGTTGTTATTTCACCGCAAGTTACTAATCACACCTGCAGTTAATTTGCATGTGCGGGGAGTTAAGCTGGCCATACTAGGCAGACAGATTAGACACTTGTCTATAGACAAGCATTGACTATTTAATGTCTAGGTTTTGCATGTATCTCATGTACCTTGGCATAAATGTTCTGCTCTATGTTGTTTGGCCCTGCCCCCTCCCTCCTGGTGCCTGTCCAATCAAAAGACACCAGGGGTGAGGACATTGATTAAGACCCTCATCCTGGGTACTTTTAAGGGTTGGTAGGAGGTTTTTTTTCCCCAGTGTAAAACTGGTCTATAATCTTGTAATTATTTATATTGAAATATCACCTGTATATATATATTCGAAATTACCTGGGCATGTTCAATCAAAAGGAATTAGAGTGCATCAAATAATGAAGATGGAAGCACCAAGAAGCGTTGGATATTCCATGCAATGCAGACTGAGCTGATACATACCCTATGCTTTAGTAAACCTTCTTTGTCAGGCTATAAAGCCCATTTAAATGTGTTTACTGTATTGATAAGCCTTATTACTTACACACTATGCTAGAAAATACACTCCATGCATTTACACATCATCACGCAATGTGAATTACAGCTCCAAAATATATTTAACAGATACCATCCACATGGTGCTACATTTATAGATCTATATACAAATGTAATAACCAAATTATTTAGAGCACTGCACTCTATAAAAAACTCTACTTACCTTCTGAATATAAATGTTTAGTGTGTGTGGAATGGTTTACCACTGGAGAAGGCTGACTGTACTGGTTAGCGGTAACCTGAGAAACAGGATCATAGCGTTTCTCACTAATGGCTCGGTCAAGAGGCTCCAAATCTGCAGACTTTACCCTAGGAAATTTAAGCAAACATGTCAGCACATCACCCTTTAAAAATAATTCTTGTGTTCTAACTACTTTTATACAAGATGCTTACAATATTATGCTACTGGGACACCATGTTGCACAATTTTTTATTTGAAACAACATGGAACTGGGAGGTTTATGCAACAACACAAAAATAAATTAGACAAAACCCAAGGCAGATGACTTGCATATTGTTCATTCCAAACGTATGTTGCTATAAACAAACCCCCCCCCCCCCAAAAAAAAAACAAAACAAAAAAAAAAAAAGGACTTTTCCCAGTAACTATTGCTGCCAGACTCATTGGGTCTCCAAAATCGAAAAGTTCATTTTAACAGCAGCATGCAAGTTAAAAGGAAGTCCTTTGCCAATTATAAACAATGCACCTGGTTTTTGCAAGGAACAAAAGATTGATATGCCATTTTCCCCCAACTGTATGTTTATATGGAACTTAGCAATATATGCAATAGTCTAGACATACACAAATGCCAACTAGGTCTTAAAAGCTTCCTAAGGAAAAATCCTCAGCTTTATGTGCACAAATTTATATAAAGAATCTTATCACACAGGCAAAGGCATAACATTCGTTAAATGGTTGTATTCAAAAACAATTATTCACTACAAATTTGTAAATTAAAGCCAGATACACAATTTCCTTAAAATGATTCTATTTTTCTGGGTGCACATAATGCTGCGATAAATCTAGGTATAATTGTCTTTTAAGACAGTCTTATGTAATTCCAGTCTTACCACTTGATGTTCTTTTTCAAGTAGTCATAGCTAGTGTAAGAGCCAAGAAATCTATGAGGTGGCAGACAAATGTAACAGAAAAATGAAAGAAAAGGGTCAATCTAATTTTAAGCAATCCACTTAAAAAAAATTGTATCTAATATTTCATTAGTCGAAAATTAAGCCAGGAGCCCTTTGAGTGACATAAACGTGATCTAGAACTAAATGACAAGAGCCATCTTCTATTGCCATCTATGCATATAGCCCAGAGCACATTTTCACTTACACAATAAACAGTGTAAGTGTAAAATAAGAAAATTGTCTTCTACAGTGTAGTTTCGGACATACAAAATATTGCGATTGAATGCAAATCAATCCTATATTCAGTTTCACATACAATAGCAACTACCAATAAAATATTTTGGCTAAGGGTACCAATATTTGTTTTCTCAGATAAAACAAAGTTAAAGTTTATAGTAAAAGCAGTTTTAGCCTAAAGCTTTATGTCTGCAGGCAATGGAAAACTAAACCAAACTCAGATCCCTAGGATGATTGAGCTTACACACAGGATCAATAGTGTACAGGTCACTATATACCTTACGGCCCATCTTAGGGGAAAGCAGACAGTGGAAAAGGATATCTGAAGTTTGGCGTATAGCACAGTAGTAAAACACTAACAAGTGACAATCAAGAGTTTCTTCTGATTTCTGGTGCATCACCTGGATGGTCAGAGGGGACGCCATCTACATTATATTACGAGCTAGTTCTTAGATTGTTAACTGTCTAGAACTTTATGTTTAGTGTATAAAACATCTTGTCGGAATTATCTACAACTGTTTGAAGGACAACTAAAGCCTCAGAACAACATTAGAAGGCAGATTCCTTGATATAAAAACAGTAATCAGTGTCTCACCTCTGATTTTATTATGGTTGTTGATAAATTTAACTTTCTAATATGAGGTTTGTGTCTTATTTCCCAGTGTTCGGGTATTGCACAGTGTGGTCACTGAACATTATGTTCTTTATACATGCTCAGTCCTAAGATGCTCCAGGAAATTGTTACAGTTGGTCACACCCACTAGCAGTCTCTAGCCAATCCTTTTACAGGACAGAATAGGAAAGGGAGCATGTGACAGATCAGGGGTGTGGCCAGTCACTGTACGTACACAGTTATTTCATCCAGTTCTTTAATTTACTTTAATGCTATTTTACAGTTTATTGGTGTTTTTATAGGGTATATGTTCAGATTCTGGAATGTAAAAATTTGGGTTTAGTTCTTCTTTAACAAGTATTGCCCTTGACTTTCTTGAATTCAAGTATCTGTGGGGACAGTTATGAACTTTAAAGCTCAGTCTCTTAACAGTAACCTGCATATGAATGAGAAAAACTTGATTTCATGTTTTTAAAGTTTTTGTTTGCAATTTACAGTTGCATTGCATTGTATAAACCAATACAAAATTACAATATTAGAAAAAACAAACAAAAACACAACCTTTAAGCTTGACATTACATGTAATATATATAAGACAAACCATGGCTAAGAAGGAAATGGCTGTCAAGATTAGTGTAAATTTTGCTTAGGAATCTCAACATACTTAACTAAACCAAAAAAGTCTGATTTAGCAGTAGTGGCTGTGTGCCACATTCCAAAATCATCTAATGAAACTACAGCTTAAAGTCCTAATTATAATAAAAAGCCCATTTATTGGGCACATACCAGATTCTTGCAGGCGAATTACATAAAGGCCTGTCCCTATTGCAAATAAAAGGGTTAACTAAAACGTGAATTTCACAGTAGGTGATTCACAGTAAACTGATTGGTAGTCTGCTGGTCAGAAGAAAAAGTGCTGCAGCCAACATTTTGGCATGACAAAATCAGGAAAACGTCTCACAATTTGAAGAAAGTTTAACCAACCATCGGTTGGTTGCACCAAATATTAGCACCGATATTTCAAACTTTTCGAATAAAATTGTGTGGCCCAGTCAATTGAGTTGAAAAAATTCACACCAGACCTTCAACTAAAACAAAGTGCCATTTTACAAAAAATATAAGGTTTTTTATCTAGTTGAAAAAAAAGTGAAAAAAAACAACTCATGGAAATATCCACATTCAACTTTTCTGCTACCGTGGCGATATTCCATAATGAACACAGAGAAATCTGAGTGAATTCTTGCTTGACAATAAGAAAGAAGTCTTTAGCCTCTCTCCTTGATCCTCCTATAGATTTCCACTTGAAATCTGTGGAAAGATGGGAGCTGAAGATGGGGTCGGGGGAAAATTTTCCACCTTGCCAGATCTTTGGTTTTCTGATAAATCACTTCACAATATGAACGACCCGATTAAATTTATTGGATCGCTCAAAATGTCAGTCACATGTATGGGGGGGTTGTTTAGTTTCCAATAAAGTTAAAAATCTACACTGTGGATTGGAACTGTAATGTAGCATATTGGGACACTCTTGCCACAAAAAAATTGCCATATACACGAAACAATTAAATATAAAACCCTGGAATCAATATAACAAATTCTGTTTTGTTAACAATGTACAACTTTGAAAATTGACACGTTTTATCCTGTTCTATTGTAAAATCAGACTATGCCCTTCAGAGCAAGGTAAACAAAAATACAACTTTTAGACATGACATATTCACGGCTTAATTTTCAGCAACATCAGATGGTCCAAATAATTGGACCAGTCAGAAAATCATGACCAATCATGCATATTTTAAAATACACTGTCACTCTATTGGGCCAAAATAATCTGCACTACCATTTATGTTCTAACAGAATACAGATCAGTACATTGATCTTAGTTAGTTAGGATATCATAACATAATTGGCCTGTGGGTAGCTGCCTAGGGCCCAGTAAACACTAGTGGGCCCCTGCTTTAGTACTACGGCCATACAATACAAGAACGTGGGGGCCCAAAATGTCAGCCCTGCCTGGGCCCCAATTTGATGTTAATCCATCTCTGCATACCAAGCTTTCGACTTGGTAGAAGCTAAGCTAAACAAAACTAATGTTTCAATTTTCATTTCTGTATATTACTAAATACTGAGATGTGTTTATTTCACAATAAATTGATTCCAGGGCATTGTTACTTAAATGTTTGGGATTTCTGTCAAAACTTATAAAGGGAAGAATATAAAAAGCATAACCACCCCCTTCAGATTATGTAAATGTTTGGTTTCTTGGTGCACCAAGCATTCTGTCTTTATATGCATGCCCCCTCTATGGTTGGACCACGAAAACATGTTCTGGCTCTGTATTATGCTTTGCCAAACTGGAACAGAGGACTGTACGAGAAAAGGGAAGGGATTGTTACTGCTATCCCACAAATTTTAAAGATAGTAAATTTGACAACTTTAGGGCTGCCAGAAATAATAGAATCTCAGGGTTGTTGCAGCTTTGTAGTTTTAATTCTCCCTTTAATACAGGCAATTTTGCATGCATTTAGGACCCAACAAACATATTTTTCATTCTAATACTTGCCTACTAATTTATTTAACAATTTTGTACTTCTACTTGGCTTACATTACCAGCTGAAAAGAACCAAGAGTAAAAGGTAAAAAGGGCAGCATTAATAACCTATTAGTAGCAGTGTATCCATTTTTACATGGGGAATCACCTACAGGTAGAGTGATTAGCTTTAACTTCTCCTTTAAGAGGAAAGCAAAGCTATTATATAAGGACATGATAAACATGCAAACACTTTATGTAACATTTTGCATATTAAATTAATTCCACTGTCATTTTTTGTTTGTAAAACATCTGTTAAAGTAATGATAATTCCAGCAAGAAAATAGATGGAACAATTTACTTTGGATATCCCTGTACTACACAGTGTAAATGTAAAAGGAAACCTTCCCACAAAATACATTTTAAATGATCACTTGCCTTTCTTAATTATTTATTTTCATTAATACAGAATTTTAATGTTCACCCTTTATCTTTATCCAGAGAGACAGGCAGAGAGGGCAGACTTTGTATCCATTTAGACTAAGGCGAGGGGAAGTAAGAAGGTGTTTGGACTGGGTACTATAGTAAAAGACTAGTATGTCAATTTTTTTTGTAACTAAGCTTTAATTGGCAGTTTCTGAGCTTTATATCAAATAAAATGTGATTTAGCTTTAATATTAAAGGGACAGTTCTGTAGAAATTATCAATATTTGTTGAATTGTTAAGTTTGTGTAATGCATACTTAGTTATTCCACATATTCTCTTCCAAAAATCAGTTAATTTTGCTGTTCCCTTCTGTTGACATTAGTGAGCTGACATTTCAGGTTCTAACGGTCCTTCTTCTTCCCAGGATGCACCACTTCCTTGAAATGTTCCTAACAGTAATTTCTACGGATTGGCTGTTGGATGGGTCAAACATGCTCAGATCTCTACTGAGCAACTGAATCAACCCAGGCACTGGGTCAAGGGCAAGACCATAACGGTCTCTACTAGGGGTCCTGCAAACAGGAAGTCAGTATTTCGGTTGTATTTATTTATACACAGACAAAATGCAGAATTGGCAGATTAAGGTCATTGGGATGAAAAAATACTGCTCTTTTTTCTGAAAAGTACATGTATTTGCACTAAACTTTCCCTTTAAAGGGATATTCTCAACCCAATAAAGTACTGCCAGCAATCTCAAAACATGAAAAGTATTAATGCATTGGATTCATTTTTCCAGAAAATTCTTATTTTATTCCATTTATTATGGAAAAATAACACTGAAAATGAACAATCACCTAGCAAGAAATAAAAAAGACCCACATATTTAAATGAATGAAATGTAGACAACAGATAAAATGTGTCAGTTTCCAATAGTAAATATTTCCAACAAAATTAAATTAAAGTCCTGGTTACACAATACATGGGTTTTAGGGGATAATTGCTTACATGCTGAAATTTCTGGCAAAACTTTTTTCAGGCAAGGATTAATATTAAAGTAACATCTATCATTAAGTCACCTAACCTGTCTTGCCTGTTTAAATACCATGAGTTTAGTCATTACACTATTTGTTCACGGGACTCTTAACACTAATGTTTCCCTTTTTATTTTCCTGCTTCTATATGTAGTATCAAATTAATTAAATAACGAATGTTGAAGTTTTGTATAGATTAACACTTCATTTTGACAAACCTAAATCATTTACGTATATAACACAACAGTCACACATTTTACATTAAATTACTATTCAGAAATAGTTGTTGCTTGAACTCCCAAAATAGTTAAGTAGTTTGCAAAAAAATTATTTCAATAAAAGTGCATCGCAAAGGCTTTTTTTGCTTTTATAAGCACAAAGCAAAAACACAAAACTGTCTCCTGGTAATCACCATGCGCAGTGGTTATTAGAAAAACAAAAAAACAATATGACTGCACAGAACTTTAAAAGGTTCTCACATCTCCAACCATTTATTAGGCAAGAACCAAGTCACACACAAGAAAAGTTAGTTCTCTCACTGCACCGGACCAGGATGAAGATGCAATGAGGAAGTCACAAAAAGACAAGTGCAGCATGTCAAAACGTACTTGGAGGGGTAGCTGTTAAAGCTAAGTTGGCTCTGAGACTGCGCTGGTTTTGCAGGCTCAGACAGGATGTTTGCAGATAGCGAAGGATTAGGTTTTTCAAAGCTTCTTCGATCAAAGTAAGACAGCTGCTTCCGATAATATTCCTCATCTTCATCAGGATCATAGTGGTTAGCACGAATTATATCTTCTGGAGGCTTTACTTGAGGTTTTTGAGGCTCAGGAACTCTGCAAGTAAGTAGATAGCTATTATAGCAACATTGTGGCCATCAGAAATGATGACCAGCAATATAGTATATTGTGTATACAGTGGTTAAGCAAATTAATTTAATTAGTAGAGTGTAAAAAAGTACTTCCGGTCTCTTTTCAAAAGAGTTCCCAATGGAAATTTTTTACGATGAGGAAAAGTTTGTTTATATAAAATTAATAAAATTGATAAGTATCTTTAATAACATGTGTAAGGGTTTCTTTAGAGGTGACAGTTTCCCTTTAATGTAGTTCTTTTAAGTTAATTAATAACATGGGTTAAATCCAAAACCAGTGATTAGCAGTGATTAACTGCTGTGTTAGAAGTACAGAACTATATGTGAAGTGCTTCTGCCCATTAGGACTATCAATGCACAAATATCTGACCAGGTGAACCTATTATTTATCCAATATTCAGCTATATTTGTTCAACTTTTTAGACCATGAAATACAGAGAACTGTATTGAAAAGAATAAAGGATATTCTATCACTGTTGTCTACTCATGGTGTAACTACAAAGTGTCAAAAAAGCAGAACTAATCCAAGTTGGTAATATTGTATGCAAACAGGAAGGCAAAAAGGTAAACAGATCATAACTTATCTATGGCCTTGTTTAAAGAAAAAAAAACTTGAACTGCACTCCCACACTCTCCGTGCCCTAACAGTTGAACAGCACCCCACAGCGCCACCTAGCATCACTCCTTGGGATCTCTGAGCCGCTGTAAGAAGCGGAACGTCATCGGCGAGCACGTTCGGCCCTTTCCCTCGTGGTCAGCCACTTCATTTGGAGCAGAGTGGTGTGGGACTGTTTGAGCCTGGTTGTAATGCTGAGTACACTATACAGCTTCCGGAGTGCATCGATCTTGCCTGTTTGACTTTGAGACAGCAGACCACAGACAGACTTTTACTATGTTGTGTGGGATCTTATGCTGAGGTTCCTATCTACTTTACTGACTGACTAGCACCCACCTCTCTCTCCCTCCTACCGATTACTTAATTGCTATATTACTTGAAGTTATGAGGCTGTTTTCCACGAACTTGTATATATCACTTTTTTAATGTTTTTATCTTTGGAGTATCTGTCAATTACTGTAATATCCCTGCCTATATGAAAGGATTTTTATTAACTCATTATTCGGAGTGTGCAGGATTCTTTAGGGACTCTATTTCTTTATACGTTTCCGTGCCCTAACAGTTCGTATAGGTCACTTATGAATAGAATTGTCCCAGATTCCCCTACACACATTTGCGACATATCAGCTGCATAATCAATAGTATAGGGGCCAACAGAAATTTTACGTCAAAGCCAAGAGATCTTGCGATACTGTTTGTTCTGAATGAGGAACAAACACTTGCTTCCTGGTAGGGGGCAGATGTTAAAATTGTAGGGGAAATCATATCTTTTATATCAGGGATAGGCAATCAGTAGCTCTACAGATGTTTGAAAACTACAACTCCCAGCATTCCTTTACTATAGAGTCCTTGTAGAAGAATCCTGGGAGTTTTCAAACATCTGGAGATCTACTGGTTGCCTATCCCTGTTTTATATGATGTTTTAAGGTTCAAATTGTAAAAGAAATTCAAATGATTATACATATACACAAATTCAAAAACATAACAAAGATGTCTACTTACCTATATGCTGCCTTGTCCTGTTCATAATGAGGCACAGAGACCGACTTTGTGACATTTATAGGGTTAATTATAGGTTTAGGTGCAACATCTGGGGCCTGATAAAAAAAAAAATACATTTACACAATATTTGGCAATTTATTTATTATGCAGATTAGAAATATTATTAAACCTATTGCACACTATGACATGAAATTTACCTTAACAACAGTAGTATCATTAATTTCTTTGTTCTTTTCACCTTGTATAGAACGTTTGTTTTCAAACATTTTTACTCTAGTAAGTACAGACTGTGGTTTCATAGCTGGATCGTCATCATCTTCAACCGAGGGAGCAAGAGTAGGTTTAGTATTAGCTGGAAGAAGTTCTGGTTTAATTTGAGAAGGAGGTGGTGGAGGCAGGGCGTCTATTCTGGGGGATGGATCATACTGCGTTGGTTTAGAATTAAACCCCTGGGATGAACTATGTTCATAACTCCTTACATGTTGATCAAAATACGGCTTGGTATCTGCAGACCTGGACGTTGGCACAGAAGGAAAGGTTTGAGGCTCAGGTTTGTAGCGCATATGTACATCATAATCTGTTTGTGGTGACTCTTCATAATGTACTTGGGGTGCTTTGTAGTTTTGTGATGGGCGAGGGCGATTGTCATAAGCTACAGGAGGTGGCTCCTCAAATCGAGGTTGCTGAGTAAAGTAATTTCGTTCAAGGTTTTCCTCTGAATGTTGTAGGACACCAAATTCTCTATTACGTTTACTGTCAAATGACGGCCTCTGGGGATATGACTGTTTGTCATCATAATAACCCCACTGTTCATCATAAGTAGGCACATGATCATCGTAATTTAATCGAGGATCATAACTGTGAGAAAACTGATCTACATAATCGGATGTAGCGTCATAGCGATAAGACTGATCAAAGTCTCTATTCATTGACTTTTCTGCATATACAGGCATTGCATCATAGTTTAAATCTGACTCTTTTTCAGATCTCTGAACTTGATGGCCAAGTGCTTGTGGCTTTACCATATAATTTTGCCTTGGGTTCTCTTCCATGGCATAGGTCTCTTTTCTATAAACCTGCAAGAATGGATTTATATTTTGTAAAAAGAAAATTAAACAATTTATGACAGATTCTGTGCAGATTATAAATTATTTTAAAGAGAGGCTTCACACAGAATTCAAGTACTTATTTTTTCGTAATTCTTGTTTTAATTTAATTATTCTTAATATTTATATATAATATTCACATGCACTTTGTCAATTATTTTAACTTATTATATACAGTTTATGAAACAACATTTATTACGTAGAACCTTTTTAAAGAAAGTATTAATAGACTATGCATGCAAAAAGTTCTAAGCCATGCAAGGAAAAGGAAATGCTCAGGCAGTGTAATTCCCAGTGATTTAGATGCAGCATAGTGAACTGCTCCAAACAATGTATTTATTTCATTCAGTAATTGTTACTGGGTGAACCTAAAATGTGCTGCAATGCATTAATTGCAGGTCATTTCAGTAAACAAAGAGTTTAAGAAAAAAAGTGTTAAAAGTAAGAACTGTTTAGAAGCAAATATGTCTAACTGAAGAAAAAACATGGGGCAGCAAAGTAGTACAGGTACCTTTGCTGAGTCAATTTGCACTGGTAAAGATGACGTTTCTTGATCTCTTAGTATTATATGAGCTGCCTCAGTAGCTGGTGATCTCAAGGGGCCACCCTGTGCTTGATAAGAGCTGTAAGGGGAAAGGTTGGGATCCTCCAATCGTACACTATTTTGATTTACGGTAGGATTTACAGCAGCAGTAGAGGTTGAAGGGTTTGTTTCAGACGGTAGAGAAAGGTAAGGGGCTGCAGGTAAGGCTTCTGCTTTCTGTGGAGTGTGTAAAATAATTTTATCATGTAAAATTAATAATAAAACAAGTACAGTATTAAAAGCTACAGTGCAATAGACAATATTATCAGTAGAAATAAGAAGTCAATTGCACGGTAGCTATTAAACTCTGACAAGGATTTAGCCTTCTAAAGATACTAAATCCTATGTGAATGCTGAGGTTAACTGCCACCTATTACATTATTTATAACTTTTGCCTTCAAATACATATATTTCATATTTTTATATTTGTGGGAAAAAAAGTGTTTAAGCACACTTTTAACACCATGGATATAGCAAGAATTGTGAAGAAATAGTCTCATGACCACACAATAATATTCAAACAAAATAACCTGGAATAAAAAAAGTTAGCTAATTTACTGACATGCAAACACAAAATAACTTACCTGTTGAGAAGGTACATTTTTATACCCAGGAGAATCTGTTCTAAGGATTGGCTGGGGCTGAGGAGGATATGTGGCAAATGAAGGGGTTTCTTGTATTCCTGATGTATCTTCTCTGACAGGTTCAGAAGATCGTGTAATTGCAGATTCGGGAGGAGTTCCAGCCTCATCATTGAGTGTCTCATCCAGGTCCTGGTCAGTGTAAGCCCCTCCTTCAGTGTCTGTATCTTCATAGTCTGATGTGTGCCTACTATCAGTGCTATACATAGAATATTCACTACCTGGTGCTGATAGGTAGGATAAACGGTCGTCATGCAAATCAAGGTCATCATCTGTGCCACCTTCTGCCTGCACCGAATGAAGGTAAGTTAGACCAAGTTAGTATTTCTAATCTAGTGTTATGAAGACCTTCCAGGAGAGGTCACATGTTCAAATAAAAACTGACTCCTAAACCTTGCATTTATGAAAAGTATGTCACATGTGGTTTAAGTAAAATGAACGCATTTTAAAAAAGGAAAAAAGATGTTCTTAAACCAACTAAATCCCAGGGTTTCGTTAATTTCTGTTTGCATTGCCCCAATTTTAAGATACGATAAATGTGCGTCAGTTGTACTGCGCATAACATCTAAATCAAAGGCCAGCTAAGCAGGATTATTTGCAGCTTCTGTAGAGTGAATCCAGGCACTGCATTCTAGTGAGTATATTCAAAACACTGCCACAAACCCATGCAGTGACTTATTTCAGAATCTAAAAGTAACTTACTTTGCCCTCTGAGACCCAAACCAGTTGATTCTGTTGCTGCTGCACTGCCTCCTTAAGACCTCCATACCAGCCATCATTCATGGAATTTAGGTTAATGGTAGCTGCAAATAAAACACATACATTTTTAGATCAAAGATTTATAACATACTGTACTTAAGCTGGTCACTTAACAAAGATTTGTGATCCCTGCTCAACATATTCCAAATATTTAAGAAATAAAGTAAATAGAATTATTTAAATCACCTGATACCTTTTGGTCTTCTGGAGCATTAATGTAAAAAGGCCAATACCGTATAATACCTATACAATATCAATCATATACATATATCTAAACACTCTGTTTTACTGTTTGAGCATATCCTATGATTCACTGGCCTTGGAATGTGCATTGGTTATCTCTTTTCTTTGTATTAATCCTTTGGCTAAAGGAAAGTTCAGCCTTTTTGTGTGTACACAACAAGATACTGCAAGATCCTGTCTGTCATTTTTCAAAAATCCGGATACACACAGTCCTGAGTGTTCTCCCTATGCACAGCATAGGGAGAACGTTGGGGACTGTGTGTTTGTTTCCCTCAGGCGTGGCCGACTCCCCTATAGGGAGACTGCCGCGACCGAGGGAAATAGGGACATTTTCCCTCATGACCACTCGGCGGAACAGACGGTATCGGGGCTTTATCGGTACTGTGTGTACCTATCTTTAGGTCCTCAACCTGGCTACTTTCACTGGGGGAAGACTTTAATTTTCCTTTGAGCTTGCAATTCTGTGCTTTCAACAATCTGCCCCCCCATTTTTGCACTCCTGTATAAACTTCTTCAGAAAAGAATGTGCTTGCTTTTATATTAAATACAATTTAGTACACCAAGCTGTTTTGCAAACCCATCTGGTACTCTCATCCACTTAAAGTAACATTACCCAAACTTACTTGTAAAAAGATGGTGATTGTTTTTGCGTAGTTTGTGTGACCGTTCATATAATTTTCTGGCACTTTTGCGAGATTCTGGACACAATCTCATTCTCATTGTTTTTACTCCCTGTTTAGAGTCAGGGTTTAGAAACACTACTATTGGATACCATTGCGCGTAATTGAGGCGGTCAACAGCATTCGGAGTTACATCAAGGAGAGCATGCTTATCCTGCAGAAACAAAACAAATGAAAGAATGAAGTAATCAAATGGGCACAAATCTAATTGTCTGAATAGAAAGTAGTTTCTTTTGTAATTACCATGTGTGTACAATATCCCACCTAGATTTTTAAGATCCTGTATGGAAACCCTATCATATTTTATTAAGGTCAGTCTAGTACTGCGCCCCTAATACTGCCATGGAGGAGAACTCGTACAACGTAAATACAAACTTTAAACTCGCACTGGTGTCTCAGTAAAAACAGTACCTTTATTACAAACTTGGTTATCTATCTACATGCCTGGCTTGTTTACAGTGCCCCTGAAACACATCAGGTTTGTAACAAATAATGGAGACACCAGGGTGAGTTTGCCGTTTTTATATACGGTGTGCAAGTTCCCCACTACAGCAGTGTAACTGAGCGGCGATAAGGATCAAGCGACGGTATTCAGGGAATCTCAGCATCCGGGCCACCACATTGGAGGGGCGAGTTGTGCACATGATTATAGTTACTGTAGAAGTGTGAAAATCTCCCTTGGCAATTGTAGAAGTGCAATGTGGGACGTAAGCAATGTTTCCAAGCTTTATACACATGGACCACCATGGCATCCAAGTAGGTTGTAATATTTCATGAATACTAAAAGTAACATAGTAGACACACCATAAATGCAGATTATAGTGCCAGGGTTACTATTTTTCTATACAAGTTCAGTCTATTAAGGCTGCACAATTTGCCTTAAAGGGATTCTATATTAATGCAATAACAGTCTGTTCTCTAGGTTCAGTCAGTGTCACTGACACATTTATCATCTTTGACATAAGAGAGCATATGTTAAAGGGTATATTTGCTTCAGAAAATGTAATTCAAAAATGGTTAGAGAGAGCAAAAGCCCACAACTTCAACAGTTTGTTTGGATTTAAAAATGGAGCTGTAGATCCCGAGGAATCTTTGCTGAATTTTACAGCACTTACCGCTTTTAGTGAGAGAACCAGCTTGCCAACAATGAGAGCATGCTTACTTCTAATGATCCAGTGGCACTTGAAGGAGGCACACACGTACAGTGAAAGAGAAGGGATTATGTGTTGTATTCAGTTATATCAACTGGACTTAAAGTTTAGTTCTTGAAGACGTTTCGCTAGTCATCCGACTGGCTTTCTCAATTCAGAATGACTTGTACAAGAATCTGTTGGCAATTCTGAATTGAGAAGCCAATCGGATGACTAGCGAAACGTCTTCAAGAACTAAACTTTAAGTCCAGTTAATCTAACTGAATACAACAGATATACCATGACCTGGATGAATGAGAACCTCCACAAGCAAAAGGGGTTATTTTATATTGGTGGCAGTTATCAGAATGTTAGCACTATCAGCAGTTGCAGTGTGAAAATTGTAGTTTCTGTTTCTGCAAAGTGGAATCATTGAGTTAAGTGTCCCTTTAAAGGAGAGGGTGGTGCCAGAGAGCCATCAGTTACTGTATGAGACAGTCTTCAATAGGCCATACAATAGGTCACTCCAAAACACTAGCCATGTCACTTTAAATTTCCCAGCAGTAGAAAATATCAGGCAAAACTAGGCCAGCGTGTATCAGCCTAAAGTGAATAATTCTGATCCTATAAATAATTACAGTTTAAATAAGAAATAAATGATATATCCATACATAACAAAATATATTAAACTGCCTACTACTCACCCTGTCAATAATCTGTTTAATAGTGTGAAGACGAATGATTCCAGAGCTTCGCTGGTCTGTACCTGCATCCCGGGGTTCACTTCCTTAAGATTAAATAAAATACATGCTTAAAAACAAACTTGAGGTCAAAGTTTGTACTATGTGATAGTGATGAGTATGTGATAGTGTATTAGGTAAACAACTGGTATGTACATTGATTAAGCATTGGTTGAATTGGTTCGGAATATGCGGTGCAGTTTTTGAATCCCGTATACAAACCGGACAGCATGAAAAAGGAAGTAGTTCAGAGAAGGGCAACTATATTAATTAGAGGAATGGAGGGGCTTGACTATGCAGGCAGATTAGACAAGTTATTTACAGAGACGTATGATCACCATATACAAATATATATTAATGTATCATATTAGAGAACACAATGGCATCCTTTCTGATTATAAGAAATTTTCATCTACAGGACTGCCCCCACGAGATGTACATGTATGTAAATAGCGTGTCAAAGAATAAAGAAGCCATTTGAGTCACCCAGTGACGTAAATATGTGCAACAGGGGCGGCCTGGAGACTTCTATGCGCGTGCGCCGGGTGGTGTAACGGCGCGCGCTGGGATGATGTGATCACACTCAAGATATAACATAGGGCAGGGATCCTCAAACTACGGCTCTCCAGATGCTTGAAAACTACAACCCCAGCATTAATAGGCTTCCCCTTTGTAGTTTTCAAACATCTGGAGAGCCGCAGTTTGAGGATCACCGACATAGGGACATTTCGCGACTTCCTACGTCACCAGGCACCACCAAACGTCATTTCAGTGTACACGGTCCAAGCGAAGGGTCCGGGGCAGGCGGCACCTGGACCACCCAGGGAAGCTGGTGAGTCACGACAATCCTCACTGTGCAGAGTTAATTGATACATTGTTTGGAAGTGTCAGGTTCGGGGTATACACACCCGGGCCTCTATAAGCTAAAAGTAAGCCTATTGTATTACCAACACAACTAACGTATAGGTTGTAGTCTGGTTAGAGGCAGTGTATATCAGTTAGGATTTGTGTCGTGTTTGGTTAAAATTGTTTGCAATTTAGTGTGGTTCTATTGGTCAATCGGGTGGCAATATTGGAAGTTTTCTTTGGCTGGACGTGACCAAAGTTCATGCGGTTTCCTATGGGCCTCATGCTCAGTTGCGGAAAACTGTCAGGCATGGCTTCTTTTGTTGTGACTGGCAGACTTTTATCCTGGCTGACCGGTCGGGACAAAGGATTGGAAGGTGTGTACCCAGCTTTAAAACTGCATTTTACAAGCAGCAGTTCTAATCTTAAGATTAATTTTGGGATCTCAGGTTGAATGCGAAACAGAATGGGCTAGGTGGTTCATAAGCATGGTACACACATACGATACTTCGGATGACGAACAAACCCCAAGCGTACACACCTACGCGCCCACCATGGCGGATCAATGAACAACACCTGACCGAATGTATACACACATGCGATTGTCGCCCAAAATGGCCGTTTGTCATGCGTGTACCTTGGAGCCTTTAATAACATTTTAGCATAGAATCAAACTATTATGCTTAATATACATATGCACGAGTGTTATATCTGAAACAGTACATATTTACATCTGAGATGCCTTTTCTAAAAATGCAGATTTAAAAGTGAAGATATAAAGCATAAGATTTAACGTACTTGCCACTTCATAAATATCAGGTTCTTCCCTTGCTAGCTTTTCTCGTGCAACATCAGCTATTGGGCCAAATATAACCACTGGTCTGAGAAATCCAGCTGCAAAGAAATCATTTTGTGTTACATTATGAGTTACATTAAATCAGGGATGTCAATCTAGTGGCCATCCAGATACTGTAGGCAGGGAATGCTAGAAGCTGTAGTTTTTAAACATCTGGAAGTCCTCAAGTTTGTCATCCCAATTATTTACTAGAATCTTAAAATATGATGCACTGCCCAGATTTGTTTGGCTAGCTCTAAAGAGAAAAGTAATCCTGGTTATTTTTTTTAAAGAATGCAAAATATATACCGTATATACTCGAGTATAAGTCGAGGTACCTATTTTTACCTGAAAAATTTGTAAAAACTGATTGACTCGAGTATAAGTCGAGGGTAGAAATTATCACCACTACTGCCTTCTGATTCTGTGTTGTTTTTAGGCTTTAGTTGCCCTTTAAATGGACAGCAGAATTCCCATACATGAATCCCATACAGTACTAGCCTAATCCAGTACCAGTAACCTCCAATTCTTTGGCACTCCAGATGTTTGGAAACTACAACTCCCAGCATGCTTTGTTGCTGGGAGTTTCAGTTTCTAAACATGTGGAGTGGCAAGGTTCAGTAAACTTTTAATTAAGCTTACCATCATTTACAATTCTCCTGAACCCCATATAGTAAAGGGCCCTCTGAACCCCATATAGTAAAGCGAACTCTGATCCCCATATAGTAAAGGATTCTCTGACCCCAATAGTTAAAAATGTCACCTGAGAGTTGTAGTTTCAAGCTGTCATTTGCACTGTACTAGCAGCTGTTTTTTGCCCCAAACTGAGGAGACCCATCAGATTTACAGCATCCAGTGACAGTGCTGAGTGAGTCCAGCAGGCAGAATACAGGAAGCAGGAAGTGTAAAGGCAGATCAGCTCCTGTAACTTTCTATACAGGTTAACACAGCGCCACCTACTGGTTACTATCTGTAATTGCAGAATTTGGATCTAAATTAGGACTTGACTCGAGTATAAGTCGAGGTTAGGTTTTCAGGCTAATTTTAAAGCCTGAAAAATTCGACTTTTACTCAAGTATATACGGTACTTCACTATATCAATCACTAGTGTCATTTAGTGTTTATTTAATCATACATCTATTTTTTTTAGTACTTGGTGGCGGGGAAAATGACATTTTAATTTGAGGGACAGAGAAAAAAAAAAATCAAAAAACCTTCTCTTAAGACGACACGTTCATATGCAGGGAACTTTGTTTGAACAGGTTGAGCCGAAAGGTCTTCCCTACTCTTCCGCAGGTTTCTTTTGGAACTACGAAGACCACGGAATCTCCAAAAGTCTGCTCGATCCCCACCAGCTGTTTTAGGAAGTGTATACTGCACACTAGCCAGTTGTTCTGCCCTTTGGAATAAAAAAGTTAACAGAAACATTGTTTGTTTCGGATTGTGATGTTTGCTGCAAAAAGCAGACACTTCGAGGAAATATATGACCTGTTACCTATTCTTGTTAGGAATTATTCCTCTTTCCACTTCTTTATGGTTTCTACCAATTCTTATAGCCAGCCATGATCCTAACTTCCCATTGTAAAGAGTGTCCACAACTCGAAATACTTCGCCTTTGTTGAAACTTAGTCCATAAGGTGATTCTTTCTCATACTCAAAATGGGTCCTGATATAAAATGAATCACCAACATCTGACTCAACAATGCGACGATACACTGGAAGACAATTTTTAAAGTGATTTAAGATATTAGTGAGAGCATCTAATTATTTAACATGTCAAATAAATTAAGTTAAGAAATGGCTTTAATAACAAGGAAATATCAATAGGTAAACACATACCATCTTTCTTTTTTTGAGCAAGAATAGTGACCTCTTCCCCTTTGGGCAAATCAAGAAGGAAAAGCACGGCTTCTTCCCTAATTATATTGGTGAAATCCACATTATTAACCTAAAACAGACAACAATATTTGCATCATAAATCAGTCATAATGCAGTTAGGCAATGGCAGAACTGTCAAGGAGATCAAAAGTGATGAAATCTGCATATCTATCTTTTTTTTAGAATTAATAATACAATGTTAGAAAAAGCAGAAAATATGAAGAAGAAAAAAAAAATCAGTTGAATCATTTACTTATGCACAGAGAAAATGCTGGGATAGGTAAATTAAGGTTATGAAGAAACCACAGATTTTTGTTCCTAAAAGCACATGCATTCTATTGAACTATAAATAAAAATGACTTTATTTAAAGGGCATGTCCATCCTCAAAACTAAAATTTGACCCACAGCTGGCCCCACTGTGTAGTGTTAAAAAATCCTTACCTTCCTTCTCTGCCTCTTTCCTGTCCACCTGGAGGACTATCGCTCCATCCACAGTCTATGCACTTCATGTTGGAAAAATCAACTTTTTTTTCTGTAGTGTAGGGGACCCCCTCCCAATCCTAACCATCATGTTTTTAACAGAAAAAAAGTGCAGAGAAACAGACTTGCCAATCTAGTTCCCTCGGCTCTTTCAATAACCGGCAGCCACTGACTCTCAATCACAGACGTGGCTGCCAGTCAAACCCCTAATGCTATTCCATTCCCAGAAGTAGCATTACATGCAGAGGCCGAGGGAACGAAGGTTGGCAAGTCTGTTTCTCTGCACTTTTTAAAGGGCATATATACTGAAAAATAAGTTATTTTAAATTGACCATAACTGGAAACTATAATTCTTCCCAACCACCACTGTATGATTTTTTTTTTGTTGATCTGCCCCCTATTTCTTTAGATATCCAATCTAAAACTTGTTATATTTCAGCTGTCAATCAAGTTCCTTGCTCTCAAAAACTATTCTTCTGTAAGCAGTTTTACTGTAGCTGGAATGGTGACAGAGTTTTGACAGTTGGAATGGTGTATGCTGTGTGCAGGCATAGTGTCCCTTTAATTAATGATTTGGAAGCTATTGTCAGCAAGGTCTCCGTTTCCATATGATGCAAAACTTTGTTGACCATTAAAAGCTACAGATGATGAGCAATCAATACAGGTAGATCTAGATAGATCTGGGACATTTTTTTTTTTTTATTTCCCATTACTGGAAACTATCATTCCTCCCAACTTATCACTGTACCATTTTTTTGTAGATTTGTCCCCTATTACTTTAGATATCCACTATATCATCCAACATTTCAGCTGTTAATCAAATGCCTTAGTATCATAAACTCTTCCGTTATGTATGGTTGTGCTGTATGTGAAATTATGAAAGTTGGTGCATGAACTGCATGGTGGGAATAGATTCAGAACACAAATTATATAGAGGGAACTGTTTTTTCACGATTTCCATTATATTTTAAAATACATTGTGAATTGCAGAACGGAAAATGCAAAGCGCTGCCCTTAAAGAAACATACATTCAGTATTGTCCCATGAAAAGATTTAATAAAATATTTTTTTTAAAAATGGAGGGTAAACACTTTTGAACAGGTTATATATATAATATTATTCAATACGATAAACAGGTACACACCACATATTTTCATTATAACTTACTCTTAGTATCTGGTCACCTTCTTCTAACCCTTCCTTTGCTGCAGGGCTATCCTCTAATACACCAGCAACAAAAATTCCAACATCATTCCCACCAGCCAAACGAAGGCCTACACTATCTCCTTTCCTGAACTTCACCAGTTTCATGCTTGGCCTACAAAAATATAGAGAGTAATATATTGCAATAAATAAATATTGAATGCCCATAAAAACCACAAGGACATTTAGGCGATGATGCAGTAAATGGTGCAAACATTTGCCGGTGCTATTATTATCAGATGTTATCTTACTGCAGTAACCCAGTAAAAAGCTAATAACTAAGGCTGGGTACACATGGGATGACTATGTCCCTGGTCAACCGTTCGTCACTAGCGAGAGTTCGGCCAGAACAAATCACTGTCAGTTGCGGCAAAAGTATACAGGGGTGGGGTTTCTACAGGATACTTATATATTGGTTTTGGGTGGACATTCCCATTCAGTGCAGTTAAAGCTCAGGAGAGCATGAACTAAAACTACTGAAAACTATGGGCTTGCTGCTATCTATCTTTTAGAATATCTCTGTTCGGCGGTCTGTAAGTAAAATGGTCTCTGGGTTTGGGGGGTGGGGGGAGGTTCCTACAGGATATTTAAATATTAGTTTGGGTGGACATGTCCTTTAATGGGATAATGCAGTAAAAGGTGCAAAGTTTGCCCATGCTAATAATTTGTTGCAACCAGTTAGATATTAGCTTTTTACTGGGTTACTGAAGCCCTTTTATGTCTATTTTAAGTATTTATTATTTAATTAAAACAAATCGGTGTTGGTTTTCTCAGAATTAACTGCTTTTGAGAATACTTTCTTTGAACCAATTTACTTGGAGTGAAAATAAAAAAACAAGTTCAAAACAACGCAAATACTTTTTCTACAAATAAAGTAACATTTATTTGACAATAAATACCAGGGAAAAGCACCTGCATTTCTGATGGTGGACTGTTTAATGTTGTAGGGCAACAGATCTAGGATAAATGGCAAGCATGGCGTAGGAAGTAAAGCAAACCATCAAGCACTAACCTAAACAAGTAAGGGATATAACACTAAATGTTACTTCTCACATAGCAAATTTTGCAAGCTCCCTATAACAAACTGCAAACATCTTTAAGGGATAGTTCACGTGAACTACCGTATATACTCGAGTATAGTCGACTTAGTATAAGTCGAGGTACCCATTTTTACCTCAAAATGAGTAAAACCAATTGACTCGAGTATAAGTCGAGGGTAGAGTCTCCCCTCCAGCCCCAGGAATAAAACCTATTTCCCTGCACCCATCTTCTCACCCTGCCACTACACTACACTACTACAGTACACTACACACTACTCTCCCTGCACCCATCTTCTCACCCTGCCACTACACTACACTACACTACTACAGACACACACTACTCCCCACCCATCTTCTCACCCTGCCACTACACTACACTACACTACTACAGTACACTACACTACTCCCTGCACCCATCTTCTCACCCTGCCACTACACTACACTACACTACTACAGTCCACTACACTACTCCCTGCACCCATCTTCTCACCCTGCACTACACTACACTACTACTAATGCCTTACCTTTGCAGGAGAGTCCGGGCCCCCGACCATCTTGATGGAGAATCCGGCTGCCCGCGAGATGGAGGAATCCGGCTGCCCGCTCCACTGATGATCGCATCCACTGACTCACGACTCGGCGCCGGTCTAATTTCCCGGCGCTAGTCGTGATGTCAGTGGATGCGACCACATGTGGACGCGGCAGCGCGGATTCCTTCACCAGTAAGTGACTGACTCGAGTATAAGTCGAGGTTCAGTTTTCAGGCTGTTTTCACAGCCTGAAAACCTCGACTTATACTCGGTATAGACGGTATTCCTTTATTGCATTATTTGAAGAACAGGAGGTTCTTGAAAATAAAAAGAAACTACGCCTTACCTCCCGATCTTCAATTATTTAACAGGAGTCAGGAGAAAAGGTGAAGAACTTACCCTTCAGCACAATCTCCCGCCAGCTCTTCCGAGAGGTCCCATCTATTTCTGGATTTTAAGTGCGCATAAATGGGAGGGGAGGCATATCTCCTTTTCCTCCTGTTCTTCAATTAATGCAATTAAGGAATAGTTCACTTTCTGGGTGAACTTTTGCTTTAAAGCCTTTTCTTTAAAGAACTTTTACTGCAGCTCTGCAGTGCATTTATTTAACAACAGCCCTGTACCCTGTAGATTTCCTAAAAAGTTGGTGTTGGTCTACTTTCACACTGAAGTTTTTTTCCGAGAGTGGTTCAACTTGTTTTGCCACTAGCAAAATGCTGCAAGTCGAGTTTTGCAGGTGGCAGCCACCGGGAACCACTTCTGAAACAGCGACCTATTGCTGGAAAATACCCTTAAAGATCTGGAAACCCACAATGCATCCTTAATGATTAGGTAGGAATCCATTAGTGTGCACACCATGCCAACTACATGGTTATATCCTTTTGAATTATATAGTGGATAATGCACCCCCAAATGTAATTTATAAGGATATTAACCAAGGAGTTCCGTGACCATATAAAAGCATGAGGACGCAGGCAGAGTACCTTTTATACAGGGCAAGGAACTACAAGGTGATTTCTAATATCCCTTTAATTTACAGTTTGGGGTGCATTATTTATTATAACCTAGCCCTTTGTGGCTTCTGGTTTCCTTCTTCTCCTGGAACTGTAAGATTACAAGGCTATAATCTTACAGTTCCTCCCATAGAAATCCACGACAGGGGTAGGTTATAAACATACAATTTACATTCTCAAAGATAATGAGCATTAAACTGGAGTGTGCACCACACTGATTTATCCATAGTCACAGAATATCTGTATTCTGAACTGATCTAGTCAGCTTATTTATAGGGGTTTGTTTTCACAGGATGTTAATACAGCCCTAACCTGATAGAATATAAATTTTTTGATCAAAAGGGATTTTTATAAGAATAAGTGCTTAGGATTCAGATTACTTTCTTTTAGTTTTTTTTTTTTTTTTTACATATCCTATTGAAAATGGTTGATGCGGTCTGCTAAACTATAAAATAATCATGTTTGATGGCTTATTGCGAATGCCTTTACAGCATTGAAGCAGTTTGCATTATTCATATGAAACCTTAGTGGGCTACAGGAATAAGCACAGCAAAAGTAGAACAACTCAATAGAGGATTTTTATTCAATAAAGGTGTGCCTGGAAGACTTTCAATTTATAAGTTTTTATTCATCCTGGATCTAGTGAATCAGTTTCAGCTGGACTCACAGCTAGTTCTGAATCTAATTTACAACTGTAAGGTATATCCCCTTCAAATTAAAACACCTATCGGGATAGAAATATTTTTCACTTTTCATCTATGTCATGTATTAAATAATGCTCCCTAAGATTACCAAAGACATTTTAAGTTTAAGCAAAACAGAAATATGTCAAGTCTAAAGCATGTCAAAAGATTGGCTGTTATTAAAGCACATATATTTGGTATGTCTATTTAAGAGTAAATGCATTTTATTAACATGTGTTTTTTAAGTTAACATTACCGAAGCATGCCATCTTCATGTGTTGAATTAGGAAATGGACCATCAGACGGACTGACTGGCAAGTCCACATCTGGTTGTCCTGGTTGAGCATATACTGGTTTTGGTTCTAAAAAAAATAAAAATATCACGGAGCTTGTAGCATAAAAGAAAAAGTAAAATGTACTATGTTCCAAGCTTAGAGGAAACCTCTAAACAGTCAAAAGCATGTGGACAATGTTTCATCTAATGTGCCACGACATATAAAGCAATAGATGCAATAAAACAGACTCAAGTCACCCAGAAGCAGTAAAGCTACTCAAAAACATTAGCAAAACTCTGAAATGGAATGTAAGGTATTTCTGTGCCTTCCCAAAAGGTTAAAAAAAAAGTTTTATGCATGCCCATTACTTCACGAAGGATATCTACTAACTCCCTGGTGTTTGGGTGGACACGGTTGGGCCCTTCTCTGTCAAAAACAGGGACTTCCTTAATCCCCTGCCATACAGATCTCTTATTCAGTTAGTGACAAATTGTGCAATTGTGACAAGTTAAATTCTTTTGTAAAGCCGAGTACACACCAGATGATTCTTCAACAAATCACTGTTGGTCAAAGTCCACAGATGACTGCACGATCGGCCATATTTTCTGGAATGTCGGATAGTCTGTCCAGGATGAATGGGGGATCGGCAGATTTTTGGTGCATGGTGTGTACTCAATCTAAAAAATTCAGACTCAATCTGTCTAGCAATTGATTTAAGTTTAAACAATCACACTCGGAGATCAATTTTACATCCCCATTCAAGGAACATTCAGCAATGGTGCAGGAAAATAATAAAGAAAAATGGAAAGAAATCCTGATGTTTTACTGGCTACAGTGACATTGGTTTAGAAAGACTTGGTAATATTGCATACAATGGACACAAGACATGCACCTTGAGAGTGTAAATGCTTTGATAAAAGTACTTGTTTAAAATGCAGACATCTGTTGCTTAGTGCTTATTTACCAATAAACAGAAAACTTGTCTAAATTTGTCTTAGTTGTTTGCAGGAGGGGGTGTTGGTGTAAAGGGAGAAAAAAGGCTTAAAAAAAAAAGAAAAAAAAAAGCCCCCTGTTCTATTGAGTTTAAAATTAACAATGTGCCATGTCAGTTGTGTGTGTTTTGATGTAGTAATCATCCCGGAATAACCCATTGACAAAACAGATAGAAAGAAGGGATCATGTGTACTTTTTTTTTTAAAGCTATGTCCACCCTTAAATCAAATTTTTAATATAGCCTTCCCCCTGGTCCCCCAGCCCCAACCGCATCATTATTATCTTTAGAAAGTGCCCCAAACTTTTACTTACCTCCCCTTTTTCCTCCGCCGCGCTCCCGGCCCTCTGCTTGCGAGAAAATGCAAGCAGAGGGGCGGGACCGGCAGTCGCGTCAGTGATTGGCTGAGCGGCAGCCAATCATGGACGCGGCTGCCGCTCATTCAGTGCAGCGGAGGAAAGAGGGGAGGGGGGCCTAAGCCCCGTCCACTCGCGGGGGCCTAAGCCCCGTCCACTCGCGGGGGCCTAAGCCCCGTCCACTCGCGGGGGCCTAAGCCCCGTCCACTCGCGGGGGCCTAAGCCCCCTCCACTCGCAGGGGCCTAAGCCCCGTCCACTCGCGGGGGCCTAAGCCTCGTCCACTCGCGGGGGCCGTGGGTTACTCTGTGGAATCAGCCTCTTCAGGCTGTTTTCACACAGAGAAGGTAAGGGAATCTACAGCCCTTCTCTTTCACTGTCAGGACTTCACACAGCAGAGAGGAGGAGGGACTTCCTGTCTCCCTCACACACTGAGGGAGTCTGAGGCTGTGCTCACCGGAGGCAGTTTGCAGGAGAAGCCTCAGGAATGACAGCCTCCCACCCATTAACTTTCTGGTCAGTCATTTCAGTATATCTTGGGCTGTGGAGCACGTAGCTTGTTTAGAGACCACAGTTCCCCTTTAAAGTATAAGTACACTGTAAAAGCAAGTGAAGTTTAATTGTAAGCAGCAGCTTTAAAAAAATCTTTTACCCCCCCTTTTCCCCCCTAGGTCCCTTCTGAGCCTACCTATCCAGATATAAATTTGCTGACATCTTAGATCTGCATTGCAGACTCTTTAGCTCTGCCCCTCTGAGACTTTCTGGATCTCCTTCTTCTTAAGCCTAATAAACCGTGTCCATTTGGTCCATCACACCCGCACCAAACAGGGGGGCTGGGGGGAAAGATTTTTTTAAACGCTTCTGCTTCCAATTAAAATTAACTTGCTTTTACAGTGTACTTATCCTTTAAGCTAATTACTTGGAAGAGGAGGTGTCTGCTTATCAGACTTACCTGGAAGAGGAGGTGTTTGCTTATCAGACTTTTCAAGCAAAGGCTCCTCAGGGGTTCTGGAAAGTGATGCACTATTTACATTTTTAACAGGAGTCGATAAAACACCAGCTTTTGAGACTTTCTCATCTTCTCTACTTCTACTGCTGTAATAAGTTAAAAGAAATAATAATAAATCAATTAGTTTAACCTAGACATTCAACATTTATGAGTCAGAAGATATTTTCTATTGCAAAGTAACATTTGCTTAAAGGGCAACTCCAACCTCATAAGAACATCTTTTAGAAAGAATGGCCTCTTTAAAATATGTTTATATATCCTACTTTGTCCTATGAATTCATTACTGTATGCCTGCTATTCTTCTGGATGCCTCATGGAAACTGAGCCATTTATAAACCTGTACTGAGCCTTTACTGAGCCTAGGCATGCTAATAAAAGGCAGACGGATTAACATTCAGTCATTGGCTGTGATGTCAACTGTCAAATCCATAACTGACAGTTACTAACTGGAAGAACCAGGAAGCAGAAACAGGGAAACAGGACATTGTGCAGGATTTCAGGTTAGACTTATATATTTCACATTTCAAACTATTACCCTTTAGGGTTTTGGGGGGTGATTTACCTGTATGTAAGTTTTCATTTTGGGGCTGGACTTGCCCTATAAAATATATACTGTAATCTACCACATACTCACCCAAAGGCACAGTTATCTACACTTGCTAAATAATCGAACTTTTCTCTTCACATTATGGTCTGATGACCTAGTTCCACTTTACTCTTAGCCCCTTAAAATGGTCAACACTTAAAAAAAATCTGTTTAAAAAAGGTTCAGCCATTCTTAAACTTGGCTTTTCAAAATGAGGGCCCAACTGACCCAATATAATTTAAACAGACTGAAATAAATTTGCCTTGCCAGGCACTTACACCGCAGAGTTTTGGTAAGTAAAAAAAGATTGTTTAATCAGATTAAGTGTATAATGAGCTTGACAGGGACCATAGACATGCAACAATTCATAGCAGATTCCACTGAAAATACATATGTATTTCTTTATACAAAGTGAAGATTTGATCAGTTGAAACCTCCTCAGCTCTCCATTCAAAATAGAGTAAGCTGCTTGGACACTGTTGAGCAGCCTGTCTGTACAAGAATCTTCAGATAGTTATCCTTGGATCTATTGTTCCAAAGAAAATAATGTGTTCATCTGTATTTAGCTTTCATCTCTTGCAGTCAAAATTGTCATGTTTGTTTCCCAAAGCATACAACCTTGTTTAGGTCCCTTTAGTGGGAAAGAAACCTGAACCAGTTACAAGTAAAAAGCTTTTTAACCATAAGGCAGCCATTCAATGTGATATTATCATACAACTGACCTATCATTTCTCTAACAATCAAAACCAATAGTTAGGACCCAATTTTCTTGCCCAATAATACAATGGCTACAATGAGAATCTTCACAAGCAACGACTACAAAAACATTTATCGTACAATAGTATCACTACTTGTATGGTTGCCTAAAGAGTGGATGCTAATGGTTTTCTTCTTCCTCATGTTTATCTGTTGAGATCCTCACCTTTGAAAACAAGGCTGTTAGCACATTTAGCTGGGCCATTAGAAAATCGAAGAGATGTAGTCCCCACATTAGGAAAGAAATCACTAAAGTGTGTGGTCTTTCAATTCCACAACAAATTCACAAGTGAATTAAAGCTTATAATACCCATTATGACCAACCTGCTGTTGCTGTGCTGCTGTGGAGAAAGTCTGGAATGGTCAGAAGGTTCCGACCTCTGGTCTGGTGACCTTGAGCGGCTGCGCCGAGGCCGGTCATGTGATCGGTTGGAATGATCTGATGTCAGTGACTGAATTTCGGAAATGTCTGTTAAATAAAAGATGAGATGTAAAGGGCAACTATACTGAAAAAATTGTTGTTGTTTTTTTTAAATTGTCCATTTCTGGTAACTATAATTCTTTCCAACTATCACTGTACCATTTATTTGTTGATCTGCCCCTATTTCTTTAAATATGCAATCAGAACATCTTACATTTCAGCTCTCAATAAAGTGCCTTATTATCATAAACTCTTTTAGTGAGTGCAGTTTTGCTGTAACTACAATGGTGACAGTTGCTATGTGTGAATTGCTTGAACTTCCCTTGCTCTCAGCAAATTGCCTGCAGGGATTGTGCCGAATAACCAGCTTTGTGTGCAGTTCTGGGTAGTGCGAGTATAACAATCTTATAGTTATAGGGGCTCCTTGATCAGAATATCAAATGTCTTTTTGGGATGGACTGTAACAGAAGCATGCCTTTACAAACAATGTATCCAGTAGAATTAACATTAAAATATATAGGAGCATTCCCAAACCGTTATGAAAAGACAACCCCTTTTAAAAACATTATTCTTTCAGGAACCACTGGGATAAGCATAAAATATCCCTATATGTTTTTTATTAGACCCGTTTCATTTATAAATGTATGTTTAGCTGAATTTAAACTATTTATAAAGACTACCTCTAATGCTTACTACCACATTCCTTTGGATCAACAGTTATGCAACCATAACTTGTTACTATGATACATATTACATCTCAGAAGCATTAACTTAGCCACCGAGAGATTATAAATGCACTACTGATTGTCAATGACTTATTACAATTGCTGTTTAAAATAGCATCATTCAGATTTAGTCTTACAATATGTGCTATTTTAAACAGCAACTGGGCTGGACAAATCATCCAAATATTTGGGAGCCAGCTACAAAAAGTTAAGAGCAAGCAACTTCATACCCTCCAATATCTTTAATATGACAGCTGAAAGAAATGAGAATGCAAAGAATCCCCCGCTAAATGTGATTGGTCAAAGTGATAAAGCACGCAGTGAGAAAATGGAGTCAATTAAAATTTAACTTTTAATAAATATGAATTAACATAAGCACACCATTGAATTGAACATAGTAGTCAGCCATCTGAAAATTGGAAGAAGGGAAGATAAGAGGATTAAAGACTGATGGCATCCCTCAACTAGGTGGGAGAATTCTCTCCACCTAATTAGCTAGCTCTTGATTCTAAAGCCTCATACACATGTATGATTCTGGCACCAACCCATGACCGAAGAGCACGTCCAAGTTTGCGACGAATGGCACGTGTATATGCATTCGGTTGGGGGTCGTTGGGTGCCAAAATGATACATGTGTACAAGCCTTAAGATGTAGCCCTAGGCACCCGGTGCCCTCCTAGTCCAAACTCAGAACTAGGGACCTAGATTAGTTATCTGTATCTAATTGGCTGGCTGTGGTATCAAATTAAAAAGAAAGCACTAAATTCATTAAAGTGTATGTACACTGTAAAAACAACTTTATATTATTGGATAGCTGTGGCTTTAAATCTAAAAGGTATTTTTTTTCTTTTCTTTTTTGTTCTATTACCCTCCCATACCCTACCTTTACTGCTTGAATGTTGCTGGCTTTCGCCTCCACTGTAATTCCATTTGTAGCTCCGCCCCCACAAGAGTCTCCAACATTCCTTTTACCACAAAATAGTGTGGCCCTTTGCCAAAAGCATGTGTTTGGCGTCATGACGTCAATGCACGAGTGTCACGGGGTGATGTTGCCTGCAAGCATGCGCCCCTATGGCGTCATCGTGCTGCTCCCAAGCACAGCGGCGTCACAACGGCCCATGTTCGCATCAACTTCACTGCGATTCGCGTGTTGACATCATGTCACATGTGCGCTCTTCAAAACACCATGGGAATTTCATTACATACAAGTAGCTATGGGAATTTCATTACATACGATAGCCATGGGAATTTCATCACATACTGGTAGCCTTGGGCCATGAAATTTCCATGGCTACCAGTATGTAATGAAAATCCCATGGCTACCAGTAGGTAATGAAATTCCAATGGCTACAAGTGTGTAATAAAATTCCCATGGCTACCAGTAGATTTTTAGAGTTTGTTAGGTTAAGCAAGGTTAGATAAGTTAGAGCCCTGCTGTCTAGATTATGACCTACAAGGTGGGTCCTTTAATGTAGTTTAAATAAATGGAGGATTGATATGTACATACAATTAAAATGACACTACTTAAATCAATGTGTATAAAGCCCCTCCCAATTCTGGACAAGCCACAACCACTTTCAATTATAAAAACCAAACCCCTTTCAGCGGTGAGGGGGGGCAGCATTTGGAATTTTGTGTCAGGTGCCAAAAAGTCTAGAGACGGCCCTGACATTTAGCCCCAACCACTGCACAAGTCTTATCTATTGGATTTGCCATTGGCAGGTTCCTGGTGTCAGTTTATTTCACTTACCAGTTAGAACAAGGATAGGCAGCCGGTAGCTCTTCATTTGTTTGAAAACTACAGCTGCCAAGCCTGAAACTTTGTTTGCAAGTCAAAAGGGTAATACCAGTATCTGTCACTGAGCAAGATGATTCTGACAATTTCCTACTGGATCCTCAAAGGAAATCCACTGACCACCTGACATTAAAGGGAAAATCTAACCATCAAGCAAAAAAACTGCAAAAATAAGAAACCTCTAAAAAGGTCTATTAAGTATTCTTTCTCCCACTCACACACACTGTTATACTCACACTTTCTTTCACACACTTTACATATACAATTTGACATATAACTAGCCCTCTCTCATAAACACCCACACTTAATAAAACACTATCACACAAGCATATCTGAGTGTGCAACAGTTCATAAATGATAGTGTATATAAAGATCCAAGATTCTGTTGCAACGTGAAGTGTATTGGATTAAAACTCTTAACACAATTAGCCCCAAATGGACTTAATGAGTATTGTTCTTTCAAGTGCTTATTGGAAGAGAGAGAGAAAGGATACATGTTAAATAACAGTGGACTGGAAGTTATATCTACATCGGCACAAATCATTACAACCCCCAGTGGCATGACAGGGTGGGCTGTTCATCCAGTGATACAGTCCATATAATCTGCCTAGTAAAGTTGATAATAAGTTTTGGGTAGATGGAAATAGAAATGTACATGATATATGTTATTATAAGTATTGGTAATATACCATTGAATTTATTATATTTATTGTATTTATTTGACAATCTTTAATCACTGAAACAAACATATGGATAGGGTGTTATTAAATATAAGTACAGTACCTGTAACAGAGATAAAATCTCTGTGTAAGGTATATGTGGCCACATATACAAGTCTTGGGTATACTATAGGGGACTGAAATAAATATGAATTGTTTTTAATATAGGAATTTTAATGTCACTACATGCACTTTAACTCACATAAGATTTTTACAATATTATTGTACACTTGGAACAAGCTATATATGTTTGTTATATGCACTTTATATTTATGAAAAGGCACTATGTTAGTCCCCTAAGGAAGTGGTTCTTATTTGGATCACATGATTTCATTTGGATTGATTGCACATGCTATATAAATGTTATAATGAACACTATTGCACTACTGTGGCTTGAGAAAGGTCCTAGACGCTGGACCCAAACATTGCCAGTATGCGTTTCTGAAATAAAGCACTTTAATTTTTTTGAAAAGTCCTTTTATGTGCACTGAAAATTTCTTCTTTTTGTCTATATTATTGAATTATCAGGAGCACCAGGGCAATCAAGGAACGTTGAGCCGGAGTGCCTGCTACATATTATATATTATATCCCCCGGGGAGGCCTATAGTCTTGTCTCATGGTTCTTTATTTAAGCCCATCGCCCAATATCTGGATAGCTTTTTACAGCCACTGGTAAGGAACATGCCCTCATATTTAAGGGACAGTCAGCATCTTATTGAAATCCTCAAAGAGGAAAAGTCCCCTATGAGTCAAATATTACTTATGACGTGATGTTAAAAATCTTTACACCATTATCCCACAGAGAATAATTACTTCAAATTTGACAAAAAGTTTTTCATTCAACACACAGGTATAGCTATGGGGTCTAATGTAGCGCCAGCTGTAGCAAACCTATATATGTATTGGTTTGTACAACAGTATATTTATCCAGTGGCCCACAAATTAATTTTATTGTTCAAACGCTATATCGATGATGTGGTATTCCTATGGAAGGGCACTAGATTTGAAGCTGAATTGTTTGTCCAGGAATTCAATGATCTCCCGACCCCAGTTAAACTTACTCTAACATGTAGCTCTGTGAGTATTGACTTTTTGGACATTCGCATTTTTAAAAACGACAATGTTTTGGTAACTACCTTGTTTAGAAAAAGCACGGATAAGAACGCTATTTTATATGGCACTAGTTGCCACCCTATGAGCACAAAACGGGTTGATTTTTAGTCAGTTCCTCCGTGCACTAAGAAAAAATACAAATAGTCAGAATGCAGAGGTACACCTTGGAGAGATGGTCACTAGGTTGACTGCTTATATCCGACAGGCGTTGGCAGCACAGGATACAGCCCCTATAATGTCTAAGTATGGTGACCTGGCAGTGGCCAGGCACTTTAAAAGGCTAGGACATTCGCTGGCAAGCTTAAAATGCATGGTCATTGATGGCCTTAATGATAATGAGTTAAAATCTTGTTTGGACAAAGATAGATTACTCCTAGAAAAGGAGGCTAAAAGGATACACTTACTAGAAACACAGTCTCCAAAGGGACTTATTGAGCAGTGGCTACTAAACTGCTTTTTATAGTTCCCCATTATGGCTATATGTCCCAGTTTCAACTGTGTTTTAGTGTTTATATATACCTAATATATTTTCTAACTTGTAAGATGTTAACCTTTTATATCCTGCACTCAGTCAGTTTTAGAATTTATGTGTTTTTTTTTCTATGATGTTAGCTATATCTGTAGATATGTTACAACATGACACTTTCTGTGATCTTTGACTGTTGCAAAGTATTGCTTGTTGATTATATTGTAACCATGTGTGTTTAACTACATTGGATCTCATTGTTTCTATTTTGTCTACTGCCTGGCCATTGTTCATCTGTTTTAAATTGATGTTTTAATTGTCTTGATCTGGGCGTTTCTTACACAGACCTCTGGGTATGAAGGGAAGTTGTATAAGTGTATATGATATCCTGATGACGGCACACTGAGTGTTAAAATGCGTAGATTGTGTATAAGGTAAAATAAATATGATTTTTTACAGACCTGTGAGTGCAGCCTTTTCTACTATTATAAACCTATCTTTGGATATGCACTTGGGCATATCCAAAGATATATGGTGTGCTAACCTCATTGGTGTGTGTGTGTGTGTGTATAAAACTACAGAAACCAGGGCACTCATGGGTCTTGTAGACATGATATTAGTTAAAATGTGTCAGAACAAGCGATCGCTTGTTCCGACACATTTTAACTAATACCGTGAGTGCCCTGGTTTCTGGAGTTTTATGGTTTTGTTCCTGTTAGGCACCCAGGCGGTTTACTATAGGTGGAGTGCACGTGGAGTCAATAGCAAAAGTGTGCCCGTTGGTGCACAGTGGGAAATATGTGGGTGTATGTTTAGCTATATGTGGATACAGATGACATAAAATCTTTATACACACTACTAGAAAATGTATGGATTTGTACAAAAAAAAAAAAAATAAAAATAAAGGCAAGATGTTAAAAATAAAATTAAAATCCTGGATCTATTAGTGTCACATCCCCTAAATGAATATTTTACACAATATACAGAGGCAGAAGGGAACCTATTGGGTGTACCCCAATAGGTATTAGAGGGGACATATATACACACATGTTTTGGAATGTACTGGTAGTGTCAGTGTATTTGTTATATAAAACTATCACATTTTTCAGTTTGTTTATCGATTTGTTTTTATAAATCTATACAGGAAGATATTTAAATCCAGAGTTTTGAGAGATGGGTGAAACTGCTAAAATCCGTTCCGCCTGTGTACCTGGAAAATGGTCTGGGAAAAGCGTACATACATCCAGAAGTGTAAAAAAAATGACTTTCCTCACGTTTGAACGGTTTTTTGAGATTACGCATTCTATTTTCAAGGGTCACCGAAATTTTAGAAAATTAGAATTTTAAAGGAATTTTCAAAAATGTTGTAAAAATGATACAGTAACTTACTGTAAATGGCTCTGGGACCTGGGGAATGGTCTGGGAAACAGATAATCAGATTCTTTCAAACCATAATTACCCTAGTTTCAATCAGATTTTTTCAGAAAGTAACTGATTGGTATACTAACAAATCAGAATCTTTCTGAAAGAATCTGAATGTAACAAATTCTGTTTAGAAAATAATCTGATTGGTTAGTATACCAATCAGATTCTTTCTGAAAGAACCTGATTGTATCCAATCAGAATTGGTTACAATCAGATACTTTCAAAAATAATCTTATTGGTACGCTTTCTGGAAGAATCTGATCTGAACCAATCAGAATTGGTTACAATCAGATTCTTTTAGAAATAATCTGATTGGTATACTAACCAATTAGACTCTTTCTGAAATAAGCTAATTGAAGCCAATTCTGATTGGAAAAGTTAGTATAGCAATCAGATACTTCCTGAAAGAATCTGATTATATCTAATCAGAATTGGTTACAATCAGATACTTTTAGAAATAATCTTATTGGTATGCTTTCTGGAAGAATCTGATTGTAACTAATTGTGAATGGGAAAGAATCTCATTGGTATACTATCCAATCAGATTCTTTCTGAAAGAATCTCATTGCAACCAATTCTAATTGGAAAATAATCTGATTGGTATACCAAAAGATTTTCTAAAAAAAAAAAAATCTGTGAATCACGGAAATCCGTTGCGGAACTGGGTTCATATCAGCGATCCGGTCCATCTCTATACTTGATCTATTTATTGTAACATTGTATAGTGTTATAGTTCAATAGAAACACCACAGTGAAATACAATTGTTGTGCAGAGCTTGAATCAATCTTTCCCCCAATTTCCAACCAATAATAGATCAATAGCAGATCCATTGGATCATTCTATAATTAAAGTAATCAATCTGTCTTTCAATACTAACCCCCCCTTATTAAGGCCGAGGCCACACTACAACGCACCAAATCACGAGCGGAATCGCACATGATTTTGTGCATGATTGTTGTGCGTTTTGCTCTTGCGATTTTGCCATATTCTGTTACAGAAAAGCATTCGTTAACGCACCAAAAATGCTGAACGCATGCACTACCAAAACGCGAACGGACGCACAATCGCATGCGCATGGGAAATTTTCACGTTCCTGCGATATCCATTTTAGGGAAAATTGCAAAAAAACGTGCTAGTGTGTCCTAGCCCTAACTCACAGCTGTCACCAGGGATTCCGTTAGAGCGGGATCGCTATTGGTAAATGTGTTAGAGAGGGATCACTATTGGTAAATCTGAGGTCCTATAATGAACCCAGACTATCCTGTCATGTTTCAATCTTATTACATTTATCAGTTCAGGACACAGGTTCATGGCTTCTATGGAGTCTATTCCTTAAATAATATAATAAACCATTAACAAACTCACTTCATTATCTCAGAGAAGTGGCCATGGAGATGTTTTCCTTTCATTCCCCTTATTATATATAGCAGGGATAAGCAACCAGTAGATTTCCAGATGTTTGAAAACTACAACACCCAACATTCCTCTAGAAGCACTCTGTAGTTAGGGAATTCTGGGAGTTGTAGTTTCCAACACATCTGGAGCTCTACTGGTTGCCTATCCCTGATATATAGATATCTCTTACTGCCCAGCTAACAGCTCTCCTTTGTTTCTACTGAGAGGCGAGGGGTGGGATGAGAGACTGTCACATGTTTTACAAAGGAAGTGGCATATAAGTCTTGCAACTTCCTACCAACACTTCCTACTAAAACTCAGAAAATGTTTTGATTCGCCAACACTGCTGTCAATCTAATATTAAGCACACCATTGGATACAACACTAAAAGGGAAATGAGAAATATGTTACTTTGTAAGCTTCCATTGCCACCCTGTAAACCTTCCTGGGGTGTGGCTTAACAGTCCATTTTGAAGATACCATTACAAAACAGGGGACTATGGAGTGGGGACTATGAAAGTAATTTTATTTATTTATAGATTTTGCCTTATTTACACTTCTATAATGTTACATTTCTATAACAGTAATGTTATTGCTACATATTTTTTTAATATTGATATAATTATTTATTTAGTGCTTAAAGGGTAACTGATCCAAAAATGACTTTAAATTGCAAAAATCCCCAGGAAAGCATTTCCTGTCAATTTACCTACTTTCATTATTTATTTTATATAGTTTAGAGGATATTTTTTATATGTGTGATATGGTTGCAGCATCACCAGATCCCCTGCACTTCCTGCACTGAACAATGTGACAGTCCCTCTTCCGTGATTCCTCCTCCTCGTGGGCCCCCATGGCCCCTCCCCTTGCAGCCCCTCCCACTCATGGGCCCCTCCCTCTTGCAGTGCTGTGCTGTTCTCCCCACCCCCCTCCTACCCTTCAGTCATGCACTGAGCATGTGCCAACCGCAGATTCATATTCAGATTAGAGGAGGAGATAGTATTTCTGACCGCAGATTTAGAACCTCCCACCCCCTAACTTTCTGATCAGTGATTTCTTCATATTTTGGCCTGTGCAGCATGTAGAGAGTTGGTTGATGGCTAGTTTTAAAGGGCATCTCCACCCCCAAAACTATAATCCCCCCAACTACTAGCCCCACCATGTAGTGTAGTTTAATCCTTACCTCACATCCCAGCTCCATAGGGTTCTCCTGTAGTCCCCCCCCAAAGTAAAAAAAAATGCCCACCAGGAGGCTAGCAGAGTCCATATAGGACTGCCTGCTACCTGGCCTCCGGGAGAAGTTTGGCATGCGTACTGCAGCCCTTCTCCCCCTCCCTCTCCCGATTCCCTCCCCCTAGCGTGAAATCCATAAAAGATTAGATTCCCCCTGGGCTCTCAGCCCCAACCGCTATATTTTTATCTTTATAATGCTCCCCAAACTCTTACTTACCTCTCCTCTTTCCTCCGCTGCCGCTCAGCCAATCACAGACGCGGCTGCCGGTCCCGCCCCTCTGCTTGCATTTTCTCGCAAGCAGAGGGCTGGGAGTGCGGCGGAGGAAAAAGGGGAGGTAAGTAGAGTTTGGAGGGCTTTTTAAAAAAAAAAAAATATAGCGGTTGGGGCTGTGAGCCCATGGGGAATCTTATATTAAAAATTGCATTTTAGGGTGGACATGCCCTTTAAAAGGTATGAACCTGGCCTTCCATTTAAAATAAACTTGTTTGGACACCACACTTCCCCTTTAAACAACAAACACTGTCCCTATTACTTTTACCCACCCCCACCAACATAGTACCTCGAAAAACCCAATGTATTCCCCATGAAATTATAAAATTATGTAATATAAGATATATTATCATACACTATCACAAGGTCCTTTAACTTCTGTGTGTTTCTCACTCTACTGTCCCCAAGAACCTGACTCCCCACCAATGCTTTCCAGCTTTCCTTCTGGTGACTTGTGTGTAGCCTGCATGAACTCAAATCGGGTGAACGAGCGGCACCCACAAGACCCATGTAACACCTTTCCAGTTTGTGCCCTAGGCTTACAGCATGTCCAACACTACACACACAATATGTCTTTAGACGTAGTAATGAACAGGCTCAAAATAGCTAAGAACTCACACAAACCACCCCTTTTCTTTAAGGGGCAACACTTTCCATAGTAAGGAAAAGGGAGGAACCGTAAAAAATCATACATCAAAATAAGTAAGGAGCATTGAGCCAAATTCCCAATTCACAACAGATTGCAGAGGTAAGAAAAGAATTGCCAGGTCAATTACCAGCCTATCACCATCTGCATCAGTAGAGGGAGCATATACTATTGGCCCATGCACGGGGCATAGTGTATGCAGTTTGTACCGCAAATTGGTGAAAGATTCCAATTGTATCTGTTGGCACACTTACAATAGTAATCGCATGTGTATAGCCACCTTAAGCCCCCAACTACTCCCACAAAGGGGAAAGGGAAGATTTCTAGTTATGCCCCTGATTAGAGAAATCACTATGAAAATGAGCAAAAATACTATTGTTGTCCATATATTTACTACCAATCTTACCATCTCTTTCTGAAGCATTTGCAGAATGGAGACTGTCATCTAAATTGGAACATTTAGAAGAGTAGCTCTTCATTCTTTGAACTACCATTTTTTGCCCTTTGACCTTTCTATCAGCGTTTTAGCATCAGACAAAGACATGTTTTCTGTGACTGTGCCATTAATCTGTAAAAAAAAAAAAAAAAAAGTTTATTTTTAAATAACCACACAAATTATTTCATGTTCAAAAGGACAGCTAAAGCCCCATAAAAACAATGAATCAGAAGGTAGAACACCTCCATATCAAAGCAGTAATCTGTGTCTCACCTCTCATTTTGATGTTGTTGTTAAGAAATGCATCTTTCTAATACAGGGTTTGTGTTTAATTTCCTACCATTCCAGTATCGCAAATTGAGGTCACTGACCATTATCTTCTTTTATTATGTTCTTTTACATGCACAGTCCTAAGATACCACAGGAACTTGTTACAGTTTGCCATGTGACAGTCCCTCTTCCCTGTTTCTCCTCCTCCTTGTGGGCCCCCCTGGCCCCTTCCCTTGCAGCCTCTTGTGGCCCCTCCCACTCATGTGTTGTTGCCCTGCCCACTCATGTGCCACGTGCCCCCCCCACACACACGTGGGCCACGTGGTCCCCCCCCACTCGTGGGCCACGTGGCCTCTTCCCTTGCAGTCCCCTTGAGCCTTTTCCTTGCAGCCTTCTGTGGCCCCTTCCACTCTCGTGCTCCGTGGAACCTCCCACTCATAGGCCCCATGGCCCCTCCCACTCACGGACCCCGTGGCCCCTCCCACTCACGGACCCATCCTGACTCCTTCCCTTGCAGCCTCCTGTGGCCCCTCCCACTCATGGGTCCCAATGACCCCTCCCCCTTGTGGGCACCACATTGCCCCTCCCCCACTTGCACTTCAACCAAACACACACACCCACATACATAAAACTGTAAAAGCAGCCTTTTTAGCAGAGAAAGAATTGGCAGTTTAAAACTTTGTCTGATTCTTTGCTAAAAAGGCTGCTTTTACACAGTCTTCTGTAGGGGGTAGGAGGGTATTGGTCTGGGGTGCAAGTGGGGGAGGGGCCACAGGACCTGCAAGTGGGCGTGGCCACAGGAACTGAAAGTTGGCGTGGCCACAGGAACTGAAAGTGGGTGTGGTCACATAGTATGAGTGGGAGGGGCCAAAGGGGTCTGCAAGGGAAGGGGCCAGGTTGGGTCTGCAAGGGGAGGGGACACAGGGCCCACGAGTGGGAAGCGCCAGCATGTGGGAGGCATTAAAAAAAGCAGTGCTGTGGGCTGTGCTGTTCTCCCCACCCCCCACCTACCCTTCAGACATGCACTGAGCATGTGCCAACTGCAGATTAGAGGAGGAATTAGTATTTCTGACCGCAGACTCAGAACCTCCCATCCATTAACTTTCTGATCAGTGATTTCTTTATATTTTGGGCTTTACAGCACATAGAGGTTGATGGCTCATTTTAAATGTAGGAACCTGGCCTTTCATTTAAAATAAACGTGTTTGGAGACCACAGTTTCCCTTTAAGCTTAAAACTATTGCTTAAGATATGCAATTTACTTGCCTTCAAACGTTCCTGCAGTGTTGACGCAAAGTCAGTGGAACTGCCTGGCATGATCTTTTTTTGCAATTGCAAAATGAATGGCCTAGGAGGGGAATGTCTTGTACAAAGCTACGAAACTTGTGCTATGACAGAGGGTCCCCTCCTAGTGCATCTCTCTACTCGCTGTTCCCAACGCGCGAGTGCCCACCTTTAAAATAATGAATAGTGCAGCAGGCACAGGAGAGGGGGGAACACAATGTAATAGCACAAGTTTGAGAGCTTTGTGCAAGTTAACTATGCAAGTACCAGAGGTGGGTGTATCGTCTCCCACTTCCCTGTAAATTATAGAAATTAAAGACCTAGTGGAAAGCGAAATATAACAGTTAAAGGGTATGTCCACGTGAAAAATTAACATTGGCTAAAGTAAAAGAGCCCATTTAAATATGCATGGTACCTTTTATGGATTTTGTCTGTGTGCCCCTGTTTCTCTGATCTGTGTGCTGTAAGGTCCGCTTGGCACATTGAATATGCATCTCGCTGCCTTCCCAGTAGCAGGCAGTCCGACGCGCGCGCAATTCCGCGCATGCGCAGATCCGTCCATGCCTGCTCCGGGTGAGGGAGTCAATCGGAACATGTGCGTCCGGCTACAGAGATAGCCGCGAGAGCAGGGAGAGAACTGTCATGTGATCCGCCCCTTGCAGATCAGCTGATCCACTGCTGCTATGTACCCGGTGCCGGAGTTTGTTTGTTCCGTTTCTCGAGTAAGGTACTTACTGCTGTGCTGGAACACACACACACACACACACACACACACACGATATTAAATTGCCTCAATGGTAGCACTCCCTTAGTAAATAGGTGTTATACTGTCCTTTTAATCATCATCCAAATGGTATTACTATTCTTTTGTGTGAACTTCCCAGACACTCTCTGCCAGCACTGTCTGTTTTACTACAGTTCTGACAATGCAGCAGAGAAAAGCACAGGGTCAAGTGGGCGGGACCAAAACGCATGGTAATAGCCTCATTTAGTAATCAGCTCACTTCCTTATCCAGAACAGCTAAGGCCACACCCCCAAAAACGAATGGAAGTTCTAGAGGCTGCTGCAAAGGTAGGGAATGGTATTTTTTGAAAAGAAAGGCAGGAAAAGGCTTCTGGGGATGGGTACTACCTTATAATGAAAAAAAAAAAATTTTGATTTTGGTGAATAGACATACCCTTTAAGCATTTGTATTCCATGTAATTATAAATAATAAAAACATTTTGAACACAATATTAAAAAATACAAATCATGGCTGAATTGAAATTTGCTGTTAAAAGACCATTTATTTTCCTTCTTACCTTAAGTACAACATCCCCTTCTTGAATATTTCCATCTCTTGCTGCAAGGCTATCTTGAGAAATTTCTTTTACAAAAATGTGGCTAGCCAATCTTAAACCATATTCTGAAAAAAAGTAAACAAATATATAAAGCATTCATTCTTTTCACCATGATTATAAGGTTTGCAGTTTGGGCTAATCCCAACCAATTTACATTTGTTTAAAGAGTACTGCCATCCATTGCTTTACATTTCTGTTAGCACCCCACGTGGTTCAACTCAGAGTAGCCTCTAATCAATGCATTAACAGGTTTTGTTTCTGGCAAAATTATGCACAGAATGATAAAGATAAAGCGCAAATCTGAGTGGGAAATGTTCCATTCACTTTGTAAGGTAAATCTGATTATCAAAACTTACCAAGATGCACATCAAGCAAAAGGTATTAAAAGGCAGGAAAACAAAGTGGGAATTAAGGCTCGTACACACGTGTAGGCGCTTTATCGACCAAAACAGTCGTTCGTTCGGGGATCGTTGAACAACCGACTTGGTGGATCTCCGAACGAACATTCGTGCGTCATGGGTCGGGACCGTGAACAAATGTGTGTACGAGCCTTAAGTCCTTTAAGGTATATGGAAAAGTTTTTAATTTGGGAGAGTTGATTTTAAAGGGGAACAAAAGGGTTAATATGGACGCCCCCCCCCCAGTTTTTGCTGTGAAGACCTTTAAGCTCCAGACCTGCCCTCTCCAACCTATGGGAGGATGAGTCTTCTTAGTCTAACTAGTGAAGGGGTGGGGCCAGACAAGAGCTGCAGTCTTTTAGTAAGATTTCTCAAAAAATTCTTAATTCCCAAGGGTGAGATCACAATGTTTTAGGCACTGGACCTGAAAAAAAGCAGAAAGGGAGGGGGGTTCCATTTCCACTTTAGTTAACTTTCAAGAAATATCTTGTCTGGGAGAGAAACCAATGATTCTCAAAACTGTATAACATTTCCTAAAAATAAGAAAGGCAATCTCCAAAACAAACAAAAACAATTAAAGAAAAAAAAACTTTAAGCTAAAATACATTATTTCCTTACTTTAAAATTTCACTGATTTCAGCAACTAACTCATTGCCTTTTTATAAATACGGTATTCCAAAGTTTATTTTGTTCCAGCAGACAAAGCCCCTGGTGTTATACCATCCCCCTTTTTAAGGCAGAGGCATGTTCATTGTGGTTCACTCAAGGAAAGAAAAACACCTCTCCAGTTAGCTACTTTGTATCTCTCTGTGCTAATGCGAGGGAGAATGAGATGCTTGGTCTGTTTACTTTAGTGTCCAAGTCTTTATTGTGCTGTATTTTTGTAAAGAAACCTTGTAAAAATCAAGTAATAGATCATTTTAATTAGCAGTGTTTGGGGTTTAAGTCAGGTAAAAATGCTATTTAGTATAAAGATTTCCTTTAGAAGAGTACTAACATCTAAAATATAAAATGGGGGGAAAAAAACATTGCCAGAAAACTAAACTAAAAGTAGAACTAAAGATCACTGCTGTAAACTTTCCCAAATTACATAACATTAAAGTTTTCAATGGAAATTTTTCCAGTTTCCAAATGATGTTACACAACCTTCCAAACATTCTAAACCACTCTCTCAACCCAACCACCAGTCCACAGAGGGACAACACCATGCAGTCCAGCACCTTCTGGCACAAGTCCGAAGCATGAAACTTCTGTACAGAGAAATCCCATATTTATATTCTAGTACTAACATACCGACCTTCACTTTTTCTAGATTTCACCAAGGTCACTTTGGTAGGCTTTGGAGGCTGACTGGATGTAACAGATCTTCTGTCTGATCTTGGTGATAAGCTCCTTTCTCTGCTTGCACTTCTGTCCCTCAACCAGCTCTTATCACTCCTCCTGCTGGTAACTGGACCACTATGGGCACTTCTCTGATCAGGCACATCATCCTCATAACTGTCCTCCTCATGCTCAGATACTGGCTCTGTGTCATTGCGAACTACAGGAAGTTGCACTTTTTTCTTCCGACGGATTGTCTGCAGAAACAGTGAAGCATTTTATACAACCGACAATTTCAAAAAGTCAGTACATTTTAACGTTAACTGGAATAAAAGTCTGACAGTATTTACTATAAGGCGGCACCATTAAAGGGCATGTCCACCTCTGGAACAAAAATCTTTACTTACCTTCCTCTTTCCCAAACCCCAAGAATATTAATGACAGGGGCATGCTATATTTCTTTGCATTTAAACTAATTAATGCCATTAAAGGGCATGTCCACCTCTGGAACAAAAATCTTTACTTACCTTCCTCTTTCCCAAACCCCAAGAATGTTAATGGCAGGGGCATGCTATATTTCTTTGCATTTAAACTAATTGTTAAACCCAAAAACAAAGGTGTGGGGGGAAAAAAATCTATATACTTGGCCAAGGAGGGAAAAAAAATTGATTAGTGAATTTTCTTATTAAATGGATGCATCATCCTTCTATCACATAGCTGTTAGCCCCATCTACTAGCATTATATGTGAAGATTGCATACTTGACAGTTTCAATTAGAAGAAATTTCTAGATTCCCAAGACCGCAAAATAAATGTCAAATGACCAGTAAGCCAGTGTTCAAGCATGCTTAACAGTTTGAGTACTTGGGATCGCTATTCCCTGCCTATAACCAGCAATGTTTTTTAAACCTATTTAGATTAACAATCTTGATATATAGCCTTCCGGAAACAACTGAAAAATTTGTAGTTGGCAGAAAAACCTGGTTCAGAGAATAAGTATCAAGTCTGACTTAATACTGTCAGTATCAAGAATATAATTGCCTTAAGCATAGTGCAATAGTATCAGTAATACGGAAGTATTCATGCAGTATCCAATTAATCAGTATTATGCATCAACCCATCCTGTCTGGTGCTTGGTGACCTCAGTTAAATGCAATGCATTTACATATCCACTAGTGTTTTGATTGATACATATGTAAACTCAAGCGTATAGCCTGACCATTAGTCTCACATTTGTTTGTTGCAGGTCAGGCACGCAATCACACGTGTGTACAGGGCTTGAGGAATCAAGTAAGATGTTAGGTTACCAGACAAGATGTCCTAAAGATATGTACGCTGGGAATTTTTTTTAAATTGCCCATTTTGGAAACTATAATTTTCCCCAACTTTTGTTGATCTGTCCCATTTCTTTAGATCTCCAAACTAAAACATCTTACTTTCAAGCAACCAACAGGGAGATTCAATAAAAGGTCTTATCGTTTAAAATGGTGCTAATTTTGTCCCAACCAATCAGATCTTATTTAACAGCTTACATCTGATTGGTTGGGGCAAATTTAGCACCGTTTTAAACGATAAGACCTTTAACTGAATAACCCTGTATGTGCTTTAGTATCAAACTCTTCTGCTATGTGTAGTTTTGCTTAGCTGGAATAGTGACAGTTGGTATGTGAACTGCATGGTGGGAAATTCCCTCTCCCAATGCTGCCTCATAGGGATAACTGAGCATGCTTGCCCGCACCAAGTCAGATAGTCTCACAGGAGGCTGGGGGACTGAGCTTGAGCAAAACAAACACTGGATTGAGGTCATGCAGCAACACAAACACATCAGCGTAAGTGTTGCTTACATGTATTCATTTAGAGACTGAAATTAGGCAAAATATTATTTTCAGTGTACAATTCCTTTAAAGAGCAACTGTGGTCTCCAAACAATTGAGGGTTAAATGAAAGCCTGCAGTATTTCATTTATAATGAGCAGACAATCACATCTCTGGCTTCACCCTGTGAGAAATTACATTGTGGTGAATGTTCAAACTTCCTGCTTCCAGTAGGTTGAATGACATCACCAGACCTCTGCCCGCCCCTCCACCCCGGGGGAGACGCATGCTCAGTAAAGACTTAATGCTGGGGAAATCAGGAAGTACCTGGGGAAAAAATTGACAGTTGAGAAGAGGAGCCTATGAATGCAGACAGGGGTTAGTAACATGACTGCAAGCTGGTCACATGGCTGAAAACAGGAAATGTTCAAGCAGGAAGTAATATTGCTGAACCTTTCCAGCAATAACTTCTCACTTATTTTATCTAAAGATGTGATTTAGGTTTTATTTTGAAGGTATGATGGAAGGCTTTTTATATAATGCTTACTAGTTTGGAAGAATTGGAGACCACAGTTACCCTTTAAGTCGGAGCTTACAATTTACTGAAACATTCATAAATGGCTTCTAACTTGAAACAATTTGGAAATCTCTTTTCTTATGAGGAAAACTGTATCAGGGGATTCTGTTCATTTTTTATTTGAATCAATACAATATCTACAAAATGCATTTAATCCAGTAGGCAAATTGTAGAGAAAAAGTTTTTTTAAAAAAATACTTATGACAATGATAACATAATTAGCTTACAATTTTGGCATTCTTTCCACTCTTTCTTAACTGCTGAACAGCAAAAGCATGCTCAACATTGTCCATAGAAACCCCATTGACCATTGCAACACGGTCATTTTCCCTGAAAGGCAAATAAAGAGAATTTTAAAAATGAGAAACATACATTTCCAAATTCTGACTACTTTGAAGGTATTTTGAACATGCAAACTCTGTATATTTTAAATCCACATCAAATGAAACAATATTTAATTACTAAAATTATACATTGTCAGCATGTCTTTAGTGGTTACAGAAGTTACAATTTGAGTAAAGTAAAATGGTGGTACTCACATATTTATCTGTGCTTGCTTTGTTATTAAAGGAACACTAAACCCAAAAAATTAACCAAGTGGCATCTGTTTCTATTATTCACAGGGAGGTGAGAACGCTTATTCTCACCTCCCTGTGAATAATAGGACGATCGGGGCCCTGGAAACTTTACCTTACCCGCCGCTCCACTCGCAGACGCTCCTGCTCTAACAGCTGTTCTGTCCCGATCGCGCGCCCTATCGCTTGGTCGGACAGAGCGGCGTTAGAGCAGGAGCGGCTGCAGTGGAGGCGCGTGTAAGGGTAAGTTCCAGGTCCCCCGATCATCCTATATTCACAGGGAGGTGAGAATAAGCGTTCTCACCTCCCTGTGAATAATAGAAAAGGATGGCACTTAGTTATTTTTTTATTTAATATGAGTTTAGTGTTCCTTTAAATTATTAATGTTTAGTGGAGTGCTCCTAATTTCCCCCATCCTCCCTTACTCACTGCCTTCTTTTAGTGTCTGCGACATTTATAAGTTCTGCACAGCCTCACCATAGACCCTACTCTGCTTACACATACAACCCTTCCTCCCCCTGCCTTCTTTTCTCTGCAGATTCTCTTAGGCTGGGTACACACTGATGGGCTATTTGTCCCGACCGAGCGCTCGGCCGGGACAAATGTTCGTCGGTCACATGATCGATCGGAATTTACAGACACGTCTGATCGTTCGTTCGTCCGATGTGGATGACCGGACAATCGAGGTCGGTCGCGGCCAGCCTCCCCCACACCAGCAGATATTTTTGGGCGACCGACCGAAAGTTCAGTGAATCAGTCGGCCGAAAATATCTGCTGGTGAGATACCCAGCCTTAATTGTTGCAGAAAGTGTGCTGGCAGGCAGCTAAAGATCCTAGTAAGAGGTCATTAATGGGTCACATATTACAATCTCTGCTCCTGGGGTGACAGGTCTTTCCCTGTAAATGCTGTGATTAAAATGATGATTTCTCAGGGTCTACAGCCAAGATTTAAAATTTGAAAAAAAGTTTTGAAGCAGTGTGATCTTGCTGTATTTAAAGTTATATATTTTTTGAAAATATAGAGTATAGATACCCTTTAAAGATGCTTTAAATTTGAAAAACATTTTCTACTGTTATACAGAGATTGAGCAGTGCCAGAATTGGAAAATCTTTCACTACAGAATGGTCCAGTCACTTTCTTACAAGTTTCCCCACTATATAATGGAAACAAACACTTGCACTTTTTTAAAGGGCAAGTCCAGACCCAGAAATGAAAGCTTACATACAGGTAGATCACCCCCCCCAAAACCCTAAATTGTAATAGTTTAAAATCTGAAATACATAAGTCTAACCTGAAATCCTGCACAATATCCTGTTTCCCTGTTTCTGCTTCCTGGTTCTTCCAGTTAGCAACTTTCAGTTATGGATTTGACATCACAGTTATGGAGTTGACATCACAGCCAATAACTGAATGTTAATCCCCTGTCTACGTTTTGTGAGCATGCCCAGGCTCAGTAAAGGCTCAATACAGGATTCTAAATTGCTCAGTTTCCATGAGGCATCCAGAAGCATAGCAGGCATACAGTAATGAATTCATAGGACAAACTACAATATAATCAACATATTTTAAAGAGGACATTCTTTCTAAAAGATGTTCTTATGTGGGTGGAGTTGTCAAGTACATACCTTAGCATATCACTTAAACTCAGAAAATCAAGACAACTATAACTCGGCTGTGATCCTCTTGTTTGTCCCTTTATTCCCAGGAATAGGACCAAGTGGTTTTAGTCCTGTACTTATAAACCTATAAACCTATAAAAGTTGCGATCACCAGCATGCTGATCCCTGCTTCCTCCTTCTGTTCTGTGAGCTGACCATTAGGAAGACAAGATGTTGAAGAAGCCTTTCTTCCTATTGGTGAAGCAACAGACAAGGAGAGGAAGGTGGGGAAAGGCATGCTGGCGATTTGAACTTCTATAGCTGAGACAGGACTCAGAAGTTAAACCTAGCGGTTTAGGTCCTCACCCACGATACTTTTAATGGGAGGAGGGGGGGGGGAGATGTTAATAAACTGACTCCTATGACAGGTCCCAACTCGTTTCATGTTAAACTATTCTATAGTGTGCATGCACGCTATAGTTTAGTAAAAGCCAGACATTTTCTCCCTTCGTTCCCAGTTTGTTACATTAGTTGAAGAATGGGCAGTAAGATATAGCTCCTTAACCTCCCATTCTTCAATTAATAAGTAAAAGGATAGGTTCACTTTTTGAGTGAACCTATCCTTTAAAACGCTGACACAATTTCATCTATAAGCCAACAGGTTAAATATTTCCATTCTAAAGACAGCTTGCACTACTGCATGAAATCAAGATATGAAAAAAAACAGAAAATACTAAATTCGCATAGCTTTTACAATATTGCAGTACCAAATACAAGTATATATGACAGTACGGATAATCCCGTTTTAAGCATCTAATGGAAAAATCCATTTCCGCTTTAGTTAAGTGTTAATGTTGAGTTCATACATTTCCAGCAACCTGAGCTAATGTATTTAAAATAAAAAAAGTGTAAACCAGAAGTGTATATATTTCACAATAACACCTTTTTTTTTTTTTTTTTTTTGAGAGAGAGAGTTTGTCTTCTTTCAGGGCTGCATTCTGTTTCTATGCTTTCAAACAAAGGAAAACCTGGTATAGACCTACAGAAGAAATAATAATAACACATACATATAGTACATACAGGAAAAAAAAAAAAAAGATTTCTGCACGATGCCCGAAATGAACAATTGGTTGTTTCTTTATGATGAAAGCACATCAAAGCAAATTATAATATATTATAATGTATAGCAGGAGAACTAAAGTGCTCTTGCCTTATTCGTGAACCTTTTAGTAAGAAATGGTCAATTATTAGTACATTCTATTAATAAGAATGGATGTCAACAAAGTTTTATTAATGCAAGGGTAATAGCATCAAAATTGCGTTGCAAATTATTTCCAGCAGACCAAACACCTTCTTCCTTTTATTTATGAATAACCCAATATTTCCTACCTTTACACAAATCTACTGTTAATGATAGACAGTTTTTACTTTAGTGATGGGTTGTGCATATATATTAAGAATGTAAAAAAAAAAAAAAACTTACTGAAGCAAGCCTTCCGCAGGCCCCCCTTTTAGAACGTCAGAGATGACAATTGATGTTTCACCACTTTGAAAATGTGGATTGTCTCTGCCTCCAGAGATTGCAATCCCAAATCCAAAACCTGGGGCCTATGAAAGGAAGATGTTTATTAAAAACATACCTTAAGATAAAAACACATAAGAGATTTAGACTTTAGAAACTATATTAGACTACAAAATCTTAAAATGCAAAAATATTAGGATATCAAAAGTCACCAAGGAGTTCTATTACGTATTAATGGACAATATATATAAAAAAAAAAAAACATCATCCCCATTACATGTCCACACTTCCAGCAGCTGAAATCACTCACATTTACAGCTGTGCTACCCTCCCTTAGATATCACACAGCAAAGAGGAGTGCTAAAAGCCTGCCTCCTAGACAGCCCAGGGCCATCGTTAACATATCATTTGTCATTGGCAGGGGGACTGTCTGTTACAACCTCTCTCCTCCTCTGCCAGTTAAACTTTAGTCAAGCTGATCATGGATGGGTGGAGGAGTGTTTTCTCGCATGCTAGCTTTGAGTGACAGTTAGTGGCAATACAGTTATCCTTTAATAGTACTCAGACTGAGGACCTAAGCCGCTAAGTCCTCACACCTGTGTACTTTAAGGATCAGCTGCAATACTTATGAACGTTCCCTTGCCGTTCCAGTCTTTTTCCTAATTCGGTCTGCAGTCCATGATAAAGCCAATGGAAAGGCATGCTCTGCTAAAAAGCATGTGTTCCCTATAGAGAGATGGCAGACTGTCACTGACAGTAAAAGTATTACAGCTGATCTGTAAAGTATTTAGGGGGGGGGGAACTAAAGTGGGCCTTACACAGAATAATCCTGATCATATGATAATTTTTTTTCTCCTCCAAATAAGGGGTGCTATGTAGATGTGGAGCGGAGGAAAGGGAAGAATAATTGTCCTTTAATAAAGTTTGTGGCAGGAAATTTTTAAAAACCCTTATATCTTTAACCAGGGAATATGATATTGCCTGAAACACACAGGTTTAACGACTTGTGTGCCACAGCTAAGCAACAATTATAACAGAAGAAGCTAATCAACATTTCTAAGAAGCAGTCCGACGTAGAAGACCGCAGCAAGTACTTTCTCCTGACAGCTCCCGGCCTGTTTTTCCAGCTCCTTCATATTTTTGTGCATGCACAAGTGTTGGGGAAATAGTTTGGGTAACTGTTCAGCTGATGTACTTACAGTAATCTTCTACATTGGCCAGCTTTGCTGAAAAAATAATGGAGGTACGAACACTCATTAAATTATAGATATCCTTTTAACTTTTGAGGTAACCTCTTTTTGAAAAACTAATTGAGTTCAGATGTCCTTAAAATATAAGAATAGACCACAAATAGTAAAGAGTTTAGAAAGTTAATGAAGAGCCCAATTTGTGGAAAAGGTAAACAACCATGTAGTGAACATTTCTGGTGTGTCTACATTACAAAATATTCATTTTTAAAAGCTTCAAAATGAATACTCCCAAAAATGGGGATTCCTTTACAGTAGCTTATGATGGAAAGTGATCATATGAACAGCACTGTCAAATACAATACCTTTACTATGGCCATATCACACCCTGTTATGCCAAATTCCTCAATGCTGTAATGAAACGGTCAGCTGAGGAAAATTTGCTTCGACCAACTATGATTTGTCCAGGCCGATCCCTCACTACTGGATGAAAATATTACCCTACATACCCAGCCTAAAGGCAGAGGGGGGTACCAATGTGTCATTGGAAATTTATGCTGTAGTCTGCTTTCCCCCAAACTATTACAATCCAACTGCTACCATCAGGCAATATAGGCAGTTGGAGCACCAATAAGGTTCAGGCCAACATGTGTGTATCAGGCCTCAGGTTACTTATTTTGAAAATCCACTTCTTCACTGAAACTTTTAGGGCAAATAATGAAAGACATGAAATCAGACTTGTAGCCACCTTCGTAACACTTTTGATTTCAATGATACAGGCAACCATTACTTTGAATGGCAAATCCACAACTCAAATGAAAAATGATTGCCTTTAACAAGAACTAGTCTAAGCCACCAATAAAACAGTAAATACAATTCAAAACCTGGAGTAGCCTGGTATAGCAAAGATACAAAATGCCTCAGCTGCCAAACTTTTACTACTACTATCTAGCCAGCTTAAATATTTTCAGAATTGGGCAATACCACAGCCTCCTGAACCTCAAGACACACCTCCACCTTCGGTATATGATATGGAATGCATGCTACACGCCTACCTACCCTCTGAACCAATTGTGTTCCTGGAACAAAAACACAACAAAATAATGGGAGAGGGTACAGTACTGCACACCCAACAACACAAAATCTGGCAAATAACCACCAAAATACTAGGAGTGAATGGTGTTACCGAAAATTCCCCACTCTGGCATAACAAAAAATATCCTGTCTTAGCATAATTTGCTGCATCAGAGGTATGGGAACGTAAAGGTATTAAGTGTTTCTCTCAAATTATAAAAGACAATATGCTAATGTCCTTCTCAGATTTAAAACCGGAGTATAATCTACCAGACACATTCCTATTCAGGTATATATAATTAAGGTATTGTCTGATATCTGAATTTCAAAGCTTATGTATCCCAATAGTATCTCATCCATGTATAAGTGTATTGAAAGCCGGAGTGGAAAGAAGACTTGTTTCTAGACTATACACATCTTTGATCAACGCCAACTTGTCCACAGATACAAAAAAGATATTGAATTAATGGTCTATAGACATTCCTACTCTAGAAATAGCGGATTCTAGAGTAGGATCACAGGCTGCGAATAATAAATGAATTCAATTCTATATCCTACATCAAGTATATATGACACCAAAGAGACTAGCACATATATCACCAAGATATACAGGTGAATGCACCAAACGCCACGAACCCCTGCCCTATTGCTAAATCCTGGGGAAAAGTAACTAAAATAATTGTCAGAAATACTAAATATAAATGTTCCCTTGGATCATAAACTATGCATGCTGGGTATACCTGAGATGGACTCCTGGTCACAACACCACTCAACCATTTTACGTGAAACGTTATTTTATGCAAGGAAAGTAATTGTTTTAAACTGGATGGCTGCCCAAACCCCCAAAATTAAAGTGTAGAAGGAAATGGTGAAAACATCCACATCTTATATCAGACTAATATATATAGGAAGAGGGTGTCCTAATAAATTTAAAAAAATATGGGGTCTATGGTACGACTATATGGGATGGAATATATCTCAGTAAAGGTAAATGCAAAACAACCATCATTATCATGGTGTACTATCTAAGCCAAAAGTGAATATATATCACTACCACTGAATATAGCAAGTAATGCAATGGTTGATCCTTTCCCTAAACCCCCTATCCCTAACCCAAACCAGGTTTAGGTTTCCAATGTTTTTATATTTATGTTAAAATATTGATATATGTAAAAGCATAGATATAAATAAGATATATGAAATTGTTAAAAAACGCAAACAACCAAAAGAATGGATATTAATACTTATTGTACCAATTTGTAATGCAATGTACATCTTGTATATCTACAAAAAATAAACATGTTTAAAAAAAAAAAACAAAAACAGAATGCCTCAGAATAATGTGTCTTTTTCATTAGAAATACCAAAATAGTAACTTAGTAACTTCCTATCTAGACCTTCATTCATTGGACAGAAAGTAAGTTAAGTGCTATTCAAGCCAACTGGCTACACAGCAAACTGTCAAGCGTGCATAGTTTACATGAACTAATTTTAACAAAAGGAAAAGGACAGTATCCTTCTTTAACTTCCTGACATCTGGCTTTTGTCTATTGTTTCTAACCGTGGTCAGTATCATACTTCTTACAATATTTAATTAAAAAAAAAAATTCTTACCCTGTGGAGAGTTACTGTTTGTTGTTCCCATATTGCAGTTTCTTCCATTACAGTATTCTACAAAGGAAAAAAATATATAAAAGAAAAAACATAAATATCAAGCAAATTTTGCAAAAATTAAGTTATCTGTGGGTACTGTACACTTCAAAGCACTCACTACAACATTTTCAAACAAAAACTGCTCCATCTGAAAAACAATTCCTGCTTACAGTAAAGGGGCAAAAAAATAGACAATTTTTTCTATTGGTCTATAGTTGCATGATCTCTCCTATAGGTCCTGTACATGTCTTAACTGAACAGATACATCATGCTGATTGACTGAAAATAACTTCCTATGAATGAGACAATTCAGGCCCACTGAATCACAATGTGGTGAAGATGGTTATAAACAGTGAAGGGATTGCAGGAGTGGTTTACCGAATGCCCAAAATAATGTAATAGATGCATATGGAAGTAAAGACTGAAGTTTTCAGAGCACATTCATTTTATTTAGCAAATTTCTTCTGCTACTTCCAGCATCCCCACTTTAAAATTGAAGTAAAAAGGAAAAGAGAGAGGAGCAGTGGCACACATGGTAAAATGCAAACAAATCTAACCAGGCCAACACAGTTTTCTAGAGGAAGTATCACATGGAATAACAAACATGTCTGACATTGTTATCCGATAACTATATCATTCAATCCACACTATTTTGAGTAGCCAGGCATCAAAAGAAAATAAAAGCTCTATAAAGAGGTCAAACATCAAGTGAGTTTTCTATGCCCACTTTAAAACCCTTCCCTTCTATCTCGCCCAAAAAGAGACTTGCCAGGAGCAATATATATACTTCTAAAGTTATTAAAACCTTTCACTACAGCAAGCTGTACAGTCATTCCCTAAACTCAATACTCCTTTTCAGTTCCTCGGTATGTCTAGTGTTCTCCCAAGGGTTTTTTAACCGGACGGCCCACCCGGCTACTTTTTTAAGCCACCCGGCTGGAAAAAAAATTCTTGAGACTTGTGATTTAAAAGAATTTAGATGTAGGTTTAATAGGTGTAACAATAGGTCAGTAAAAACTCCCGCCAAAACTGCCCAGTTCAGACCCCTTTTTTACAATTGCAAGATTATTTTAGCACGTTAACTAGATTTTCCAAGATCCATAAGGCCACAAAATGGTGGCAAATGTGCTTGTGCTGCCATATTACATCTGGGTGACCATCAGATTTTGCCGTACTACAACTCCCTGCAGATGTTACCATACTACAAATCTCTGCATTCTACAACCACAGAATGCTGAGAGTCATAGTTTTCAAACATCTAGTGGGATAAAAGCTAGACATCCCTGACCTATATAATGAGCATAATGCAGTGCACATTTTTCCCCACCAATTTCTCCGTCCCACCCGCCTACTTTTTCATGCCACCCAGATGGGAAAAAATTCTGGGGAGAACACGGATGTCGTTATGTCCTCTGTATTTTACTGTAACTAGTGAAAGAGAGGAGCACTCCCAAATATCTACTTTGCAACCTCTGTGATTAAGGTAGTGGTGGTGAAACTAACTGTAGGTCTTGCAGTAGCAAAATATTTTACTAATTCCATGCAAGTATAACTTTAGTAAGTAAGGAATTACTTGGAAAGGCAAGTGAAACAGTTTCTGGGTTAGATGTCAGTTTTAGAACATAATTCTTCTTTACAAATGCTACCAATGACTTTCAATTTAAAACTAGTTGGATTTCCCAATTATCGGCAACGTGTATAGTGTGAATTAACCATTCCTGTAGGCACTGATCAAAATTGGTTGATTTAGTAGGAAAATTATTGTCTCTCTAAACTCAAGTATATAAAAAATAACTGCCATTTATGTGGAAAGCCAAATGAGAACGGCCTATACAGAATATACACGTTTTAACGTGTTTGCGGTAACACATGCATTGGGGGAAAAACAAGGACATCAATCACATATAGTAATGCCATAATAATGTTCACACACACTACTGCGTTTTTATGCATTGCATTTTTTTAACGCATTGCATGCGTTTAGTGCGATAATACACTCAATGAAAATCTACGAGGAAGAAAAAAAGCACACAACAAAACTCATAAAAACGCACAGAAATGCTACCGCAGACCCATAAAAACACTTTAAAATTGTAATATTATTATGTGTTTTTGTGTAATGCAATGTGAATCTAACCTTTCTGTTTGTAAAATCTTCCAAATTGACAAATTTTAGGTTGCTTTAAAACAAGCGGGGAAACAGAGTGGTTCCAGATTTTTCTTTTCTTTAGACTTAACCATCAGCGAACTGCTCAGGAAACCTTCAGCGAACAGCATTTGCCATTCTTCTGAAAGTAGCCTCAATTTGACTCCATTTTCATAAAATAGTTGTGACATTGTCATTTACCGAGGCACCATGTCAAAAAAAAGGAGGAAGCCTCCACTAAAACATTATTTCTGTGTAATAATTAAGTAGCATAATATGCCTGTTTAGCTTTAAAGGGAAACTGTGGTCTCAAATCAAGTTAGGATTAAATGAAAGCCTGCAGTATTTCCTTTACACTGAGCCAACAATCACATCTCTGGCTGGAGCCTGTGAGAAATTACATTGGGGTGAATGTTCAAACTTCCTGCTTCCAGTAGGTTAAGTGACATCACCTGACCTCTGCCGGCCCTTTTCCCCCAGGGGAGAAGCATGCTCAGTTGAGACTTATTGCTGGGGAAATTAGGAAGTACCTGAGGAAAAAATTGACAGTTGAGAAGGGGAGCCTATTAATGCAGGCTGAGGCTGGTCACATGGCTAAAAACAGGAAGAGTTCAACCAGAAAGTTACATTGCTGAACCTTTCCAGCAATAACTTATCTAGAGATGTGATTTAGGTTTTATTTTGAAGGTGTGATGGAAGGCTTGTTACATAATTATTACTAGTTTGGAATAAATTGAGACCACAGTTATCCTTTAAGCAAGAAATTATTCATACATATTTTATTCCTTTACAAAGTTTATCAGTTATACAGACTCACACTTTTTGAGACCGTGGCTTATGCTTTTAATGTTGTCCTTAATATATTGTATACTCCAATCACATTTGATTATTATCTATGTAGTGTAATACTGAACTAAACTTACAACACTGACATGTTTTAATATATTTTAGGACAAAATAACTAAATTGTAGTTTATGCTGATGAAAATGTTTTCATTACCAAAATTTAAAGGCACACCTCTTGCTCTCTGAAGACACACACACAATTATACTACAAGTCCTGTAAAGACAATATATTTGATTCTAACAGTCAGTAAGTGATTTCCCCGATATCACATGCTGGCTTCTGCATAACAATCAACTGGAGTGTCCAGCTGCCATCTATAAACAAAAATATGCCTGCACTATGAAAATAAATAATAAAAAACATTTACTCTTCACGTTATGAAGTTCACACCAAGCTGAAAAACAATCCAATTGCCAACTTCTCTTATTGTTACAGGTGTATACCCTCCTGTGCCTTCCACACTAGGACCCTCAGTTCAGTAATAATTTTTACCAATGGGCCAAAACAGTTATATATTCTACATAAGACATAAGGAGCATGCTTAAAGGACAACTCCACCCTCATAAGAACTTAAGAAAGAATGGCCTCTTTAAAATATGTTGATATATCATAGTTTGTCCTATGAATTCATTACTGTATGCCTGCTATGCTTCTGGGTGCCTCATGGAAACGGAGCAATTTAGAAACCTGTACTGAGCCTGGGCATGTTCAGAAGAGGCAGACAGGGGATTAACATTCAGTCATTGGCTGTGATGTCAACTGTCAAATCCATAACTGACAGTTGCTAACTGTAAGAACCAGGAAGCAGAAACAGGGGCAACAGGACATTGTGCAGGATTTCAGGTTAGAGTTTTATATTTCAGATTTCAAACTATTACCGTTTAGGGTTTTGGGGGGTGATTTACCTGTATGTAAGTTTTCATTTTGGGGTTGGACTTGCCCTTTAAACAATTTGAACGAGGGTGCATTTTAAAAGGGAAGGATCAGTCATAACGAACAAAATTATTTAAATTGTAGCACAGATCAAAACAAAAAAACTGTCAGACCCCCCCCTCGAAAATCAACTTTTATGATATCCCCTGCCCACCCCGAACCACCAATATACTTCTTCAAAAAAAAGTTTAGATCACTACTTACAGCCCTTACACTACCGCGGTGTCTCCTCCCGGCAAACAGACGCGGCTGCTTTCAATGGAGATGCCGCAGAAGACAAGGGGCTGTAACAGTAAGTATCGATCTAAACAATTTTTTTTAAAGAAACATCTTGGGGTTGGGCAGGGGGTACCTACCTTATCCTAAAAGCTTTTCACACTAGGTGCCACGGCTGCAGAGTGATGGATCCAGATGTTGGGATGGGGAGGGCTCCCCTGCACAGGCCTCAGACCTTGTTGAGGTTGAGAAAGATACAGGCACCGGATGAATCAATGATAGCTACTGCTCTGCACTTTCCTGAATTTTGAAAAGGCATAGCAGCAGAACTATTTGGAGCAGAGATGTAAGGTAAGGATTTTTTAAACTACACAGTGGGGCCAGCATGTGGTTAAATTTAAGTTTTGGGGGTGGACATGCCCTTTAAAGGGTACATGATCAATCAGAAATTATCTAACAGTAATTCCTATCATCTGCTGACAGTGAATGATAACAGTTGTTCAAGAAAACCTGAAATTACACTGGCTCTCAGAAACTGAATAAAAGATTAAGTTCAAAACAGACTGTGGGAAGAGGTCATATTAAAGTATTAGATAAATCCATGGCCAATTAATAATTCATTTTTGTAGAAACAACAAAGCTTGGTGGTGAACAGAATAAAGGCAAGGGTGGTGAGTTAAGGTACTAAAAGCTACACTGACACCAGAATCTGTAGAACTATGAGCTCCAAACAAGTCAGAGTAAAATAAAAGATTGCTGTCCCAACGTTAAAACAAGCCCAATTTTACTTTTCCGAGTGCAGCTTGTCAAAATACTTACAGGGCGATGCACCGAGTGCCGTTATCGGCAACCTGGTGCAAACAATCCAGCGATATTTTATGCCGATAGTGGTGCTTTCCTATTCTGCCACTTTTAACGCCAGCTGTTAGCTGCCGTTTCAAGTGCTGCAATAAAATGCTGGTTTCAGCATGTAACATCGCTTGCAGCGGCTGCACTGTTAACTTTCACGTTAGCCATGCTGCCGCTTCAAGGAAGGATTTTAAGTCAAGCTAACCGATATAACATTGGTTACCGTGACAAACTCCAAAACAGGAGCGGTGCGCCCATTGGTGCATCACCCTGATAGTGTTTAAATAATAATGGTGTTAATAATCCTGCTTCTGAATAAAGCCTTCCTGGGAGGAAGCCCTACTGATTGACAGCACAATGTTCATATCATCTGTTGGTTCACCATGTCATCAATCTAGCAGGACTTGCCTTCTTTCCCAGCAGTACATCTGGGATTTGCTGGCTTACATCTCAGGGAGCGGGACAGCATAATGCTCAACATTCAAAAAGGCCTGCCTAGGCCCTGCCCAGCACCACCCAAATATCGCCCAAACCTTATTCCCTGTTGGACAAAGGCCTGTAATCTTGGGCAGACCCTTTAAAGGGCATCTATATTGAAAAAAATACATTGCCCCTTTGCAAAGTTAAATTCATGTACTCTGTGCTGCCTTAATCCTATATCTGTCACTGACTCTGTTTAACCACGGTGTCAGATCTATGTGCAGCATTCCCCCCTTCTCCCTCCCCTCTGTTACCTCCTCCATGTCTCAGCTCCGGCTAACCGACAAGCTTTTTATGTGCAGTAGGAGTTAAAAGTTCAACATCCTGAAAAACACACCCACGCACAGTGGCCAATAGAAAGTAAGCTGTCCTGGAGACACGGAAGAAGGAGATCAGTACAGTTTACGATCTCTCACTTTGTGACCCATCATCAATCAGTGAAAGCTATTAAGAAGGGGGGTCAAGTGCAGCCTTATATCTAACATCAAAGCTACCTTTCTCCCCCTGCTAATGCTGTTATCTCTATGTTTATTACAGAGCAGGGAGGGGGGATCAAGTCACAAGGATTTGATTGACAGTCCAAGTAGTAGTAGAGGAATGCAATCACGTATTCTTCTAACTGGTGTATCTCAGGACAGAGAGGGAATCTGAAAAAAGTGAAGACACTCTGGGGGTTGTAGGGAATTATAGAACACGTGGAAAGAAAGAAAAAAAAAAGTTCATTTTCCCACTATAGATGCCCTTTAAAAGTAGGTCTTTCCCAGTGAAAATCGGATTTTGGGGGTATGGTACAGTGCAGAAGTTGCTTCCAAACTGTGATCAATGGCTTGTTTTGAACTATTCTGACGACAAACAGTGCCATAAATAACTAATTAATAAGAAATGCAAGAAAAAAAAAAAGTGGACTTGGGCTTAGAAATGACAAAAACAAAAAGGAAGAGGAGGAAAATTGCTGATGCAAACATAAATACACACAATTATATTACAAATAAATGATGGGCTGCTAAAAAATAAGGGTATAATTGCACTCCTCTTAAGTTCATTTAACTTTTTGTTTACATGCAAATTAAGTAAGTAGGATTGTAGCATCTGCTGCATGCATTAATTACTAGGAATCCATAGGGACTGATGAGAGGATCAAGGATTGCATATTATCACAAGCACAATAAAATCTGTGAAATACAAAAAAGGGGAGGAATTATACCCTCCAAACCTCTTGTGACTGGACAAGCATGCACAAGTATTATTGCCAATCTAATGTAAACCCATGGTTGAGGACTTAAAGGGCATGTTCACCCCCTAAGAATATTCAAAATCTACAACCAGGACTCCCTCCAGGAAGTTGCAGATCTTTTGGATTCTACCAGCTGCAGTCTTCCAGGTTCACAACACCTCTGCTTTTTAATCTCGCACTATTGCAAAGGTAGTAACTCAAGAAGCAGCCGCAAGTCGTTGCCCATGATATCACTGTCATGGCCTTAACTGACTGCTGCTTCCCAGAAGAAGAGGACCAGAGCTGGTGATGATCAAGAAGGAGATCTTCCTTTTGAGACATCCTGAAGAATGACAAGTGTTACAAACTTGTGGTTTGGGGGTTCCTGGCTGTAGAAGTTGTTAGGGAGGATGAACATTATAACAGTTAAGATCCCTACGCTGTGTACATTAAATGGGAGGTGGGCTGGAGGTTGGTGGAGATAAAAATTCCCTTTTTTTACAAAAAGTGTCCCCCAGTGCATCATTAGTAACATGTGGTTAGTGGTTTTGAGCAATCTTTTTTCTCAGTGTACAATAATAGAATCAAGCCAGGCCAAATCACAGACTATGATAGTAGTTGAGTGAGGGACAAAAACACAGTTTGTTTTTAATCCTAATGACGCACATTGGGGTACGATTTCCATTAAAAAGGACCTATGTGCCACAGATTGTATGTGGTGTGATATGTTCTGCCCAGGAGCAATTAGAGGGCACAGTACCCTTCTGGTTGCCTCGATCCCCCATTTCTTTAAACTGAAACCATCAGGGGGGGGCATGAGATTTTAACCCTTAAAATGCTTCAATCCTTAAACCCAGTACTTCCTTCATTGGAGAGCCACAGAAGAAAGGGAATCCAGGTGACGTCAAGGGATGTCCGGGTCTTCCTTGATTTCCCCCCATTCATTATCGGATGGTCTACTGGAGTAGTAAATTGCGAACAGAACACCATTGAGCTATAGCCAGCATGCTATAATATTTGTGAATTGATCTCCTGAGATCCATCTAAAAATATATTTTTTCACAAAGTCTTTATAATGATGCTTGGTATTGTGCTCACTTGCAAAGTATTGTTCTGTGCCAACAGAGACCTCCAGTTCCCCAACCACGGTTAAGTCAGCCTTCCAGATCCTCAGCCACTGTTAAAAGGGTCAAACAAGTTGATTTTAAAGGAAAGGTCAGGTTCCTTCCTTTAAAATGAGCCATCAACCACCTCTCTACGTGCTGCACATTTCAATATATGAAGAAATCACTGATCAGAAAGTTAGGGGGTGGCAGGTCTAAATCTGTTGTCACAAATACTAATCTGCAGTTGGTACATGTTCAGTGCAGGAGAAAGCAGAAGAAACCAGGAAGAGATTGAGTTACTGACTAAAGGAGGAGTGGGAGAGGCCACAGGTTGTTTCAAGGCACAAGGAGGAGGAGGCACAGGGAAGAGGGACTGTCACATGGTTTTAGAGCAAGAAAGTAAATTACCCAGGAAAGCAATTCCTGTCAATTTACCTTAAGTCATTTTTGGACAAGTTACCCTTTGCCCGCCATCCAGTTTCTCAGCCACGGTTAAGACAGCCCTCTAGTTACCCAGTTAGTAACAAGCACGGTTGTCTTCTTCCTCCTTTCAAACAATTGTATTATACTGTGGAGGCAAAACAGTGGGAGAGAGACCCTGGAATAAAGTGCAGCTTACGCACACCTAGTTGTCTTATCTGAATCGTCCTTGACCACACTATGACAGGTGAAAAGCATGTGTGCAACAGCATGTTTTTTATGCGCATTAACGGCTGTTTGTTCTACGATCTGTGTAATCTGAGCACGTTCAATCCACAAAAGAAAAATGAACGCATGCGCTTTGAAGACAGATCACAGTGCAGCACATGCAATGCGGACACCCACACTTGACATTCTCGCACACTAACTGATCTAGTAGCATGTGAGCAATGCTAAAACTATTTTCTGCTCTAATGTTCTTTTACTAATAGGGGCTTTGGGAAGCAACTAATCTGGCACAAGCATTTTAGCTTGTATGAAAGAAAAGCACCATTTTGTATTATGCAGATTACAAAAATACATAGTTTAAGGGGTGTTTAGTTTGAAAAACTAGAAACTGTTGAAAATACTGGGGAGCATAATTTTTTTCTGTAATTGCACTTATGCATTGCTGCGATTTGGGTTAAGTTGGTAGTGACATCTTTGTGTACATACATCAATATGGCATACCGTTTGATTCAGTACATGTGGGAGATTAATATTTAGTTGTTTTTATTGTCACTGGTTTTATATTTTTGGGAAAATGGGAAATTTAAGGGAAAAGTTCAAATTTCATGAACAGCTGCGTCCGGGAATCCATGTTTTGATCAAAACTTACATCACTAATAAAAATCTGGGGGTATTTAGCTTCTAAAATACCTAGCTTGACATGGTAAATGTTTCAACAGTATATTTAGCAGATAAAAGAAAACATATAGGCTTATAAATCTTGTAGAAAGTTTAGATATGACATTGAAGTAGCTTCTGAAGGGGTACTTTAATTCAATCAAAACCCCCAATATAAAATGTTAGGGCCAATGCTGAAATCATTTAGACAAAAGAAATGCAACCCTTTTTTACAGCTGATAAGATGTAATGGATTTGATAATAAGGTTATTAACTAAATACAACAAAACAGTGTCCTTTAACGTTAAGCCTTTGCAAGCCTTCATCAAAAATAGAGGAAAGAAAGAGAAAGACCTCAAGCAAGCTTTTGGGTGGAGAGGCCTCTCCCACTCATGGGTTAATACAGGCTATGATTGATCTGGTTACCCTTTTGCAATTCTTTCCCCGCTTACCATATCCTTATGTGGCCCAGCTGTGATTTTATATGTACAGTGTGTGTTTTTACTAATTTGTTTATGCATATCTAATAAAATATTGTATTTTATCTTATTTCTATTTCTCTGGATGTCGCTGTTGGATGTGATAGGTCAAAAGGGTGGTAACTCTTTCTTTCCTCTATTTGTGATATATTTATTTATACCCATTATCCATCCCTAACACTCTTGTTAGAGGATTGTGCATCAATGCCTTTATTTATTCTTATTTTCAAGCTTTTAGCCAGCCACAGACACACAGATAACATTAAATTAAACTAGTTTTCAACAGAAATCTGTGTATGTATGTTATGGCTGGGGATGACAAATTATTTTTGACATTAGGAGCCAGTTCGACAAATCAATAGAAAATCCTTTAAAAAGTTAATCACCCAGTGATTTGCAGCTTGGCTCATGGGATTTGTCCAGCCTTGGATTGAAGAATGACTGAACCTGGAGATTGATTGTTCCATGGAAATCATTTAATTTAAGGGGCCACACAGGTTAGAAAATATTACTTGTTCCAAAATCTGTGTACAAAGATAGATTTTCTGAGATGCACAGTTACAGGTAAAGCAGAATGGGACAAAAAGAAATAAAAGATCCACTCTTTGATATAATTACAGATCATGCCGAGGCAAATATATATATCCTTTATATTATATAAATATATTTATATAATGGTGGCAGATGAGATTCAATGTTGAGAAATGTAAGGTGATGATGCATTTTGGACTAAAATAATCTTGTGCTATAAATGGCTCTGTGTGAGTGAATCCCTGTTGGAAAGGGATTTTGGAGTTTTGGTGGATAACAAAAGCAGTGCCAGCATGGTATGGTATGGATTCAAGGGAGGAAAATGTTATTCTCCCTCTTTACAAAGCATTGGTATGGCCTCATTTGGAATATGCAGTGCAATTTTGGAATCCTGTGTACAAAAAAAGACATCTTTGAAATGGAAAGGGTCCAGAGAAGGGCAACTAAATTAATAAGGGGATTGGGGGAGCTTGAATATGAAGAGAGACTGGGAAAGTTACAATTATGTAAGCTAGAGAAAAGGCGCTTGCATGGGAATATGATTACTGTGTATAAATACATTAATGGACCATACAATAATCTGGGGCATTGTTCACCAATAGAGCATGTTAGAGGACACGTGGACATCCCTTAAGACTTGAAGGTAAAAGGTTTAGGCTTCAAGTTTGCAAAGGGCTTTCCACTAAGAACGGTAAAGTTATGGAACTGTCTTCCAGTGTCACTTGGAGTCAGGAAGGAATTTTTCCCCCCCTTCATAAATTTGGTGGTGGTGGTGGGGGTTTGCCTTCCTCTGGATCAAGAGTTAGGCAGGAAATGAGGATACTTCTAGATGGTTTGGACGTATGTCTTTATTCAACCACAAATACTATACTATATCTTCATAGGAGATTGCATTAAGTTTTTTAAAGCTACCAATGAGGTAGGAGTATTTGATATTACATTTAGGAAAGGTGTATGTGTATACTATCTCACTACTACCATTTAAATGACCATCAATAAATGTATATAAAAGTATAACACTAACTTATATTAATAGGTACAAGACAAAATGTACAACTTATACAAAATACATTGTAACTTACAGAGCTCCTATTTTAATACGGGATAGTCAAAAGGGAGGTTAAATCACAGCCCTGTGACTGCTAAGGGGTCTCCATGTGAATATGAAAAGAAGTGTTAATGTCAGTATAAAATTCAATGATGTGCTCTTTTTAAAACTTGTGGCCAATCCAAAAAAAGTTTCTGTATGCTACGCAGGACGTAATGTGTATTGTAAAAGACATATACACCAAGGCTCCTTATATACCACCTCCAGCCTGCAAGTGGTATAAGTGAGTAATAAAAGACAAGATATGCTCTCTATAGCTAGGATGAGAGGAAGTGAAAGTAGATAAGTGTGTGGTGTGTGCTCCTGATAGGATTGATCTGTTTGGTTCGCAGTGTGATGTCCTGATTGAATGTAACTGTTTGGTTCGCAGTGTGAAGTCCTGATTGAATGTAACACAAGCTCCTGTGTATAAGATCCTGTTACTACCTGTTGGGAGGAGACATTATTGGACAATTTACCTTATTAAATACAAACTCTGAGGAAACAGATACTGAAAGTATTGATTTAAATGCTCCTGTACCAGCAGATGAAATGCATCAATTACACTCAGTAGCTCTACCAGGCCCAATTGCCAAACCTATTTTTAAAACTGATCCATTAAATGAGATAACTAGAACTAGGGAGTGGACTGATTGGCTAGAACAATTTGAATTGGCAGCTTGGATCACTTGCATATTCGAGCCCTTGGGTAGAAATCACTATAGTACGAAAAATGGCTTTATTCTAGGATGTATGAGAACAGAATTTTCCAGCATTCCGTGCAGCCAGAGAATGCTGGGAGTTGGTAGTTTTTAAACATGTGAAAAGTTCAAAACCTATGCTCTACATCATTAGGCTGTATTGCATCTGTATACATTCATTAGTCAATGGACATAAAGGAGGAAGTTACTACTAACAGAGAACTCTGGGAGTTTTAGTTTTCAAACAGGTCAGCGAGAAATACGTGTTTATATGTTAGATTATTAGGGCAAGTAATTCGCAGAATATTTGTCCTTAAAATAATACTGAAATATATCAAAATAATAATAAATATTTTTAGGGAGTGACTGCATAGTGTAGGGAGTGATCCCAGCAATCTGGATTAGAGTTTCACAGAGGGAAAGCAACCGGTAACAGATCTAGCAACTATTTTATTAGTCTCAGTTTGCCTACCAATTTGCCAGTTTCAGTTTATTAGCCATTTCACTATACTCAGTTTGTGAGCCCCGTACAAGGTTGCTAGATTTATCTGGCGCCGGAGTGGAGGAGAAGACAGGGCGGGCGGGCCAGTACTAGGACCAGGATATATATATTGCAAGTTTAAATATCAATCTTACAATATTTTTTAGCATAACCTTTTAAAAAGAGCAAACAGCTGAAGTTAGACTTATGCAGGTGGTAAGCGGCAATAAGAATAAACCCCCAACCAACGTGAGACCTTAAATAAATCTAAGGTTTCCCTCAAGAATCAGATATTATCATTGAGGTAATGCTTGTACTGACAGTTTGCTGCCAGAAAGAAGTTTAACATCTTTAGAGAATCCATGTTCATTGTATTTACCAATTAATTAAGCTAATTAAATTAATTTGCATTCATTATTAAAGGGGGTCTCATACAAGGCCGTTAAAATTACTCATGCTTCTAGCTGCAGTCTATCCAAACTTACAGCAGTATAAATGGAGGTGCTTTCTGATTACGCAGTAAGCTGTGACATCACCAGCATGCCCCTGGCTTGAGCAAGGAAAGATAATTATTAGCTGAATAAGTCCATAAGCCCCGTCCCCAAATTTCTTTATTTAAGTTATCCACAAGGCTGAAAAGAAGAGTGTTCTCTCCCTAAGGGGTCCAAATATGGATATTAATTGCATGCCTGTAACTAGCTTCAGAAAAATAGTGTTTTTTTGTTTGTTTTTTTTGGGGGTGGGGGGGTGGTAGGGCTTATAACAAAAGCATATACAGAGTAGAATAGGCAGACTAAAGCCTATAACTTTGGAATTAAAAAATAATCCTAGGCTTGTTTGTGCATGAGTGTCTGTGTATGGAGAACACAGTTCTCCAAAAGTTGTTTTAAAAAAAAAATATATACATATACATTTTTACTTGAAAAAACACTATATTCAAACATTCTGCAATATGTAGCAGTGGATGAAATATTTCAACCAATGCAACTTTTTGGGGGCATGTCCACCCCCAAAACTAAAATTTGGACAACTGTGTAGTGTCAAACAACCTTACATCTCTGCTCCTTATGGTTTTCCTGCAGGAACTGTCCAAAGTTCCAGAAAGTGAAGAGTAGGTGCGGTCAGCGAGTAATTCAGATGCCTGCTTCTTCCTTGTCCTTATTGAGGTTTCTGGCATTCGAAGGGGAGCCACCCCCCCCCTGGATCCCTTCTGGCTGCTTCTATGCTTACCATTTCTGTGTGTAGGGCACCCCAGCCCACCCCCAACCACCGATTTAGATTTGTAAAACAAGCCCTAGAAACACTTACACTACCTCAATCTGACTCTCAGCCAATCACAGACACGGCTGTTGGTCCAGCCCCTCTCTGCTGCTTCCAGTAAACCGGGAGCAGACAGTCAGGGGAACAAATGAGTGCAAGTATGTTTCTGGGCCATTTTTTCAAATCTAATTCGGCAGTTGGGGGTGGGCTGGGGTGCCCTACACATAGAAAAAAAATATTATTTTAGTGGTGGACATACCATTTAAGCAAACAGGAAACCACAGCTAACAATTATCATAAATAGTATCTGTAACAGAGACCAAATTATGTGCAAACAGGCTACTGGATCATCACTACAAATATTCCAGGAAGGCTTCTGCCTGGCTACTTTTAGATTGTCAGCAATACACACAAATACCTGTTTCTCAAATTTTCTTCGGAGTGGATTTGCATCTTCCTAGCAAAAAGAAAATTTTCTACTACAAATCTTTTCAGTTGCTTTTGAGAAAAACGCAATTTCCCCCAAAACCATTCTGGAATTATTGAACATAACTCTTTAGTGAAACTATCAAACATATTGTATATACTCGAGTATAAGCGGAGGTTTTCAGGCTTTAAAAATAGCCTGAAACCCAAACCTCGGCATATACACGGGTAAATCTTACCTGCCTTCCAAATGCAGCCGCAAAAATGGCAGAGCCGGAACATAGGCGCATACACGAACGCCGGCGCGCATCAGGGCCTAGCACTGAGCTCTAATCAAGCCCCACTGCATACCGGTAGTCCTTCAGGGCTGAATTTACAAATCAAGCCCCATTAGAAGGTCCCGCAATATTGCAGGACTCCTGGACACCACCATTTACCAGTTCTGAAGAAGCAAAGAAGTATGTCTGCAGGTCGGATGTGCAGGTAAGAGAGTTTTGGTCGATGGGTTAGAGGTGGGCAGGAGAATTGTTGCTTACTGCATGTTGTTAACCTTAACTATGTGTTTATTGAATCTTGCCACTTCACATGTTTAGAAACTACAACTCCCAGCAAACAAAGCTGGAGTGCCAAGGAACTGAGGGTTACTAAATGGGATTACTGTCTATTTAAAGGGCAACTATAATGCCTCAAAACAATACAGTATCAGGATAATGAAAAGATTGCCTTCTGATTCTGTATTTGAGGCTTTAGTTGCCCTTTAAATGGACAGCAGAATTTCCATACAGTAGCCCCATACAGTAATAGCCAAATCCAGTATGGCTATTACAGTATGGTAATTCTGCTGTCCATTTAAAGGGCAACTATAGCCTCAAAACAATACAGAATCAGAAGGCAGTACTGGTCATAATTTCTACCCTCAACTTTTACTCGAGGCAACCAGTTTTTACTAATTTTTCAGGTAAAAATAGGTACTCGGATCGACATATTTGAGTATATACGGTATATGATGCCTCTTTACATTTTATGTAAAAATCTTATGCATAAACGGTCACCCAGTTTGACAGTGTCAGAATAGCTTAGAGGATTCTGGAGAGAAACGTTGCGACATTTCTGTTAATGCTTAAAGTATAATGCATTTACTAAATCCACCTCTCTGATGAAGTAAACCAAGCTACCTGACCCATCAGAAATATTGGTAGAAAAATATAAACCACTCCGTTGACCAGCAAAAAACTTTGGATAATAGTTCAAGTTGCTAGGGGGATCACTGGCCAAGGGTATTTTCTTAATCACACAGCAACTATAAGCCTGTATTTTATCAAAACTACAAACATCAATGCCAATTATTGTGTCACACAGGCGAATTATATATAAATGGAATTCTGATGGCCTAAAAACATTTGCACATGGACAGAGAATTGGATCGCAAATAGAGAGTATTGGTCAAGGGAGCTACATCTATGTGGGCTTAAGTTCTAAGTGGAGTGTTTCAGGGTTCTGTAATGGGGCCACTTTTTAATCTGTTTATAAATGACTTAGATGAGGCATTGAGAGCAAGTTCTGTCTTTGCGGATGACAAACTATACAGAGCTTTGGAAACTTCAAATTATGTGAAATTGCTGCAAGCAGACCTACATAGATTATAAAAATGGGCAGCAGAGTGGCGGATAAGATTCGATGTTAATAAATGTAAGGTGATGCATTTGGGGTTTAACAGTCCTTGTGCCACCTATACCATACATAGCTCTGTGTTAAGTGAATCTCTAATGGAAAAAGATTTTGGGGCTCTAGTAGATACTTTGCAGTAACAGACAATGCCAGACAGCCACAGCTAGAGCTAGTAAGATATTGTCTTGTATAAAAAGGGGAACAGAGTCAAGGGGAAAAAAATATTATCCCCCTTTAAAAGGCAATATATGCGGTGCTGTTTTGGAATACCATATATAAAAGGGATATGGAAGCAGAAGGGCAACTAAAATAATACGGGCTTGGCTATGCAGGCAAGTTAGACAACTTAGGGCTGTTTACATTGGAGAAGACACGTTTGCATTTGGATATAATCACTTTATACAAATATATTATGGTAATAGGCCATACAATAAACTCTCTGATGCATCATTCACCAATAGGTCATATCAAAGGGCACTTGGACATCCTTTAGGATTGGAAGAAAATAAGTTTCATTTTTAGGTTACGAAAGGTTCCTTTCCAGTGAGAACAGTGAAACGGTCTTCCAGCAAATGTGGTAATGGCAAGTTCATTGAATAGCTTTAGGGCTTGTTAACACTAGATGCATTTTATTACGTTTTTATAATGCATGCGTTAGGAAAAAAAACAAGAACAGTTATATCACATAAGGATGTCATAACATTCACACGCTTGCATCGGTTTAATGCGATAATGCGATCTATGAATGTCTATGGGGAACAGGAAAAAATGCATAGAAATACATCAAAATGCACATTTTTATGCATTTGCCATTCAATCCAAAACCAGAGAAAAATGCATAAAAAGGCAACAAAAATGCAAACCAATGCATTGCAAAAAATCTTAAAACAGATATGCAGTTATGTTTTATTCCGTGGTTTTATGTTTTGTAGTGTGAACATAGCTTTAAAATGGTCTGGATAAGCTTCTCAGACTAAAAATTATTGAGAATTACTGGTATTAATACATATACTGTAGTTCTGGTTGATCCAGGGATACTTTGTCATTTGGAGTCGGGAAGGAATTTTTCCCTCCCTTTTTAGCAGTTTTTTTTTTTTTTTTGCCTTCCTCTGGATCAACTGTTTAGTATGGTTAAAAAGGAGGTTCTAAAGTTTGGACATGTTAATATGTAATCACTCTTTTATATTTAGATGTTCTAATGTAGAGGTATAGACCAAAACTAATTTTATAGCCTTTCAGCAAAAAAATACAAAAACAAACTAAATAATTAAAATGTATCACTTGCTTTTTAGCTGCATTCCACATTAAGAACTTTCATCTCCAAAGGAGTATAATAATAACTTTAAACACTGAAAAGGTGGCTATAGACTGATCAATATTATTGCTGATCACAGCCAAAAATACGGATAGGTTAAAATATCCATCCCGATAATGGCGGATGTTTGGCTATGTTGTTGTTTCATAAAACAAGTAACATAAGGTTAATTGTCAGGGGTATCATACCAGAGCTTCCACATTAAGTTAAAACATAGTAAAGAACTAAATATTAAAAATGTCAAGGGTATCTCCAAACATCCCCCTTACATTACTTACATTCCCTCAGTTACAGCCTCTTCTGCTTCCGAAGAGCTGCCTAGAGTCGGCAAATACACTTAAGAGCATATTTGGTAAACTTAAATTTAGCTTAGCGTGTAAGCGTGAGTTGGAGGGGGGGGGGCGAGAACCCCACCACTGAACATGCCAGAAACCTCTCGGAGGAACAGGAAGTGGCAGATATGGATTACACACAGAGAGGCTCCTACTCTTCGTTTTTCTGGACTTTGGTGAAGCCCTGCAGGACAACCATTTGGAGCAGAAGAGAAAGGTAGGGGTCATTTAACTCTGCACAATGCGCTCAACGGGAGGGCAAATTTTAGTTGGGAGGGGGGTGGACATACCTTTTAACACTACATAAACTATTCGATATACAATGACCTGATGACTGAAAACATCCATATACGGATTAGATAATGACATAAATACATAACAGTACAGCTAACCAGTTTAATGTACCAGGCTACATTATGTTGGCTAGTCTTCTGAAAATGATTTAAACATGTTTTGATAGCACCTCTTTTCAGCAGACACAAAGATCAATTGACCTACAAGTACAGTTGCCACCTCTTCCTTTTAAAACTGAATACCAACTGAAAGGCTGGTCAGTATTTTAAATTAAAAGCATGATGCAAGCTGCATAGTTTTAGTGTAGCCATACATTATACATTTATTAAACCGGTACTTAAAGGGCAACTCCAACCTCATAAGAACATCTTTTAGAAAGAATGGCCTCTTTAAAATATGTTGATATATCCTACTTTGTCCTATGAATTCATTACTGTATGTCTGCTAGGCTTCTGGATGCCTCATGGAAACTGAGCCATTTAGAAACCTGTACTGAGCCTTTACTGAGCCTGGGCATGCTCAGAAAAGGCAGACAGGGGATTAACATTCAGTCATTGGCTGTGATGTCAACTGTCAAATCCATAACTGACAGTTACTAACTGGAAGAACCAGGAAGCAGAAACAGGACATTGTGCAGGATTTCAGGTTAGACTTATATATTTCACATTTCAAACTATTACCCTTTAGGGTTTTGGGGGGTGATTTACCTGTATGTAAGTTTTCATTTTGGGGCTGGGCTTGCCCTTTAACCTTGATGCATATAGCATTCAAGGGAAGAGGTGGAAACCTTACCAACAGGGCATGTTATTGCTTAAAGGGCCACTAAAGTCTCAGAACAACAGTGAATCAGAAGGCAGAGCACCTAGATATAAAAGCAGTAATCTGTGTCTCACCTTTTCATTTTCATGTGAGTGCTGGGAAATTTACCTTTGTAAAATGGAATTTGTGTTTTTTGTTTTTGAGCACTGAAGTATCGCACAGAATAGTCACTAACCACTGAGTTTTTTGCATTTACCCAGTCCTAAACTACTACAGGAACTTACAGCAGGTTATGCCTACTAGTAATTGCTAGCCAATCCTGTTACAGTGTGTATTAAACAGTAGACCATGTGTCTGAAGTATGGAGGTGTGGCCAGACAGTGCACATGCATACTGTTATCTTATCCAGTTCATCTGGAGGTTATATTTACTTTAATGCTATTTACTGAAGTGGTAATTTACAGTTTATTGTTCTTGGGGGGGGGGGGGGGGGAAGAACAATAAACTTTGAAATTATGGAGTAAAAAATTATAGTTTAGTTCTCCTTTAAGAAATATACCATGTGTTGAATGATTACCCAAAATCAACAAAAAACATTCTATTTTATCATAGCCAAAAATGTCTTACTTTTTATAAAAGTTTCTACAATTGATAACCAAGAGGTCATGAGGAAGTTACTCCTGTGACAATACACATTGCTTTCCATATGTTTAAATGTGTCCATGGGCATTTATAGCTAGGTCCCACTTGCAATGAGTCCAATTTTTTTGGAATGCATACGTTTTGCAATCAGCAAAGACCCTGTAATTAACAGAAATAGCTGCGTCCAAAAGGGGCTATAATCTTTGATCAACATTGCATTCCACCGTAACTTGCAGATCACACTTGCAGATTTTGGTGCGTTGCAGTGGGGACTATCCAAATCTATGGTATGCTGTGTAGAAAGATAGCATGGATTGAAAATAAATGTTGTTACAACATGCTTGAATAAAGGCATTACATTTATGCCATAGTTTCAATGTATTAAATATGTTTATTTTAAATTTTTATTATGTTCATGGTAAAGTTGGCTTACTTATAATCTATAAAACACAAAGGATTTGTGCAAAGTAGATTGTTAACGTTCAAAGGGTGAAGCACAGAGAAAATTAGATAAGATAGAATGTTACTTGCGAATGTTTCTAATTTTCAGCTTTCTTCTAACAGGTACAGTTACTGTGGAACCAAAAATTGTTATGTATGCAGTGCTAAGAATAGTTTCAGGACAAACACAAATGCCATGTGTGTGGTTACAGTATAATAAAGGCCTATTCAATATAAAATACTGAAACAAAATGTTTCCAGAGGAATCTGCCAGGCGCCATAGCCCTTATCACTAGTCTATATTTGAAACACGGAATGCCAGTAACATTAACCATTGCTTGACATTTTTTACATTCCTATGAAAGACATATACTTTTAAATGTTCTGTTCATTTTGTATAACTCAATTTTCAAGTACAAAAAAGGAAAATACACCACTATGGCTATGTTTACATTGAGGTTTTTTTTTTGTAATGCAACTGAACATCGCATTTGCAATTTCGTGCGTTGTTCCGCTGCATAAACCCACGCCATTATTTGGCAATGCTGTGTGTTAACGCACCAAACTGCTGCACTGTTACCACACCAAATGTGCTATAGTGTGAAGGAAGCCTAAGAATCTGAAGCAGCAAAATATTAAATTTGTTACAGTTTATTTGCAGGGAGAATGAGGAAAACTACCAGAGAAATCAACCAACGTACAATTTGTTAAAAGGCTGCATACAAAAGCAATAAAAAGTTTATCTAACAAAAGCCTTCATTTTTATCAACCCTGAAATACTAGGTACACAATCCAATACCTGGCTCTATACCGATACTGCAGAGTTTCAGTCTGAATAGAAACTTCACTTTCAACATAGCTGAACACTCATCTTAATTATCATAGCTACGTACAGCTTCCAGGTAGTGACATCACTTCATTCCTAGCCAAAGAGTATACTAGGGATCTTAGACTAATGAAATTAGACATACCATCATGCCATTGGTACTCTACACCTCTTACCTAGGGCTATTTAATTATAAAAACAGAATGTAAGTTCAAATACTATCACATTCTGCACCTGCAATGCAAACATTTACACAAAACACATTTCAACTAATAACAGATTTTATACTCATGCTTACAAAACACATTCAGGTTTGGTAAGCAATTTAAAAATGATGTATAAAAGGAAAAAAATATATATAATTTTTAATATTTTAATCTCCTTAAAAATTTTTTTTTTTAAAAAGGCACATTAATGTTATTCCCAAAGAGGCCATGACACCATAAACAGAGTTGGAGGGAGTAATTAATGCAAGCACCCCTTTTCAATTCACAGTTTATTTTTTTTAAATGATCAGAATTTAAATTTAATACTGCAGAAATGTTAAGCTAGTGGATAATAAAACAAAATCACAACATAATGAGAAATAAACATTACACAACAGTAAATCAATTATGGAAAACGTAACATTTACAAATTAGTAGTAATTCCTTAGTGTTTGCCAGTGTTCCTTGTAAAGTATTATACAAGAACAGAGGCCTTCAAACAACAAAAAAAGAGCAATTTGCTGTATCATATTTGAAGCTCAAATGTGTAAAACATTAAAAATATATTAAGTCAGATTCCTCTTGTTTCTTCCCAACAGGATGGTCACCTCCCTTCCACTCCCTCTGCATCTCATGTCAAGAGGAGGAGGTAAGGAAGCACAGATCCCAGGCTATTCTCACCCCTCCCCCCTCTTCATCCAACTCAAAGGATGACAACTACTGAGGTGGAGCTCTTTTGATTACACAAAGTCCAGTAACCCTGCAAACAGTTACCCATGCCAATCTGGACAGACAAAACGTAACTCTATGGAAATCAACTATGGCCAAAAGTTGTAACACTTCCTTAAACAATGACTGACACAGGTACATTTTAGCATGAAAGCATAACTAGACTGTAAGCTCACCAGTTTAGAAAACATTTTATTTACGTCTTAAAATTCAAGCACATATACAGTTAATGAACAAACTTATTTACGTAATATTAGTTCTTAACTTGCCCCTCCCTATATAAATATTTTGTGATGCTATAGAAATTAAATTACACATTAATACAATGTTTTCATTTAGAATCCTGCTATGCATCCTTACAGATAGATAAATAAGTGTTGGACATTCTTCCCAAAGCAAAAATATCAAATTCAAAACACTCAAACACTGCCAGCAAGTCATGCAGATTTGTCGATAGTTGAACCATACATTCAAAAATTGGTCTTCCATGAGCCTTGGGCCTGCCAAGTCAGATAAAATTTTGCTTAGTAAAATATCCGTGGACTGGGCAGTTATGTTTACAATTTCCAATCAGTTTAAAGTTTAGGAGTCAAAAATATTGATACAAACCACATAAAAAACTAATGTATTTTTAGATCTGCAAACATTGGTGTGACTTTCTGTTAAACATACTTCCTCCTGAATATCAGATTTGACTAAGCTACAAAAAATGGTAATTGCAATGCGTGAGGATGGCACTTAATTTCAAACTATACAGCATATAAGGCCATTGGGAAAATTACATACAATAAATGTTTTGTTTTTTTCCTTCTAAGTGTCAAAAAAAAAAAAGAAATAGCATGCCAGGCTATTTAAAGTCATTTTTCACAGTCAAGATAGAAATTCTTAACAAGAGGCAAAACAACCCCACCTCAAAAGTAGAATAACTCACAATTGTTATATGTTTTTTGTTATTTATAATACATTATCACATCATGTCTTAATATTTCAGACTTTGGGGTACCAATAGGGGTTCGCCAGCCTAACCCACCCCTTTGATAAAGAACATTAGTCTGCAATGCAGATCTAGAACAGGCAAAACCATTCATTTAAAACCTAATCGTTTTAAAACTATTTTGTTTTTAACAGGTAGAGTTTGTCTCTCAAACCTACTATAATGCCTATAAATGGCTGGCAGTTCAACACAAATGTTTTCCATGACAGTGTAACTAGAAAACATAAACGTATACTGAACTTCTTGTCACTTGCTCCCTCCATTTCCCACAGAGGATGCTGGGAGTTGTAGTTTGAGACCATCAAGTTTAGTTAGTAGTATGGGAGTGCTGCAGTGTACACATACCCCCAAACTGCAGTGGTAACCTGTCAAGTTATTACAACCGGTTCTGTGAGTTATAGATCAACAGCAGCTGGGATGAGGCAGGTTAGATCTCTGAGCTAATGTAGAATATGTCACTTTGTAGGAATCCTAGGATTGTGCCCGGATGCAGAGTACACAGTGTGCCTAGGTAGGTAGGTACTATTCCCTTTGCCTCTCGGCCCCCATCAGTCTCACTTACCTTATTGGCAGCCGGTTTAGACGACATCTTGATTCCTTCCACTCAGCCCCCCCTTTCCTCTCCCTGGAGGGCCGGTGTCAGTGTCTCCCCCCCACCCCTTACACCGCCCGGGTGTTCATCTCCCAGCGGGGCGGGGGAACGAAGTTTCACGGAAGGAAAAGCAACAGCCGCTGACGGAGTGAGCAGCACCGGCACCAAAAGTTTCTCTCCCGCTCCAATTCCCCCACTTAACCCCTCGGACGGCACTCGCCGAAATGGCAGGTTCGGGTCCCTCCCCAGTGCCTGGCTCTGTGCGATTGCAGCGAAACCCGGCTGCACCGTACGTCTAATTCCTTCCCCTCCTTTGCCTCCTCCCTTCGCCAAGCAACCACGGACATGGCCGCCTGGGAGAGGCCACTCCCAGTAATAGGGGAGCCTGCACGCGCATTAAAGCCCCGATAGCGGCGTTAAGGCCTTAAACCTTGTGGTTTCATTGTTGGGCGTTCACAGAAGAAGCAGACGAACGCGGAGCCTGGAAATGGGAACACAGATCGGTCAAATAAACGAATAAGAAAAGTTTTTAGATTTCAATAATCCACCCCCATTCCCCGCAACCATGGAAAGTCCCATCCTGACTGGAATGTGCTGGGAGAGGGCACTGGGACACAAGTAAATCCCTGCTAGATGGTGTCCCGGGTACAAAGTCTGGTAACGCTGGCTGTACACAGACCTTCCAGTGGGCACACTGCATACACACCGGGAACCAATAGCCATCCTCTGTTTATGTGATTGGGATACAGACATTGCAGGTGGCCAGCACTGGATACTGTGGGTCCAGTCCCCCTAGTCCTGTAAAAAACAACACTGTCTAGATCTGGTGGATACAGTGTGCACATCAGTTCTAGATGGATCTGTCCTCACCTCAGTACATTGTACTAGCTAGAAAGTGTATGGTTATTTGTTCTATTCTGTTTATAGCTTATTTCCATATTTCTGTCTGGTTTTTACAATAGTATATTTTTTGTGTGTAAATTGTTTTTAGAAGCTGTCAGACCATAGATCATTCATGTCAAACTTGTGGCCCTCCAGGTGTTTTGAAATCTACAACTCCCAGCATTCCCTGGTAGTATGCTGTGAGCTGTAGTTTTCAAAAATCTGGAAGGCGACAGAGTTTGGCATCCCTGTCATAGATTTTTCCATTCTTTCCCCATATATTGTCTATTGTAAAAATCCAAAAGACTGTTATCTTACATGTCTAAGGATTCCAGCCAGTGGAAGGGTAAAATACCCAGAAATAATTCAAATTTGATGTATATGATACTATAAAAGGTCAGAGTATTTAGGAATGCTAATCAGTGGTGCAAAAACACCATCATTACACACGTAGACATTATTTATTTTTTGTATGGTAGTTTGGCCAATTGTTCATAAATGTGGTGAAATCTGCACTTTTTGAACAACATTTGGCGGGGAAAAAAACGACTGGTTACTATAGGTTATTCTAGAAAAACACAGGTTAAATTTGTCCTAACTGACCTCCTGGCATGATATTTGGACCAAACAGGCCTCTCTTTCTCAGCTAGCATTCTGATAACTTAAAAGTGCATTTTCTCCCCCAAAACTTAAAGGGGAACTGTGGTCCAAAAATGACTTTAGGTAAATTGATAGGAACTGCTCCCCTGGGATTTTTTGCAATTTATTTTAATTGCATAGCTTTGAAGATATTTAAATTTTTGTGTGTGATATGGCAGCAGCATCACCAGGTCCCCTGCACTTCCTGCTTCCTGCTCTGAAACTGTCAGTCAATCTGTCCTGTGTCTTCTCCTCCCCTTTGCAGCCCCTCTGGTCCCTCCCACTCATGGACCCCATGGTCCCTCCAGTTACAGGCCCCCCATGACCCATTATCTTATTGTCTAAGCCCCGCCCACTCATGGTTGTCTAAGCTCCGCCCACTCACGGGTGCCGTGGGTTTCTCAGACCCCCCTTACCTTCTCTGTCAGGACTTCACACAGCAGAGAGGAGGAGAGACTTCCTGTCTCCCTCACACAATGAGGGAGTCTGAGGCTGTGCTCGCTGGCGGCACTGTGCAGGAGAAGCCTTAGGAATGTCACATGTCATCCTCCCACCCATTAACTTTCTGGTCAGTAATTTCTGTATATCTTGGGCTGTGGAGCACGTAGAGAGGTGGTTGATGGCTCGTTTTAAAGGTAGGAAACTGGACTTTCATTTAAAGGCCACAGTTCCCCTTTAAATTTCATCTACAGCTAGACCACACCCCAAATCCTAATACCCACAGTGCCTAGAAATGCTATTAGAAAGAGATATGCTGCCTGACATGCAGGGAGATTTAAACCAAGCCACAGTGCTCTATTATTATCTTAAAGTGACACCCAAATATAACCAGAAATATAACCCAAATGTTAGCGTTACTTTATGAAAAAAAAAGCAGGCAAGCAATTCAATATTGTTTTGCTAATACCTGTTAATAATGCAGACAGGTGAACCCCAATCAGGATTTACCCAGAGACACAAGTGCAATATTAATTTGCTGCTAAAGAGCACCTTTAAAAGTTGTTCATATGATATTTTGGACTGATTAACTGAACATGCTTAATTTATAATGAAATACGCAGCTGTGATTTTTTTCCTAAAAAAAATGGTTGAGAACATTTGGCTTGCTGGACCTGACCAAAATATTTGCCTTTGTGTACCACACTTTAACTGACATGATAGGAGTCCAATGAAAGAAATTATTAATGAAAAATCTATCACAGGAAACTGGAGCACAGACAAAGCACCCATCAATTAGAAATTCTTGGAAATTTTTAGATGAGATAAAGAACAGTTAAAAAAAAACAAAAAAAAACTGCCTTCCATTATAATACTATTAAAGACAGAATACAATCAACCTATTTTATAGCTTATAAAGTCGCACAAAATTGAATAAGAAACTTGACATGTAAACCTCTTTTTTATACTAAATAACAATTACATATCAGGAAACAAAGTTAAACAAATCTACAGAAGAATTCCAGTAAAAAGACAAACTATGTACCAAGACAAATGTTTTGTTGCAGATCATGTGCAATTTTTAGGTAATACCTATATAACCCCCCCTTTGTTTTTATAATTAAAGAAAAGTAGAATCCTTTAGAATCCACAGCACCCTATAATCAGGTTTTGACATTAGGAGCAATTTTGATCGGATTGCTCAAAATATCGAAACCCGTTTTGCCTACCTTATGTTAAAAGTTAAAGGGCATTTCTACCCCTAAAACTATAATCCCCCCACTACTGACCCCATTGTGTAGTGCAGTTTAATCCTTACCTTACATCCCAGCTCTATTTGGTTCTCCTGTAGTCCACCCAAAATCTCAAAAACTGCCCACCAGGAGGATAGCAGAGTCCATATAGGACTCTGCCTCCTACCTGGCCTCTGGGAGAAGTTTGGCATGCGTACTGCAGCCCTTCTCTCCCTCCCTCCCCCTCTATCTTAGGATTCCCTCCCCCTAGTGTAAATCCCTTTAGATATATGATTCCCCCTGTCCCCCCAGCCCCAACCGCTCTATTTGTATTCTTAGAAAGTGCCCCAAACTCTACTTACCTTCACTCTTTCCCCCTCTGCAAAGAACTCCCGGCAGCCGCGTCCGTGATTGGCTGCCGCTCAACCAATCAAAGACGCGACTGCCGGTCCCGCCCTTCTGCTTGCATTTTCTCGCAATCAGAGGGCCGGCAGCGCGGCGGAGGAAAGAGGGGAGGTAAGTAGAGTTTGGGGCACTTTCTAAGAATAAAAATAGAGCGTTTGGGGCTGGGGGGACAGGGGGAATCATATGTCAAAAAATATTTTTAAGGGTGGACATACCCTTTAATTTTCAGGGTGGACATGCCCTTTAATATATAGAAATGTTAAATAAATGGTCTTAATATTTCCTTTCCACATTTTCTCTCTACTGAATTACACTCCTAGCAAAAAAACAGCAGTTACCTTTGAAGCATACATTGATTTCTTGCACAGTTATTAGGTAAATATTGGATATGGTGAGTGAAGTACTCCCTTAAGTATATGTTCATATTTTACATGTCCCAAAGCTTTCAAAGCTGAGTATTGCATAGGTTTAGAGCATGCATGTAGACCACTCCTATAGGAGTAATACTTCAGTGCCACTATCTAAATATCTTTAAAGGAGAACTAAACTTAAAGGGCATGTCCATCCCCAGAACTATAATCCCCCCAACTACTGGCCCCATCATGTAGTGTACTGTAATCCTTACCTCACATCCCAGCTCCATAGGGTTCTCCTGTAGTCCCCCCCCAAAGTCCCAAAAACTGCCCACCAGGAGGCTAGCAGAGTCCATATAGGACTCTGCCTCCTACCTGGCCTCCTACCTGCAGCCCTTCTCCCCCTCCCTCCCTCTCCCTCCCGTTCTACTATCCCTCCCCCTAGCATAAAACCCCTGTAATATAGTAATCCCCCTGGTCTCCCAGCCCCAACCGCATGGTTTTTATTTTTAGAACGCTCCCCAAACTCTTACTTACCTCCGCTGCACTGAATGACCGGCAGCCGCGTCCGTGATTGGCTACCGCTCAGCCAATCACAGACGCGACTGCCGGTCCCGCCCCTCTGCTTGCATTCTCGCAAGCAGAGACCCGGCAGCGCGGCGAAGGAAAGAGGGGAGGTAAGTAAAAGTTTGGGGGGCTTTCTAAAAATAAAAACCATGCGGTTGGGGCAGGGGGACCAGGGGAAAGGCAATATAAAAAAATAGAAATAAGGGTGGACATACCCTTTAATTTTTAAATTTTAATCCTAATATGAAAGTATTCAAAGAGCCTTGTGAGCATGTGCACTTGTTGGCCATGCCCCCTGTCCCCAGTATTCCCCGCCTCTACATATTTTCTATACAGATGTCTACACATCAGCCAGTGTGAATTGCAATGACCCTTCCTGGGGCAATACAAAGTCAGCTAATTTTACTGACCTTTTTTTAAAATTATTTATTCTGTTCCTACCACACCATAATTTTATCTGTATTTTTAGCAGTTGCAGGTTCATTTTTACTGAATTGTTGAAATTCTGTTTCTTACATCCACGCTGGCTAAGAAATACACTTCAAAGATTACTTTTCTTTTTTGTGTGATAGGCAAAGGAATAAATCATTGTTAAGGGAATAAATCATTGTTAAGATCATTTAAATATGTTTGCACAAAAACTGTGCTGTTATTTGGTTGGCTGCCAGCTTTTGGAAACAAGGCGGCAGCTTTCTTGTTTGTTCTGTTTAGCACTACAGAGCATGTGTACTGCATACACTTAGCAGGGGGTCACTCAGCTATATTTCATATAAAGTGGCAAACTGAATAAAAACAAAATGTTAGAAACTGATATTTAAAGGGGAAATACGGTGGAAGAATCTCCTTTAGGAGATTCATGTTGCTTAGTTCCTTAGGGACCGTGAAACATTTTCAATCTTTACCCACCATTACAACTTTGCGCATGCAGGAGTCCTCCAAGAGGACAGGGATGGGGCATATACCTTTTTACACACAGAAACTACTCTTCAGTTTCCTGGACTTTCAGAAGGCACTGCAGGACAATTATATGGAGCAGAGGAGATAGGTAAGAATTTTACACAGTGGAGCAAATTTTCGTTTGGGGGGTAGACATGCACTTTAAAATGTAAGGCTTGTTTCTGGAATGCAAGTTTATGATGATCCTTTAGCCATACTGATAAGCCATACTTGTCTACTGAAGACAAGATATACATTAAACATCTATGCAAAAACAATGATATTCTGGAACTATTTTTATATATTTTAAAGCTGGGATGAATTATGTATGATGCTATCAAGAAAAAAAAACAGTAAGAAACAATGGGAGTAAAAAAAATAACATACATGCATAATATGTCTTTGTATATCAAACTTACATTTTGGGTGCATGAAACAAACAATCCATGAAAATTGGTATTTTCTATGACATTTTTATAAATCAATAAATAGATTATAACTAATAATGCATTCACTTCCATACTTATGGTATTTTAAGCAGCAATTACATGAAATATTGATTTTAGCTACAAACTTTATGACTGCTCAATAAGCCTTTAAAGTCAATAAGACAGTTGTTTAATAGCAACAGTTCGCAAACTTGGTGAATCTTCCTGCTTTGCAATGTCTGAGCAACAGTTAACCAAACAGGGGCATAATTCCAAACAATAATGGTTGCAAGGCCTCATTAGCATAAAAAGTTAGATCATTCTCTATACAAAAAATAGATATTGGTAAGGTGCCCCACTATGTGCATTCACTGTTTTCTCAAAGCATGTGATCAGCATTGCTTGTAAAAATGGTACATGTTTCCATTTGCATCATCTTAAATGGGAAAGTGGATCATACAGGAAAATGCTGAATGCTGGGGTTAACTGATATAATAAGTTGGAGGAGTTTAGAAAAAATGTGATTGTGGGTATGGGGGTTTGAGTTGAAAGGAAATAAGAGCAAACCTTCTGCATTGCGGTATATGGGCCTCTTGTTAAAAAGTGATAGCTACTCTTTAATGATTTAGTGGCTAAGAAAAGTTCAGACTGCAAGTCATAGCAGAAAGGCACAGTCTATCACTCTTTCCTTTGTAGTTGAATAGAGTTGATGAACCGGGAGATTTAGATAATGTACTAAAGCTTCCACAGCATGTGCTGGCTCAAAAGAAGAGTGGAGGGTTTTGACAGCAGCATCCTGAATCCTTGCGGCTTGACAGCTGTAAGGACAAGAAGGAAGACGGTGTTCTTACCTCCCTGATCATTTTTAAAATCTAATTTAAATAAAACTGGTGATGGAGCCATGGGATGTACTAACTTTTGTTTCACAGCAGAAAATTTTATAATGGAGACTCATCTTTATCTCCTAATATCTAAAAAGATTAAAGGTGCAGATCTGGGAAAGCCCCTGTAAAGCTAGGTACACACCTAGCGATTTTTCTTCCTGACCGACTGTTCGATACTTTCGAACGGTCGGCCAGGAGGAAGGACTGTCGGTCGCGGCAAAAGCAGCCGCGTCCGATAGTCACCGCGACCGATCGTGCGGTCCATAGAGGACCGCACGATCGGACGAGGTTTTCCACCCTGTCCGATCGTTCTTTCGTCCGATTTGGACGAACGGTCGATCGGACATGGGCACATTCGAATGCGATAATTTCGGTCCGATCGACCAATACACTGAACTATCGGTCGATCGGACCGAAATATCTAATCGTGTGTACCCAGCTTAAAACAAAATACTTAGGACCTACTAAGGGTAAAAATGCAATAGTGCATTTAAAACTCAAAGCACTGGCAGTAACTATAGATTCAATGGCATAACTACTAGGGGACCAAGGGGGGGCTTGAACCCTTTTACCTCCCACATAAACAGGTCCTGTATGTATGTATAATTTTATTTATAAAGCGCCACTTGGGTATGCAGCGCTGTACATTAAAAAATACAGAGTATACAAACAAGGGGATAAGTGCAACCATTATACAGATAGATTTAAATTAAATTACGGTAAATGAAATACAATTTCATACATCGGTTAAGAAAGCATATATATAAATTGAGTGGGACTTCAAGGGGAGCACTAAAGCAAGACAAAGGTCCTGCTTTAGTGCTCCCCTGGAAGCTGCTGCAGTGCGCAGAGGAGAGACAGGAGGCAGAGTCCTATATGGATTCTTCTAGGCTCCTGGTGGCCAGTTTTTGGGACTTTGGAGGGGCATAGCAGGGCAGCCATTTGGAGCAGGGATGTAAGGTAAGGATTTTACTACAGAGTGGGGCAAGTAGTGGGGGAAATTATAGTTTTGTGGGCGGACATGCCCTTTAAGGCTACAAAAGTAACATCACAAGGTGTTGTAAGCACAGACATATATATTAGATATTAGTAACCGCCCGTGTAACAGGAAAATGAATACCTTTCATTAAATACCACAGTTTATGGAAAATATAAGCTCAAATGTATTTTGTGTTGACTTTCATGACAAAGAAGCTTAAAGGGGAACTAAAGTCTCTGGACTGCATTGTATTAATAGACAGTGCATTCACAAACATACAACAAGCTGTGTATCAAATCTCCCTATGCTGTAGTATAGTATTTGAGGCCTGATTAAAAACATACGTCCATCTTATCCAACATACAAAACAACTTATATAACAACACAATGATCCTCCCTCTCACTGACAAAGAACAGGTAATTCAGTAATGTCCCTTATAATATTATCCTTTACTTTTCATACAAAAAAGTAATATTCGCAGTGAAATTCTTAGCTAGCATGCATGTAAGAAGAATATTAACATTTCAGTAAAAAGTATTGAACCTGCCACCTCACATGGAGCTTTTACCCCCCACCAACAGAGATTTTATGTAAAATAATAAGACATATAGAATCTTTATATTTTGCTAGGTACAAAATGGAAATAATAAAAGTAAGCCTAGTGGTTTGAACCTGTGACCTTGTGGGTTGTGTGTTTCTAAAACAAGTGCTACAACAGGTGAGCTACAACTGCACATGCAAGGAATAGAGGTACATTTATCTTCCAGCTAGGAACAGAATTTAAAAAAAAAATCAGCTGACTATTTTGCATTGCTCCAGCTGCATTGCTCCAGCTGTACATAATTCCCACAGGCAGGTAAATAAACTGCAGGGTAACAAGCAGCAACTTTCAGGGACTTCCATATTGGTGTGGAGACATCTGTATGGAATCTAGCAACCCTGTAGTGCACAGATTATAATAAAAGAATTCATAACTGCTTTGGATTATAATAGGAGGTAAAGTGGAATATATACCGTATAAATAGTCACTCTACTACAAAGCTTTAGAGTAAAAAATCCTTCCCGTTACTACTGTTAAGCCTGTATAAGCAATTCCATTGAATTGTACTGAGACCGGTACTCAGTACAATTGTGTAAACAACCACAACATCTCATGCATTGGTAAGTGATCATTTATTAGATGTGTTTTAACTGCATTTGGCATATGTATGTTATCTTGGGGGCAAATTGTACAACAAAAGTGAAAGCTGCCATATCACTTAAATTATGCAGTTCACTTATACTGACAAGCAGTGACTAAGGTTGGAGACATAAAATATTTATAATAAACCTAGGCTCCAGCAATAAAACTTTCTCATAAACTAAATAATAAACCATTTTCAACACCCCGATATGTAAGTATATGGCATGCAGCTTTTGGATACACTTGTCAAAGAAGATATGTATTCTACAAATTGATTTTTACATGCATTACCACATTAATCCACTATGCATTTCCTTCTCAGCTCCCTGAATCCTTTTGCTATTTTTGTGCATAAGTGTACATGCAATCTTTTGTTTGACAAAGCGTGAAACAAAATTCCAGCAGTGTCTCTAGGCTGTACATCGTCATGCCAAGGACTTCCTTATGCTGGTAGCAGTAACAAATCAAATGTAGGGCTTGTTCTTGATTGCTGTTCATATCACAGAGAACACATACAATATTTATGAAAACAGATACATACTACTTCTAACCTTGGGAAATGCTCATAAAAAGCAGAGTAAAAACCCTGACTGAGTAGGCATTAAAAAAATGTATATGCTAAAATATTATTTTTTTTTAAAATGAAGTGAATTTGTATTTGGGCAGTAAGCTCCAAAAACATTTATTGGTGTATGTGAATAATTCAGTTACTGTTCATGTTTTCAAATGATTGCAAGTCCTTTTTAAATCTAGGCATATCTGTGTGTTTCCATTTCATTAAAACCTGCATAATGAAAATTTGTAATTTTTAATGTCGTGTGACAAAGCAAAGTTAAAACACAAACTTTGTGGTACCAAAGCTACAATGTGCAATCATCAAAAATACTAAAGAAAAAGTATTTTTGAGTCTTATGAAAGTGCACAATTTTTGACCAAAACATTGTTATATTGTACAATAAAACACTTACGGGGAGATTCAATAAAAGTTCTTATCGTTAAAAATGGTGCTAATTTTGCCCCAACCAGTCAGATATTATTTAACATTTGAAAGCTTACATCTGATTGGTTGGGGCAAAATTAGCACCATTTTTAACGCTAAGAACTTTTATAGAATCTCCCTATTTGTTTTACTAATATAAGGACTTTCGTTGCATGTTTTAAATAAAATGTTTCAAAGGACAAGCCCTACAAAAACAATATTAGATTGTTTATCCCCCAAATAGTTACTTACCTCTCCACCACTCCTGCTGCGATCTTCTGCTCCCAGTCTCTGCTCTGGTCTTCCTTCTGGTCGCTGACTGCGCTACCTCCTCTTAGCATGTGCTAACACGTAAATTTCTTGTGCATGTTTAAGAGGAGGTGACAAACATTGAATAAGATTGCAGCAGACGCAGGAGTAAATATATTCTTTGGGGGGGGGGGTGGATAGGTAAGTAACTATTGTGGTCTCCACTATTTGGAGCGTGAACAAGCTAGCTAACATTGTTTATTTTTTGTATTCTTCTGTAAACATTCTTTATCTACCATGCCTCCAGATGACACAAACCTTACCTAACACATATTACTGTATCATGATGCATTCTCCAGAAAGCACACTTTTTTTAACATTAAAAAAAATTTAACATTTGACTTTAGCCAAAACACATAAAGACAAGACAAACAAGAAAGTTTTCCAGCAAATGAGTTGGAAAGAAGAGATGGTCAGCAACATATCCAAACCAAATATCCAGTTTTTACTTGCTACCAGGCTGTAAATCACAAAGTTAAACTGCTGATGTAAAGATTTTGTTGGATGAATCCATCTTACATCAGATAATCTGTGCATGTATGTCATGAATTGACAATGACAGAGCTGATGATACATGGAATCTGTGAATGTAGGCAAATTAGCTGATATTCTTATGTACCTGATTTAATAGTCTCTCTGCTGATGGATCTGCTATCTGGAAAAGCAGTAGGTATTAGGGCAATAGTTTGGAAACAAGCACAAACTTTTTGTTTATTACTGGCTTTAGAATTTGCTTAGTTTTTAGACTTTAGTTATTACTTGAATAAACCTAACAAACTTTGCAAAGTCACATAAAACAGAAATATTTTAACTGAACTATGCTACTGTGGAATAAAATGCCAGGCATATACTTGATGGGTTATTTTTCAGAAAAAATATCTCTCTGTTCCTTAAGAAAGATTCTTACTATTGCCAGACAAAATAAGTAGTATAATATTCCAATTGCCCCAGGGATTCAATGGCCACATTGTGCCTGGTGAAGGATGTAATCTTACAGATTAATTCCTCCTCTGGCTATGCCATAAAAACATTGGCATAGGAAGGGCAGCATTGGATCCCATGGAAGATAGTGTCAAACAAAAATTTTTTTAATTTTGTTTAAAATGATGTCAATGGTGCAATGTTCATGGAATATAGATGGTTCTAAGCAGGTTCCCATGATTGTATGTAAAAAAAATACCTGTTTGGTGCTACATAAACATTTGCTATTGGTGATATTAACCCATATTGTTTATTCTGTAGTTTGTTTCAGTTTTTAAATAAAATATTGACTGTTGCAAGCAAATCCTATGTGCTGCACCTCTGGACTTTGGATAAATTACACTTCTCAGGTAGGTAAGCCTACACCTACCTTTTTTTGGTGGTCACTATCAGGAGCAGTGCCGTGAATGACACCTCACCACTCTTTTCATGAAGCAAAGCTATAAGAGAATATTATTAGGGAAGTAGCAATCTCACCATATTGTGCCAACAAAATAGTATTGATATAAGCACTGATTTAGCAGTAAACAATAGTGGCAGATTAGGACGGAATGGTGTTCCCGAAAAATGATGTGTTTCAGGCCTTCTCTCCTTGCTTTATGCATAATTCGCTAATTTATAAAATTGGTGTATCATTAAAGTGGAAATTCATCATTAAGAAAAAAAGGAATATTTTCTAATTTCACCAGCCTAAATCTGCCCATCCAATGATTTCTATGTGCATAAATAAATGCCTGAATTCCTGTATGCAGGACCCTAAATAGTGTTCATTATGGACTTGCCCTTGATTCATCACATTGGGCAGCTGAGTTGATTAGTAGGTAACTGAGCATGTTTGACACATTCAACAACCAATGATATAAAAATTACTGTTAGAACATTTCAAAGAAATGATCATCCTGGGAAAAGGGCCGTTGCTGAAACCAAAACAGCTGACCAAAGCAGGCCATAAGAAAAGATATGAGATCATATAACTATATACAACCCACTCTATCTCTTTAGCTGTGACTAATCCTAATTCTAGGATCCACAGCTTCCAGAAATATGACAGTACTGTCTTTTATTAGCCCTATGTGATCCAGATAAAGGATGGGTGGTTTTTTCAAATTCAATCAATTTGCAATTAATTTACCACTGATAATTGCATTTATCGGTTTAGTGTTCTCTCAACAGATATTCTGTTAAACCTACTTCCAGAGTATTTATTTATCATATGTTAGATTTCTGGCATTAATTGGAGTGATGGTTCCCTTAAAAGCATCTTTGTCACCCCAATTAAAACTCTAAACATGTGATGTCCTGGAAACAATTTTTTTTGTAGAGGGAATCTGCAATTAACAATTCTATTATCAATACAACAAAGTGTATTGGTTATATACAGCACAAAATGTAATTTTAATCCTTTTGTGAAATCTTTGCTTAAACTGCAGGCTCACTGTACAATACTGCTTAACTATGGATAGACCTACATATTTTTGATCAGCTGTACATATGGTTTAAGCTGTTTAATTAAAGATTTTGCGCCTATTTTTGATTGATATCTATTATAACTCCTCAAGGGGCAGAAAATATCAGGAAATGTGAAACAACTCTTTCTATTTCTAAAATGGCCTTAAGACACTCATTTCAACCCATGCTCACACACTTCTTTCCTTAAAAGTATCTTTGACTAGACTTGGTGCTTGACGTCATTATACACATATCTAATACTGAATGGTCAGCTCCCACACACTCTCTGGCAGATGCCCTCCTCCAAACTGGCTGGAATGTAAAGTGTTCATCTGGAAGGAAAACACTTAAAATTCCAGCTGGAAAACTTAAGTCACAAACTGATATATACAAAGCAGATACATTTATCTAACTGATACTTGTGATATACATTTCTATGGCAATAGGTATATATCTACTTAAAAAGTTGGCCAACTCAGGCTTTAAGAAAAAATATACAATAATGGTACTTATGGGTTTGTCTAGTTTAAAGGCACATGTAGGTCTGTCCAGAGAACACTTCTAATCTGCATCAAGATATAATATTGAATATTTCAGAGAGAAAATCTTGCCGAATACCTCATACCTAATCCTAAGCCTATGAATAATGCCTCCACTGGGTTAACAGGACACTAGCATGGCAAAAAAAAAGAAAAAAATGGCGCATTACATGAGGCTTTAGTAACAGCCTAACCCATAATGGGGGCACACACAATACTTTACCCTAGATTAAGGAAAACCTTGGAATTTTAGGAATAGAAAATGAATGGTCAAAATTAAAGAATTTTGAAAAAAAAAGAACAAATGTATTGGACGTTTTTACATATTTTTTTAAAATATGTTCAGAGGAGATTCTCTACACATACAGTCCAAGGAATGCCAGTTTAGTAGCAAAACAGTTATAATGGCATTGTTGCTATACTTTCCTTCTATATTTCAAAATAAAGGAAGCAATGGCAATATGCACAATACACTGTTGGCCTGTTGCTATTATCTCAGTGGTTATCTCCCAGCAGTCAGTTAGTACATCCCTGGTTAAGTATTTCACCCTCCTCTGGTATTTGAGATACCATACAAGAGGTCTTTCCCTCTCCCCCTCTCACTGGCTTCTCTTCATCCAGAGCCATATTACTGTATTTAGCCCTCCATATGTGAGACTAGAATATAGACTCAAATCTAATCAGATCAGTACCCTGCGTTTGACATTTATGAGTTGTTCATGCTGGAGGTACAGCTAGTACTGTATAAAATATTTTTTTATTAAAAAATCAGTTTCCATCCAAAAACAAAACTGGAACCACGTAAAGGGTCTACTTAAAATGAATAAAAATGAATAATTCTATTAAAGGAATCTTTATTTTTACACAGTGCCTAATAACAAAGCACAATATGTCCTTGTTCACAGTGCACAATGTCCAAAATGATCTGAGACACGAGGAGTGTTCTATGATACTGAGTTCGGTCCAATGATTTGTTGCCTTAATCACTGATTTTTTTTTTATTGAAGATCATTTGCCTCTGTTGCATAATGTAATTCTAACAACATGAAAGTTAATTGATATTCCAGATATACAACTCACCCTAGTATCAAACACTTATGAAAAAAACCTAAAGGGTTTTAGGGCTGGTACATACCATGAGATTTTGGGCAGATCAAACAACTAGGCTAATATTTTGTTCGAATCTGCCAGGTGATAAAAACAAAATAACCAGCAGACTAATCGGCTGCAACTGATTTTTCAGCAAAATTTGTATCATGTTTGGGGGTGAATCACCCTGAGAATTTATGAGCTCAGTGAGCTAGGTCCAGGTTCAAATACAAGTTTATGGGGGCCTCTTGGCAAAACATGGTGTTAAATGGTATCTATACCCACAAAAATGTTTTAGAATTAAAGGGAAGGTAGAACTACTGTTCCTGCCTTCCATTTTGAAGTAAGTATGGCGCACTCACTGTCTAAAAAGACCATTGCCGTTCGGAGCTAGTTAGAGCTAGGCCACACTTGTGTGTCAAAGCGCACGCTAGTGTTGGATTGGCTGCACTAGGTGAGCTGGAGCCCGTTGCTCTGCTATCTGATGATCGGAGCACAAGTGATCACCATTTTTGGTGCGATCTGCATGAGCTCCAATAATCGAAAATGACAGGGATTGCAGCAGAAGCACAACGCACAAACCTAGTGTGGCCTCGGCCACATTTTGATTATGCCTTCTCCTCTCATTAGATGCATGTATGTTTTATGGAGGATATATGTATATGATACTCAGGTTGTCCCAGGAAAGGGAGGAGCTGCACTGGTCTCTTTAGTGGTTGCTGTAAATTTGTGCATTTTTGTTCTGTGGTTATAGATACCCCCCCCCCCCCCACACACACAACCCTCAATTCTTGGGAGTCTGTGGTTTAGGGGCCTCTTTAGGAGTCGAGCCCTGGGCAATTGGCCTATTTACCCACATGGTAAAACTGTCCCTGGCTAGGGGAGTGTTACGGTGGCCATACACATTAGCGATATTAGGTAAATCCCGTTGCTTCACTACCACTAACATCAGCAGTGTGTAGGGGCCCAAACTGATCAACTGTAATGCAGACAAAAATGCGTTTCAGGATATCGGCTCCCTTTAATTTAAAATAAAGAGAGCCAATATAATCGGCCAGTGTATGGCAACATGGCCAACTGATCCCTATACCGTGTATGGGCGATAGGTCGGGTCCATGTGTGCGTTTCCCATCGAAATGTGCTGACAGATACCCATGTGATCTGTCATCACATAGCGATGGAAATCAAATGTATGTAGCCACCTTAATAAACTAAAATGTTAATTACAGAAAGATTTTAGTTTTTATATTTGATTAGGAATTTGTAAGAAAGAAAATATAATTTTAATTAGCAGTTTCTGGCCTGCAAGGAAATTGAGCTTTTAGGATAGAGGTATTCTTTAGGCTGGGGCACATATTAATTAATGCGCAAGAGCACTCAGGAACTGGACAGGCAGACCGCACGCATTTCTGGCATGCCCGTGCATGTTGCCGTGTGCTGCAATTGAACATTGTTTCACAATTGCAGCGCATGCTATTGAGCAAAAAATGTGAATCGCAGCGCACCTAGTGTGGTCACAATTGGGTCACACTAGTGTGTGCTTTTTAAGACGCTATCAGATTGGAATTGAGTTCGGATCATGTGACTGGTGGGGCCTAGCCCTTAATCAGCAGCAGTTATCCCCATAGATTGTCATGATTTTACAAATAAAATTATTGAGTATATTTTCTTTTACCGTTTCCAAGAGAGCTGCTGTCTCTGACTCTATATTTATCTACTTGTTATATTTTCCCAAGGTCCCTGTCAGTTTTAGCCCCATGTAACAAAGCTATTGCAATAAACCATTTTAAGAATATGGCCTTGGCCTTGTGAAATACAACACAAAGCAAGCAAAGGGAGAAACAGCAGAGAAAGAATGAACGACAATGTGTGCAGTCTCCCGTAATAAACACTATTAAGCAAAAAATATTTTTGATGTTAGTCTGAATTTAAGAATTTACACAGAGAATAGACATGCCATAGACAGAAGTAGCATGTATACATCATACAGACAAATATAACAAGTCAAGTCTTAAAGAATCAAGATGAAAAGACTGCCATTCCACACACAAATGAATTCTTGAAATGTCCAGGTAAAAGCCCCACTTTCTGATACATAACATATAACAAAATAACAAATTTTAGTTAAAGTTTAATTTGTTCTTTAATTTTACACTGCAATCACGGTTCTGGATAGGTGAAGAGTGTTCACAGTATTAGGTATGCTCACGTGATAAATGTCTACAGATTACATTTAAAAAGGTCATGTGAAGGGCAATTGTGTTAAGTAAAGAGATATACTGTACGTATAACCATAAATGAAAATCGATCACATTCTTTACTTGAATGATTCCAAGCATGCACTAAGTTGCTATATATGGAACTGTCTGGTTCGTGTTAAGCTTGTTGTTGATATTTTTTTCCTGGTCTCTAATTAGCAAACTTAATAAAGCTGATACTGCTCTTGACGTCTGGCAGTGACCAAGCCATACAGCATGATCCATTATTTTCATTTACAGGACTGATTTTTAAGCAATGCGTTCGGTGCTTGTTACAGCAGTTAAAAGCCCTAACTCAAGCAAGGTGTTAAAAGAATCTCTTGAATGAATTATGGGATGCAGGAATTTGTAATATTTAGCACAATCCAGGTGTGTTTGTTACTAAATGCAGTCCAACAAGAACATTTTTATCCGCTCCCTTAAAAGTGAAGATGTTTACATTTATTTGAAAGCAAATGAAGAATCTAAAACACCCTTAAGGAGCCCAGGGAGCGTAAAGCATTATTTTGGTTTGGTTTCCTTAAAAAAAAAAAATCAATTAGTTCTGGGGCCACACTGGTAACGTGCTTAAAAAGCGTGCTTTTTACCGTTAGTTTGTGCTGCAATTAGTGTAATAGTCCGTAAACAAAGCACATGCGGCACTTGCAATATGGCCACCCTTATCTAATGTTCATAAGCGCATAATAAACCGTGCAACTGTAGCCTAGCCCATATGCTTCTAAAGAACTACTGGGAGAATTGCTGGAATCGGGTTCTATTCGATGTGAAAGTTGCTGGTGTTAAGGTGCCCATACACTGGGCCGATATTATGATCAATGTAAGTAGACTTTTCCATTGATTGGCCCAAAAATGTAACGTTTCCCAAGAAATTATTTCTTATAATGTGATATTAGATTGTAAAAACGATGTAATTATGATCGGGAAAGTCATTTTTAAGTTAATCGGCTAAATGATCATAGTAATTTCTGAAGTTACTATTAAATGTAAATGTGTGAAACCTCACAATAAACATTAGACATTAATCGCCAAATGAATTGAATATCAAACAATCAGGGAGATTCAATAAAAGTTCTTATCTTTAAAAATGGTGCTAATTTTGCCCCAACCAATCAGATGTTAGCTTTCAAATGTTTAATAAGATCTGATTGGTTGGGGCAAAAATAGCACCATTTTTAGAAATAAGAACTCTGTATAGTGTATAGTACCTCTACATACCATTAACATTGTATATCTGTCTATCAAAGTATCGGTGTTACGATTTTTTAGAAGTTGTGCTAAAAAATTATCCAATTGATATATTCATTAGGTTAATAATCCTGTCTTGAAGTAACACTAACCACTGGTAAATAGGTTAGTGTGCCTTTAAGGTGAGATTCAGAGAACTGCGGCTTTGTAAATCGCTCCCTATATTTTTGAACTAAGTTTTTTTCCATTTGGTTGACTTCGTGGCCACACATTAAATGAATGAAAGTGTTCTATTTATTTTATTGATACATTTACCTGATTAAAACTTTAAGAATAAATAGGAAAGGGAGTATTGTCTACTTTTTGGCCAAGCTTTGTATAGTGATAGAGTAAGTTAAATCTCTTTCAATTAACAATTCTGCCTGCTCAGTTGCTTTCCTACTATATTGCAATAAAACACACTAAATGGATAAGGTTAAGAAATTTATTGAAGGCTCAATAAGATAGTTTTACATGAGCCAGCAGTATCTTGGATATAAATATGAGAGATGCTCTAAAATGCAACCTGACACATGTTATTTAATTGAAAGATTTTTTAGAGCTGTTCCAAGCCAACTGAGTTTACTATGTGGTTAAAGGAGAATGTAAGTTACCATCTAGCAAAATTGCTCATTAATTTTCAGCACCAGTGACCATATGTGCTATGTTTAAACATAAAAATACTAATACAGCTATAACATAATCCATTTTCTCGTCTTCATCCTCAACGTTTCCTGCAGACTGTGCAATCACCTGCTGACAAGTCAGTGTCTCAGGCATCAGGTAGTTGGTTTAAAAGCAATCCAAATCTTGCTGCATTTTTAAAATTTAGTACCGTATGTAGGCTTAAAAGTGAGGATAACAAAAGAATTGAAAAAAACGAGGGCTTTATTTCTCTTTAAAGTGCTTAGTATTATGATTTTTCTGTTAATACTCAGTAAAATATGCAGGTTAATTTTTGAAAACCCTTTATAGTTGCATATTTGTACTTATTAAGAAATACTGTTGTTCAAAATAAAAAGCCTCGGTTTATTTCAGACAGTATCCTTACCCCCAAAATATGTTTTTATTTAGGGATACGTGTCTTATCTCCCGTACCTCAATTAATTTCTAGTTTAACCCGGAAGCAGTCTGGAGCTGTCAGGGGACACCGCAGAGTGCGTACGTTAAAAGGTTTCGTTCCCGCCTCCTGTTAGATTAGAAGACATATAAATCCTTTACTCCCTGTTTTTCAAGTAATAAGAAAAAGGCTAGGTTTACTTTTTGAGTGAACCTATACTTTAGGTCACGTCTGCTCTCAGTACCCAACCGATATAGCTTATTCCCCAAGACCAGTTCAATGGTTCAGTAAGGTGAGAACTTGCTCTATATTAATATTCTTATGAGACCACAGTTTCATTTAAAGAATATCAAAGGTGAACAAAGGTAAAATAAAATTTCCATTAACAGACTCAAAAAAACAGTGCCCCAAGAGGTCAAATTGGCATAATGTAAGTTTACAAAAGCAACATAAATTATGCCCCTTTATTTACCAATTTAGATAACCATAGAAAGCTTTCAGAACATTTACAGTTACAGTTCCTTTTTAAGCCATGTTCTAAAGGGTTGCAACCTATATCATATTATCCAATAAAGATATTAGTTTTGAATTGCTTTTATAACGTTTTATCCAAAGACTATTGACTCATAACCTTTCCAACGGCACAGTATGACATCTTCAACTCTAATGACCTTTCCAAGAAATTCAGTTCGAAAGGAGTTCAGTTTTACATTCAACAGAGGAAAAAAAATATACAATAATTCCAGCGCTGATAAACGGTGACACTGTATGCCTGTTTTTCTGAATAACTTTGGTGTTTTTAGAACAAAAAAGCATAAATTTCTGAATTCCTATTCTGGGTTAGGCTTGTGTAAAGGAGTTTTTCCTGTGGGACTGGGAGATGCAGATGATATAACATGTTTTCTGTGTTTGAAAGCAGCAAAGTAGACAAGATATACTCAATGCAAGATCTGTTCCATCAGTGAGTGGGTACAGTGAGATAATTGGTTAATTGGGAAAACAATTCTAAAGCTGACTCTATGATCACTTATAGAGAACAATATACATTTAATCGCTTTTAAGGTTCACCAATCAAAACAAAAATGTATATATCTCCTCCATCCTCATTAATGCTACATCTTCTTACCTAATAAGAAATAGAAACATTCCCCATTTCTCTTATGACAGTTATTTCAGCCACTGAAACCTGGGTGGTTCTTATCCGTTTAGTAATACTGGTTTTGATTACATTTATTAGCATGCATAAAAATTTCCACATTGGTTTATCCTGTCATACTTCAAAGAGGGTTTGGACAATTTGTCACTGTACATGGAAATAACTCCATCTCATTTATCCCATACATTTTATAATGTATGGGATAGGCAACACTGTCACGATTTCTCATGCTTACGTTAGCATGTGAGAATCGCAGAGCAATGCATGTCAATGTGGAAAGCGCTCACGATCAGAAACACTTTTCACAGTGTGGCCTCAGCCTAAATTGCAAGAAGTAAGCCCTACTGTGTATGATGCGATCCATTGCGATTTTATGCAATCGCCATTTTTAGTATGTTTCTGTCACAACCGCATTTAATACAAGCTCATGGTGCGTGAAAAGGCAGACTCAGGCAGAGGCAAATCAATAGGCCATGTTTTTGAAGATGCATTTTTAACAATAATCCCCCGGGAAATGCAAACACTTGTGAAATCGAATAAAAGCGGACTCAAGCGCATGGCAACAGCACAGTAAGCCAGAGATGACATGGATCTGGAATGGCTCCAGCAGTTGAGTACCTGCTCCAGGCCTTCTCTGGTGCTTTAAAAATTGTTCAGCTACAGAAAACCTTGAATATTAGATCTTCAACTCTGCCCCTGATATAAAAGACACCTTTATCTAAACATATATGGCAGTAGACTTTGAATAGGCTTCAATAATCACCAACATGTTTTAGGAATTCTTGTATTTGTTTTTTAACGTTAATTAGCAGGGGATCTTTTTTTTGATAAGGGTGAACAAAAGACAAGAGGCCACCCCTTTAGTTTTGAGAGAACGGTTTTCAGCTTAAGTAAAATAAATGTTTCTACACAAGAGGCAGTAAGTTTGTGGAATGCTTGGCCTAAAAATGTTTTGTTGGAGTCTGTGAACACATCCAAAGGAAGCTTAGAAGTACTATTAGATGGGAAAAATATCCAGGGTTACAGCTGGTTAATGAAGCAAGTTTGAATAGTTGTGCCCATGTTTGGTTCGGTGTGCTGGGGACATGGACTTGGTGTACTGGGGCATGGGCTGGGTGGTTAAAGGAAACTTTTTGTTTGTTGGGGAAGCTGGGTTTTGCATAAGGGGTTTGAGTTGACTATAGTCTTTTTCAACCCAAATTAATTTAGTATGTAATAGTTGCCTTCATTGTTTTTTGTTACAACTTGTACACAGGAAATGTAAGGTGACGCATAAATCCTTTGCTGCTTATACTATAAATGGCTCTATGTAAAGGCTGGTAGACACGACTGACTGATAGTTCAGTGTATCAGTCGATCGGGCCAAAACAATCGTACAAAAGGATCATATGACACTGTGGAAAACCACGCCTGATCATGCAGTCCTCTATGGACCGCACACTCAGTTGCGGTAAAATGTCGGCGTGGCCACTATTGCCACGACCGACAGTCTTTCCTCCTGGCCAACCAGTCGCAAGAGCCGAACGGCCGGTTAGGAGGAAAAGTTGCATGGTGTGCATGCTTTAAGGATCTTGGCGTTTTGGAGGATAACAAACTTAAATGTAGCAAGCAGTGCCAAGCAGCAAGAGCTAGAATCAGCATGGTATTGTCTTGTATAAAGAGGGGTATGAAAAAAAATATTATTCACCCTCTTTACAAAGCATTGGTAAGGCCTTATTAAGAATATGCGGTGCAGTTTTGAAATCCTGTGTACAAAAAGGACATCTAGGAAATGGAAATGGTTCAGAATAGGGCAATTAAATTGAAAATGGGGAGCTTGAATATGAAGACACTAGTAAAAAAGGTGCTTGCGTGGGGATATGATCACTGTGTATAAATACATTAAAGGGCATGTCCACCCCCAAAACTACATTTTAACCCACTACTGGCCTCACTGTGTAGTGTTAGTAAAATCCTTACATCCCTGCTCCAAATGGCTGCCCTGCAATGTCCCTCCAAAATCCAAAAAAGTGAACAGCAGGAGCCTGCCTATGTCCATATAGGACTGCAGCCCTCCCCCCTCCCTATCCCTCACGTTTCTCTCTCCCTCCCCCTAGCTCCAAATCCAATTTCTGCAGTGTAGAGCTCCCTCACCTGCCCCCAACAACTATAGTTATTTGAAGCAAAACTTAGCCGATCTGTACTTACTTTGCCTGTTTCCCCCATTGTTCTGTACAGCCAGAAGCCGTATCCATGATTGGCTGCCTCTCAGCCAATCACGGATGCGGCTGCTGGTCCGGCCACCTGCTTGCAGTTTAATGCAAGCAGAGGGCTGTGTCAGATCGGGAGAGTTTTTCTGCAAATAACTATGGTGGTTGGGGGTGGGTGAGGGAGTTTTTTTAAATTTTACAAAAGAGGTGGACATGCCCTTTAATGGGCCATATAATAAATGATCTGGTGCACTGTTCACCAATAGAACATGTCAAAGGACACGTGGACAACCCTTAAGAAAGTCTTCATCTGCAGAAAGGAGAATAGTAAAACTATGGAACTGTCTTCCATTGGATGTGGTGATGGTGGGTTCAATGAATAGTTTCAAAAAAAGTTTCTAAAACTAAGGACTGTTGCAGGTTACTGGTATTCATACATAAAGTTGGAGTTGGAATTTTTCCAAATGACACTTGGAGTGACCTTCCTCAATTGTTAGGCAGGAAATGTGGGTATTGATGAGTAGGTTGGACTAGATGGATGTATGCCTTTATTCAACCTCAAATACAAAAAAAAAAAGTTTACTCCTGTGCAATGTTGCTAACCACCAAATAATTATTATAGATCTGTATGAAAGACACATTGCCTGTACATTTTCTTGTAATGCTAGACTAGTTTTAAATACTGCCAATCCTTTACCACCTAGTGAGCCTGAATACTGACTGCTGTACGTAGGAAGTAATTTCTACATGATGCATATAACCCCTGTTCAGTCTGCAATCCCATTTTTAAAACAGCTTCTTTGAACACCCATGTCCATGGGCTTTTAAAAGCCTATCACTTTGCTTTGTTCCTGGGAGCTCTTCTTGTTCTGTCTGCTGTTCCCTTTGGCTTTTTTTGTACCCTGTCTGAGTCTGACATTTTTTTCTGAACTGTCTTTTGTTGTAATAGCTGAGAGCCACAACTTTGAATGTTTAAAGAGTGCACTGCTTTTTATAGCTTGTCCATGCTTTAATGTATTTATTTTAAATGGCAAAAGTTACATCTGCTTTAATGACTACTCAGTTTGCTTACAGCATCAGTTCAATTGGTGCACAGGTACAATCAAATCTCAGTGAGAAATATTCATCACCGTGAGAGAGGATGTAATGTTGCAACCTTACCCTGTCACTCAGTAACCACTTTGCGTCAGTTACTGTATCGCTGTGAGGAATTTAAAGGGGGAAGTTCAGTGCAAATACATGTACTTTTCAGAAAAAAGAGCAGTATTTTATCATTCCAATGACCTTAATCTGACAATTCTGCATTTTGTCTGTGTATAAATAAATGAAACCGAAATACTGACTTCCTGTTTGTAGGACCCCTAGTAGAAACCGTAATGGTTTTGCCCATGACCCAGCGCCTGGGTTGATTCAGTTGCTCAGTAGAGATCTGAACATTTTTGACCCATCCAACAGCCAATCAGTAGAAATTACTGTTAGGAACATTCCAAGTAAGTGGTGCATCCTGGGAAGAAGAAGGACCGTTAGAACCTGAAATGGCAGCTAACTAATGTCAACAGCAGGGAACAGCAAAGGGTATGAAATCAACTGATTTTTCAAAATGGAAGGGAATATGTAGAATAACTTAAGTATACATTACACAAACTAACAATTTATCAAATATTGATAATTTCCACTGAACTATCCCTTTAAGGTGATGCATGGTCCTGCTAAAGGTTAATACCCAAACTGATGCACATGGGTAAGTATGTTTTTTTTTTTATGCACCCTGTATTGCATTTCCCCCTTTATGTGATAGCCTATAATTATATGTATATCAAAATATATATTTTGGTTTTTAGATGATCTTAGTCTAGCAATTGCCAAATTTTAAAATGTCTCCTTCATTAAAGGGCAAGTCCAGCCCCAAAATAAAAACTTAACTTCAGGTAAATCCCCCCCACCAAACGCTAAACGGTAATAGTTTGAAATCTGAAATATATAAGTCTAACTAGAAATCCTGCACAATGTCCTGTTGCCCCTGTTTCTGCTTCCTGGTTCTTCCAGTTAGCAACTGTCAGTTATGGATTTGACATTTGACATCACAGCCAATGACTGAATGTTAGGGCTAGGCCACAGTGCTGCGCTTTTTTATGCGTTTGCGCTTGTGTTTTTTTTCCATATCATTGAAAACACGGCAACGCACCGAAAACGCGCGTTTTCGGGTGCATTGATTGCAATTTGCGTTCTGCATTTTAAATCGCAGTCCCATGCATTTTTCAATAGTTAATGAAAAAACGCATGCGCAAACGCATGTGATTGCGTTTGTGTTGCAGTGTGGCCGTGCCCTAAATCCCCTTTCTGCCTCTTCTGAGCATGCTCAGGCTAAGTATAAGCTTCCAGAAGCATAACAGGCAAGGAATTCATAGGACAAACTATGATATATCAACATATTTTAAAGAGGCCATTCTTTCTAAAACATGTTCTTATGAGGGTGGAGTTGTCCTTTAAATGATTAGTGACCGGTGTTATTGGATTGTAAGCAGCATGGTTTATATTAAAGGTTATTTTAAAAAATACAATCATATGAATTTACTCTATTTTTAAATCCACCCCCCATTAATACCCAAACCCAACTGTAATGGTATTTTAAAACAATTTTAGAAATAGTACTTCAATGGTTAATTTTCATCTTTATGCTGTTACTTCTCTTAACCAAGTATGAAAAACACCTTCTCTAGAGCTGGCAAAACATTCTCTATGATGATTCCAAATTCTCTCAATGGATTTCCCTTGCTGATAATCATTTTCAGGGGGATGAGAAGTGTTGTGTGATACTGAGGATACTAAAAAAGAACTCATCATTGGATAATCAAACATTCACCCTAAGGCCAGCGCCTGACAAGAACATACTATATGTGGAGTTGAAAATGATACTAAGGCACAAACATTGTAGCCTATGGCTGCTTCTAACTGTCTGCATGTAAGCCATAGGTTCTCACATTAGCTTTTATACAGTGTGATGTACAAACATCCACTTTTGCATATCATTTAAATGGCATGTCAACCCATTTTTTAAAAAAATTTGTAGTGTAGGGTATCCTCACCCACCCCCAACCGCTATAGTACTTTTTAAAAAAAACTTAGTTGCTCACTACTAACTTTGCCTCTTTCCCCCGACATTCTGTCACGGCCCTCTGCTTGCATGAAACTGCAAGCAGAGGTCCAGACCGGCAGCCGCGTCCGTGATTGGCTGAGAGGCATCCAATCACAGATGCGGCTTCCGGCAGTACAGAATGCCAGGAAAAACAGGCAAAGTAAGAAGTGATCTGCTAAGTTTTTTTTACAAAGTACTATAGGGGTTGGGGGTGGGTGAGGGAGCCCTACACTACAGAAAAGGGATTTGGAGTTAGGGGGAGGGAGAGGGAAGGGGGGAGGGCTTCTCTGCGCATGGCATAATTCTCCTGATGGAGAGACAGGAGGCAGAGACCTATATGGACACAGCAGGCTCCTGCTGTTAACTTTTTAGGACTTTGTAGGGACATTGCAGGGCAGCCATTTGGAGCTGGGATGTAAGGTAAGGATTTTACAACACTACACAGTGGGGCCAGTAGTGGGTTAAAATGTAATTTTGGGGGTGGACATGCCCTTTAAGCCAATCCATCTGTGGTGATGTACCAAGTGTGTTAAGTTTATGTTTCTTTATTTACTCAACCATTATTAATTCACAAACCCCTTATGTCAGGCCTGATGTAAGGATCAGCCGGATGACCAATTGCAATTACAGAATAATGTTCATATTTTGAACTGAAATTGGGAAGCGTGGGTTACCTATCTAACTACATTGGGGGTTCAGTTTTAGATTTAGAGTTTGAGGAAGCAGTGCGCCATCCAGGTGGAGATTGGTTTCACACATTTAGTGATTTGAGAGCTTCAATTTGCATGGCAAGCTTGTAAAGAATTGTAACAATAACATTAAATAAGATTTATCTGTTGAATGAACCTGGCTTTACAAAGGGCTGTCTTGGTAGAATAACCTGATTGAAATCCTTATTTAGGGGATTCTAGCAGTTTATAAGCATGGAGGTAATTATCAAACTTTTATCTGCACTCACAATTATCCATTAACCATTTAAAGGATAAGTATGCTGTAAAACAATGTAAAGTTTAGTTGGAAGCTGCAGCTTTAAAAAAAAAACTCTTGGCATTTTTTTTCCTTTTTCTATGCCCCTCCAGAGCCTACCTTTTCTGCTGACATCTTGAATCTGTTTAGTTGACTATTTAGCTCCCTGATAGTTTCCCTGGTTCCAAAATCTTCAGCAGTGGCAAAAGGTTATCTCCTGCCTCCAAGCATGCGATCGGAGGCGTGACGTGATGTCAGTGTGTGCACCTGATGTCATCTCGTGCACGTCACATGTGCCCAGCAACGTCATGCGCACAGAGCTAAAGATGACAAAAGAATCTGTACCCAGCTTAGAATGGGGGCTTCAAATTAACTATTTACTATTTTTACTCTACTTGTTAAACATGTCTAAAGTAAAGCGAACCTTTAATGCTTTAATACCGATTAAATTGACTTACAACGTGGTTTTTACTCAAAGATTCGGTAAAGAAAACTGGGGTAAAATCTTTAACTATACCAATTAATCTGTTCTACAGCAAGTTTATTGGAGAGCAATTTATATATATCATAACTAACAATATATCCCTACCACTCATTTGAACTGAGGAAGCCACTTGACGAGTGGTGAAATGTCTTCAGTTACTAAAACGACCAGTTGAATTAATATACAATGACCTGAATAATGAAAACCTTTACTGAACTGAGCCAGCTTAATTCAGAATGCCCTGTATATTCAGAGAATAAAGCAAAGGAACTTACGGTATTCCCAAAACCTCTGAAAGGATTTACATAGAAGTTGGCTGGAGCACATAAATAATTAGCCCAAGTTCCTTTCTTTTTCTTCGCACTATGAACTTGTTCTATAGGGGTCTTACAGTTATATAAGCACATTCCTCCCTAGCAAAATGTGAATAGTTTAATAAATAAAACAAAGACCTTGTGCAAAAAGGAAAATAAATGGTTGATCTGTACAAGTTATATTTGCTTTGCAAAAGAGATGAAAAGAGACACACAATGCAATGTTTGATTTGCCCTTTAAGTAAAAAGAAGCTGTTTTAAGAATTAGTGACCCTTTAAAATGTAAAGGCTTAACCTGTCTCATTGGTATTAGATGAGATCTACCTCTAATTAGCAATGTTGTCAGGCTGCATTTAAAGCTGTCATCTGTTACTGATGATATTTTCAGTGATAGAACAATCATGACAATTTATTGCAGTGAAAATGTTAACCAGTGATCGATTAAAAATGCAGAGGATGGGAGCAGTCCAAGCCGTAAGACCGCATTAAGCAGTTCAATTCTTCTGATATCTCATTAAGCTAAGCAATGACAAGCAGAAGCATACAACCATTTGACATTGTTCAATGGTTTGAACTGTTACATTGATTTCATTAAAATTACATTTTATCTATTCTTCTCCTTTGTCTATTCTCACTTCTCAGTGGTTTAGTCTTGTTAGAATAATCCATTGGTCATTTTTATTAAGACATTCCCAGGAGGAACCTATGGATCTTCTTTACTCAAAACAATTGAGAAGACAGGCAACCAGTGTTATTTTCAGCTGTTATGGAGCAATCTCCACCCCCAACCAATTAAATAAAGTGAAGTTAATTCCCATTTGTAAGTGGGGAATATTACATATGTAAGGTCTTGAACACATAACTTCTATTTTCAACCCAAGTATCAAGATATATTTACAGACCATACAGCTATGGCTACAGCAGCCTTATAACTACTGTGTTACTTGTCTTTACCCCATTGCCCCCCCCAAAGAAATCATGATAAACACCTGAAAGTTTGGGTTTAGAGGATGATATTTATCTTACTGAATGCAAGTATTTATTCTGGATATAGTAGAATTATTTTAACAAACTATACCTTCTCAAAAATGTGCACATCCTAGTTGTATATAAGGTGGAAAATTGAACAGCTGTAACAGTTTAATGCTGTAATAAACTTCTGTCTCCCTTCAGTCTGAACACCCCCTTTATTCCATTTGTTTCACCAATAGAAAAGCCCCTGCTTGTTGGGAGACAAGAACCTACTGATCAGACAGTCAAAAGTCATCAATAAAATGTCAAAGCTATAATGCAACACAGAAGGTTAAGACATGAATCATATAGAGGAACTGAACCAAAGTCATACAAAAAAATCAGTCAAGCCAGGCAAGGTACAGGAGAATTAGGTAGAAACAGGTCAAGGTCGCAGATAAAGGACAAAGTTGCTCCAGGCCAGTGACATAACTAGGAGTCACTGACCCCTGACCCCCCCCACCATGCTTCATCAATGGTGGTTTTCTGGGAGGAGGCTACATCTGTCATAGGAAAAATGATGGGGCCCCCTGTCCCCTTGCAGTTGCAGGGTCTGCTCCCCTGGTAGTTACACCCCTGGTCTCACGTACAATCATTGTCCCGACCAGTAGAGTAGAGGGCAGAGCTGCCCATCTGGAAAGCACAATCTTAAGCTCCATCTATAAAACAGCTTTTTCTTAACTTTCTTATCCAAAAAATAATGAACGTGCTTTAAAAAATCTAATACACCATGTTCAATGTTTTGGTTATAATAAAGAATAATGTAAAACGTTTTTTTTTTTTAAAAAACGCACAGGCTTATAGGGATAGAACTGAATACAGTGTAAAGTCATTAAGATGCAGGTCAAGTTTTTTCTTCTGATTAATCCTTTTGATCTGCAGTCTCTGCCAGTCTCTGTCGTTTCGTCATCATGTGGTGGTGAATCAGCTTCTTATTGCTCTCTTAATGGTCAAGATGGCAGGAAGCTGAATAACCACAAGAACCTCTTAATAAAGACTTCCTGTGACTGTTCGGGGGGGGGGGGTTCCAGGTAAAAATAATAAAAAAGAGTAAACACAAAAAGAAAGAGTATGGAACCTTAATCTTCCATTCTTCCTGATATGGGAAAAATCACTACCCTATGTTAACCAAATAAAATGCTGGTTGGGCCTCAACTAGAAAATGCAGTTTTGGTTTCTAACTGGGCACTGCACACTGCCCCAACCCAATGGTTACTGTCACAAGCAGTGTACATAACTGAGGGGCAATGTAGACAAGCTCATTAGTAAACCTGGCACACTGCCACTAACAATTACACACTATTTAATCATTTCTTCCATCTTCCTTACAAACAGATTGAAGGTGGGACAGGCCAGGTAGACCTGACTAGGCTGCTTGCTGTTGTGAAACATTTTCTCTCTTTACACTTTAGGAATTCTGTGTAGAAAACATGTTTGCTGCATTCTGAGGAATTTGACCAACCTAAATTAAAGGAATATGGCAACAGAGAAAAGATGGGCAATAGAAAACTGGATAGAGTAGAACATGGGAAATAAGAATGCAGAAAACGGAATCACATTCAAACGGTTCCTGCCACATGGCAATGAAAAGTGATGAAGAGGTATTAGAGTTTAAGAAACTGTTTCTTATGTGTAATACTTGGTTCCAAATTTAATCAATCAAAATGCAGCACACTACCAATCTGGAACCAGCAAAACAAACAGCAGAGATGTATGATTACGGTACTGAAATTGAAAGGCCCCTTCATTCACGTAGTGGGACTTCTGATCCAAAGGCAGAGAAATAAATAGAAAAATGACAAGAAATTGCTCTTATACAAAAGGGTAATACATGGAATTATTCATGCATTCCCACAAAACACGATTACATCTACTACACTTCTCGTCTATAACAGAGAACAGCAGATATTCAAAATAACCTGTTATTGTTCAGAATTGTTGTATAAATTAAATATGGTAATGTAATACAAACCAGTATTTATGGATTGGATGTATGTGTCTTTTATTGTAGCTTGCAAACTGTATAGTTCTTAAAAGATTTGTATGTAACGTGTCAGCAGCACAATGAACTAAGATTAAAAAAACACATTTCGTGTTAGTATTATTTTAAAGCTGAATATGCTGTGTGGGAATTTATAGGCAGTACCATGGCAGTTCCATGGAAGATTCTGCTCATAAAAGTCATTTCCCCCTCTCTGAACTCCTCTCCACTTAACACTGATGCACAGGAAAGGGAGGGGTACAATAAACATTTAAATGGAAAAGTCAGAATCCAGCATAACGGTTATGTTTTGATAAGTGTACCAATTTATATGAACCAATTTGTCTTCATATTCAGTTAGATTGCAATTTTGTCTTTACTTCTCTTAACCCTGGATAATGTTGAACACTTGCACACTTTATATGTGGGACCTGTAAGTCTGATTAATTAATCTTGTGTACCTTTAGTCAAGAATGATTTATTACAACAAACTGCTCATTTGTAGTTCTCTTTGATTTTTTTTTTAATAACCTTGGGGTTTTAACTTTGTTTACATGACTAATAACAATTAACACTTTTTCATTATGTTTCAGTGTAATTACAGATATATGTGATTTAAAATGTCTTAGCATCACCAAATTACAGGAAATTAAATACAGCACCAAGATTCCAAGCTTTTCTGTTACATTAATAGGTTTGAGAATTTTTCGAAGGCCTTATATGCTTTCTTAGACAACAATTTTGGCAAAGCCTGAGGTATATATGAGAAATACATATGCGCATTGTTAGAGAAGAACAGTAGATGTTAACCTTTGGAAATGATAAGTTGGAAATTCAGCACCCTGGGTTAATATTTTAAAAATATTGTCATCTTTTGAAAACTCACCTCACCAGAAAGTGAATACCTTACCAATCCCTCCTTTGTTGTGGTGGGCTATATTGGAAGGAGGGTATGGTGTGCCATTTTTAATCAAAGCTGATTGGATTTTAAAGGGCAAGTTCACCCCAACAATTAACATGATATATTGCTTAATTACCCAAAGCTTTAGACTGCAATACTTACCTTGCTGACTGATATAATGGTTGGCAGATATTCCTCCCGATCTATTTCTCTCCAGCTGTCTTCACCACTGCATACACAAGATCTGTACATCTACAAAATCCTATCTGTGATACTGCCATTCAAAGGATCCTTGGCCTGTTAACTCTGAGAAATGGCCAGTGTATTTGGAACATTGACAGCTGGGGAATGTCATGTCATGGTAAAGCTGGAAAAGCAAACTAGGGTTATAACCCGCTGCATAATCCTATATATGTTTGTGACATTTGTTAAAGAGAAATAAGAGATGCATTTCTAGTAAAAATAGAGTTTGAAAAATTGTAATAGTGATTTATTGATATCTCCATAACATTATTTACTTGATGCTTTTGGATTGAAATACACAAGGTTCTTAACTGAATTACCTACAGCTAGAAATGGCCGCTCATCCAAGCAGAAACATCAATGAACTCTTATTTGATTTATTGCATAGTGACCTCACTGAGTAGAGCAGGATAAAAACAAAGCCCTAATGATTACAACAGCCTCCCTTTAACAAATAAACAAAACAGTCTCATTAGACATGCATGGAATTTTTCTACAACTTTATCTTTGAAACCATTGCAATGTGTGGCATGATTATGCAGAGAACCTTTTACATCTTTATACATTTCAATTTCTGTTTAATGGCTGTATATACATTTAAGGTTTATACAGTGTTATTCGTTTCACTTTATTTGTGATGGACACAAAAATGTGAAATGCTGTCAAAAACAAAATACAACACTTGGTAAAAATCCAGGGACGTTTACACCGTACATCCTATCCTGTTTATCATGTGTTTAGTTCCGTACTTTGTTCAACCCTAAATTACTGAAGGAGAAATGAGTAATCCTCTATAGCACAGCTGACTTCCTCTTTATATTACAATAATAATAGATTATTGGATTTCCATATATATCAGTATAAAGGGTGTAAAGTCATAACATGTTCTTAGAACTAGTTGGTATTAGGACCAGTTAATATATCAACTTCCCATGTTACCTTTGGTATTTTTTTTTTAAGAACTTAGGTAATACTACTGTACAGGGCAACACTGCAAAAATCTGATAAACATACCTAATAATTGATAAATCACACGGGATCTAATTTGCAGATTATTGGTGTTGTGTATGCTATGAGCCTAAAGGTGGCCATACATTTGCGATCGTAACTGAGATAATAAAACGACCGATACTTTGATAGACAGTTATACAATATTAATTTTATGTAGCTGTACCATACATATTGCTCAACATTCAATACGTTTAATGATTAATGTCTAAAGTTGTCTATTGTGTGAGATATCTGTTGTATTCAATTAGATCAACTGGACTTGAAGTTTAGTTCTTGAAGACGTTTCGCTAGTCATCCGACTGGCTTTCTCAATTCAGAATGACTTGTACAAGAATCTGTGGCAATTATGTACCCTGGAAAATCCCAATTAGCATATCACAGCCAGGTGTTAAGGGCGTGATTAGATAGTGGCTAAGAGGTGTTATAGGAACGCCCAGAGTAAGGTGTCAAAACAGCATTGTACATGGCAGACAGATGGTGTCGACCCCATCACCTCTATTTAGGCTTGGTTTCTTTATTTTCACATAAATGGCCTCCTTGACACCTCTCTTGGGGGTTCGACACCATCTTCAATTAAGCCTAGGCTTAATTGAAGATTATGCAGCAATCCAGCACCCTGGATTAATACCCTTCCCACTACAGTCTTCATATTACAGCAGAGGGCATGGCACTAGACACTAGACTACATATACATATGTCTGTACATACACAATTTTTAAAAAAAAATATGCAAAAAAATATCTATTTTCCCATTATGAGATAATCAGAAACACATAAATCCAATAGTAGATGGGGGGGAGTAACCAATCCTTTCACAGGCATGCACCCTTTATTAAGAAATAAGTTCATGTTAGTACTCTTACCCAATACATTAAGAAGAAAATTTTCTAAGTAGCCTCCGTATTGACATGAAACCCAATTTTGGGATAGAAGATCCCACATTTGTACAGAACTGGCACTCTATCTGCCATAAGGGCAGTAATTATTTTACTCTCCTTACTATAGGCTACTGCACCAATAAACTAACTAAGTTTTGAAATAGATATCCAAAACTTGGAAGAGAAATTAAAGGAGGTAGAGGGAGCTAAAATGTTGTGGAAAAAACACATTGTTAGCACAGCTGAGTTTGTAAAAAGGATTGGTCTCTCCCCATCTACTATTGGATTTACAAGTTTGCAAGAGATTGGTGGAATGCTTCATTGATAGAGGATTGAGATCCTGAATGTGGAAATAACCAGTATTAACAATAACAATAAACACTTTTTTTGCAAATTTTTCTAATTCAAAGAGTCCTCTAAGGTTTTTTGCTTCTACAATATGGCTGGTGAACAATATGTCCTATATGGGGACAGGCTCTATATATTGGAATGGTTTGAATTTGAATACGTTACTGCGTGTGTCACATGTGTGTACTCAGCTTACAATTGATTTAGAAGAAACAAGCGTAGAGCTGTTGGAAACTGGTTACTATGTTTTGTATCAGGTTTTCGAATATTCAAAAAGTTTCAAATATTCAAAAACGATACCAATAGAGATGGTCTAGAACCAAACTAGAACCCAAGTTCAACCCAAACTTTAATAGTTCGGACAAACTCTGACTTTTAGAACTTTTCCAAACGACGAACTAGTCAGTGGTTTCCGAACTCGCTGACATATTTATAATAATATAAATAGAATTATCAAATTTTTAATATTTATCGAATTTGTTTACCGTTCCCTATCCCTCAATTTTGTCCATAACCCTCGAATGTACCGTGTCGGGATAACCCTCGAATGCGCCGTTTTAGCGATAAACCTCGAAAGCACTGTTTTGCCGATAACCCTCCAATGCATCGTTGTACTGTTTCTGCGAGAACGCTCAAATGTTCTGTTGCGGCGATAAACCTCAAATTTATTGTTCACTTACCCTCTAATGTATTGTTTAAATTCAGTAACCCCCGAATGTATCATTCGGTTTTGGCCACCCTCAAATATATTTTATTTACTCTATTAACTTTAATGGGTTTGTTTCCGAACTATAGAGCTATTGAACTTTTATTAAAGTTTCATAGTTTGGAAACAAAACAAACTTCAGGAAGTTCGGCCATCTCTACCCAATAGTAGTATGGTAGCCACATTTTCAATACTGATTATCAAATATTCAATACCAATTTTGGAATATTCTATACGAATTATTGATTATTCAATATTTGATATTGAATAATCGATAATTGGTATCAAATATCCATAATCGATGTAGAATATGCAAAGTTCAAATAATCAGTATCAAATATTCGATGACCTGTATTAAAAGTTCCCTGGAACTTAGAAAACGCCAATTTGGATTTGAAACAAACCTGAAAACTCATCCCTTATCAACAGTGAACATGTTGTAATTCTATTTGCAAATTCATTTACTGTATATAAAATCTACTCAGTTTAAAGGACAACAATACCCCAAAAAAATCTCCCCCGTTACATGCTCACAGTTTCAGCAGATGAAATCGCTTACTCTCATTTACAACTGTACTGCCTTCCATTAGATATCACACAGCAAATATAATTGCTAAAAACCCGCCTCCTAGACGGCCCAGGGCCATGATTAACATATCACTTGTAACTGGCTGATAAAAAAGTCTGTTTCAACCTCTCTCCTCCTCCTCAGCCAGTCAAACAAACTTGAACTGTTCGGTTGCTAGGATACAGCCTACATAATCAAGCTGATCAAGGATGGGTGGAGGAGTGTTTTCTCACATGCTAGTTTTGAGTGACAGTTACAGGCAGACAGAATTGTTACACCCCCTTCACAGCATGGCTAATTGAAGGCAGAGAGAAGCTCAAAATCAGAAAAAAAACATATGGGGAAGGCTGCATACCTTTACTCTTTTGAAAGCAGTTTAAAAAAAAAATGCATTGAGGCAATACAGTTATCCTTTAAGTGATAGGCTATGGTTTAAATGCTAAAGTATAAAGTTCATACATCAAGGAGCTTAAAGGATAATTAAATACCCCAAACAACCACCAACCCCCCCTTCCTATTGATGAAAAACCAGGGTGAGGACCTAAACACTAGTTAGCAGTTAAACGTTAGTTGACTAACTAATAAATAAGTTACATAAATTGTTTAGCTACACCTCTGTATAATTACCAGGCATTTCAAGAACAGAAAGGATGATCTAAAGGCACCTTAATTTTCACAATGCGCACCCAATATTGTTAATTATATAGGAATAAAAAACAATATAACAACAGAGGCCCAATTTATGTACTGTATAACATATTTCAACTAGTGTAAATTATGTATTTTTGTATGATCCAAGAACACATTTGTAAGAAATTATCTCTTGGTAATATTCCTTAAAACAAATACAGGCAAGCCTTTTTAACAATGAAGGAGTTAAAGGTGCCCACTTAGCAGCATTTTACTGTTAAAGGATCTAACATATCTTTTCCTGTTCTATAAACAATTTTGTTTCTGTTGTCCCAAAGGGCGTACTTCATTGGGCAGCCTTAGTATTGAAATCACAAAGCAGCAGGATAAAGGATTGTTTTAGCTGCACTTAATTTCCTGACCATAAAACAAAGCAAGGGAAGTGACAACTTTGCAGCTGTAACATTTTATACGCATTTTACAAACCAGACCAAAGAGCTGCAAATACGTGTTCAAAACTGCAAGGCCTAAGACTTTAATATGTGCTTATAAGTTTTTGGAATCTGTAAAAAAAGAATCCTTAAATGTATACCCAAGAACAATCATGTATGTTTTGGATCTAAAATCTTCACTTTGAGAATAATATATTTTCTAGGAACTGCATTTTCTTACAACAAATTATTTAAAGGAATAGTTCACTCAAAAAGTGAACTTTTTTTTAATGTTCTTTAAGGGTGAGGCCACACTACTATGCACCGGAGCGCATGCGATTTCAGTCGGTGACTAGAGAAACGTCTTCAAAAACTAAACTTCAAGTCCAGTTGATCTAACTGAATACCATAGATATACTTGCCTTTATTCTTTTCTGTTTTAAAGGGTATCTTTACTCTTTAAAAATTTTTTGAATTTGATACAAAAATAGTACTTAGAGTATTTAGATACAGCAATATTCCACTTCTCCAAAACTTTTTTGGAGAATGATGAGAAATCATCATTTTAATCACAACATTTACAGGGAAAGACCTGTCACTCCAGAAGCAGAAATTATAATATGTGCTCCATGCTTGACCTCTTTGCCTGGCTGCCAGCACATTTTCTGCAACATTTAAGAGAATCAGCAGAGAAAAGACAGCAGGGGGGAGGGAGGGGGAGATGTATAAGCAGAGCAGTGTCCATGGAGAGGCTATGCAGAACTTATAAGTGTCAAACATTAAAAGAAGGCAGTGAGTAAGGGAGGGTGGGGAGAATTAGGAGTACCATAGTAACATAGTAATTGAGGTTGAATAAAGACATACATCCATCAAGTCCAACCTATTCACCCACCTTTTTTTAACCCTATGTAACAGTTGATCCAGAGGAAGGCAAAAAAAAAACAGCTAAAAAGGGGGGAATTCCTTCCTGACTCCAAACAGCAATCTGAAAGTATCCCTGGATCAACCAGATCTATATGTATTAATACCAGTAATTCTCAATATTTTTTAGTTTTAGAAACATATCCAGGCCTTTTTTAAAGCTATTTAATGAACTTGCCAGTACCCCATCTGCTGGAAGACAGTTCCACAGTTTCACCGTTCTCACTGTAAAGAAACCTTTCCTAGCCTGAAGATGCAACTTCTTTTCTTCCAACCTTAAAGGATGTCCACGAGTCCTCTGATATGACCTATTAGTGAACACCAGAGAGTTCATTGTATGTCCCATTAATATATTTGTACTAGCCGGCGTTGCCCGTGTACACTTGTGGGTAAAGTAAAAAGAGGGAGAATAATATCTCTCTCTCTTGAATCTATTACCCTCTTTATACAAGACAATATCTTGCTAGCTCTTGCTACCTGGCATTGTTTGCTACAACTAAGGCTGTTATCTACCAGAACCCCCAAATCTTTTTCCATTACAAATGCACTTAACACAGTTATTTATGGTGTAGGTGGCACAGGGATTATTAAATCCCAAATGCATCACCTTACATTTATCAACATTGAATCTCATCTGCCATTCTGCTGCCCATTTTGATAATCTATCTAGGTCTGCTTGCAACACTTGCACATCATTTAAAGTTTCCAAAGCTCTGCATAGTTTAGTGTCATCACTGAGACCTTGCTCTCAATGCCCCCTTCTAAGTCATTTATAACTCACTAAACATTAATAATTTAATGGCAAAGCAAGCACAGATAAACATGTGAGTACCATCATTTTACTTGTCTCAAATTGTAGTTTCAGAAAATGTAACGTTGTTTCGGTGAGTATATTTACCCTTTAAGGTAAGGTAAGCAGCATTGGCAGCTGTTATCACTGCTTGAATTAAATGATAAGATTTAGGCGTTTGGAGGCAGTGGCATAACTAGGAATCACTGGGCTCCCAACGAAACTATAAAAAATAATTAAAAAATAGGAAAAATAAGAAGATGGCTCCCCCCCTGCATCCCTGCTGCTGCAGGATCTGCTCCACTGGTAGTTATGCCTGTTTGGAGGGGTGTAGGGGGGATTTAGAATTGATTACTTTAGGAGCTAGATATTGAGTATCTGAATGTAACAGCACACAGCATCAAACAAAGCTGGATTTTAATGCTGGTATTTGCAAAGGAGTGGGTGATTGACAGTTATTTATCGTCTCACAGTACCCACCCCTTTGTACAAAACTTCAAGGAGCTGAAAAGAAGAGAAAGGAGGGTCATAAAAGGGGGGGGGGGTAGCAGATTTAAGGGTGGTGGAAATTAATACTTTTTGCTGTGTGATTAGTTGGGAAATGTTTAGCACAGTTTTAGAAAATGTAATGCTCTTCAAAATGTTGAAATCCCACAAATATGGATAAAAAAACTCTTACACCCTCTTTCAGTATTCATATACTGATTCACATAGTTCACTAACATAAAAAGGCCTGTAATGCCCACAAGGTCTTGTCTGGTTCTGGTTTGATCACAAATTCAGTCTTTGTTAACAAATTCTGTGCAGCCCCAGCCTTTAGAAAGCACTGAACTATAAAACAAGCAGGTTGAGGTAAAAGAAACCATAATAGAAATGGACCTTAAATGTAAAGAAAAAAATGGGAAGGAAATGGAAAAAGGGTAGGTTAAAACAATTGATTGAAGGATAACCAAACTAAAAAGTACACAAAATCAGATTATTAGAAAGATATTTACCTGTAACATGTACCCGATATTAAACTCCACCTCTGTGAAATGTGGCCACTTTCTCTTAAAGCTGCTCACACTTTTTTACAAGCTTGCACATGTGTAGAGGTGGCAGCTCAGGAAAGGATAGTAACACCAAGCTTACCTACTAGGTAAGTGTAACAGGTGAGAGATGTCTAACTATTCATTTTTTTTAGAGGGTAAACATACCATTTAAATATACAAATATCCCACAGCAAAAATATTTATAAATTAATGAATTCCTTTTGTTAATTGAAATGTAAGAAAAGGGCAAATTAGCCACTTAAATTACAAGTTCATCACAACAGTTATTCTTAGATTGTCATCTGCTATTTTATTGCATTTTCCTCATACATTACTGACACTGAAAACATCTCATTGCATAAAAATGTTCTGTTGCTTCTTTTACATGTACATTTAACCAGCATAGAAACAACCTTAAATTGTTGGGTGCTAATATATTTTAAACTGTCTTTGGTCTAAAAAATATACATTTTTACAATGATAATTAGTGTTTTTAGTCTTTAAGGTGTAAAATACCTTTTTACTATAATCTAATAATTCCATGTATGGTGTAATTATAATTCTCTTGCCAATTTGCACAGCTCAGCTAGAAAACAATCTACGGCTACTAGTAATGAGCAAATTAAGTTTGTATCTCAAGATATTGATTCCAATACAAAGAATGTGATCTATGATAGTGAAGCTATGGGTGAATCCATCAAGCCATAGACAGTATCCCTACTTAAGCACATTTGGTCCTTCTAATTCTGGTGTTCAACCTAATCTGTCCTATGGGAATACTGGTAACTCAAATAAAACATATTTCTAATTTTAGTGATGAGCTGATCCATGCTTAAGTGTGCTGCAGGGACCCATTTCAACCACTCACGCATGAGAGAGCTTACATCTTAATTACCTGCTGCTTCTGTCACATTTATTTCTAGAATTAACATACTTTGAATTTTACAGCATACTTAAAGGAACTAGGCCTTCAATGCCCTAAGTGCTTATTTGTACATATAAATTGTACAAGTGTGACTTACGATCCCCCTGTAATCCTATGTCGTAAGAGCCTTACTAACAAGTATTGCTTCTAAAATGGTTTGTTTCCACTAATAGAAAAAGGGATCGTGCTTTTCCAAGTCCCCATTTTTGCTTGTTTAATACATATTGATTTCCTCTTCATCTAGCTTAGACTAATTGGCCATGATATATTCCCCTAAGAGACTTCATTCCGTTTAAAGGCCACCAATTATGCTGAATATATGTGTATTTATGTCAATGACCGAAGATATTGATTGATTAAAAAACTAAGCAGAGTAAGAAATTTTCAAAATAATTCATTTGTTATTTTCCTGTTTCCTGTTTGTATATTAATAATTTCTGTTTAGTAAGGACACCTAGCCAATGCAACTTCCAAGCAAAAATGTCACGTTCACAGCGAGACGTCCATATTATGATCTACCAGTTTATTTTATCCATGAAAAATGACATAGGTAAAAGAAGCAGAAATAGAGAATTTGAACAATTTGCTCACAGTGCTGCATGGACAGGGTGGTTCTAAATCCCTATACTTTGTGCAGTGGTTGCACATTCCCTTCTCTGACAATCATTCTTTGCTCTCCTCTCCTCATCCCAAAATAAGCAAAGAAAATGAAAAAAAGCTTCTAATTTATGCCCAGAATCCATTAGTGAAACTTAGCATTTGGCGACAATATTTACACAGTCTTTATTTCAATGCATAAATCTTTTCAGAATATAACATGACAACTTGCTTACAAATTCACCTTCTGACATCCTAGTTAGAGCTCCTGAAATTGTAGAATTTAGAAATGAATAAAATGAAAAGTGGGTACCGTATATTTGCTGTACCAGAAACAAGATTTAGCGGGGCGTCTGCAAGCATTAGAAGGTTTTGTGTTACTTTTTTAACGACACCAGAGGACTTGGCCTTAAGTGACTGCAAAGACTATGATGTTGGGTGCTATTGATTCACTGCATTGCCAGTTTTTTGGGGGGAAGTTATGAGCAATTGCAGCTCTCAGTACATCCACTTGATTCCTAAACAGAACCTGCTGTTTGATACACGTGATTCATAAATCCACATAGACAAACCAAGGGCCTCATTTACCAAAAGGAATGTGACTTTTTAACACCAGCTGTTACCAGCCATTAAAGTCACACAGGGGGAAAAGACCTGATCACAATTAAGCAATATGGGTTTTGGGCCCAGGCACTCTCTGTGGCTATTAGCCAATATATTAGAAGGTGCTCCCCCAGTCAGTCCTCTACCATAGACTTATAGCTATAGCACAAGCAAAATACGACTTAGGGGCACACCTAAATTCAGGCAAACTCTTTATTAAATGACTTACACAACGTTTCAGGGATCACCATGTCCTTTATTGCGTGTCAGGTGTGAGTTAATAAAAAATTTGCCTGAATTTAAGTGTGCCCCTTGGTTGTATTTTGCTTATGCTAATCACAATTAACCCAGATCCACAAGCAGCATATGAATCACCTGCAAGTGATTCCGGTCTTTTTGTTATGATATAGTACATATTGCTTTTGGGTATATTTTTCAGAGCACAATATACATAGCACTTATTTTTGTCATAATATTTTTTAATCAACACAATTTTTCCATTGACTGCTTGTTGATATCAGGTTGATGGAAAAAACTTTGATCAGGTCCCATATTCCAGTGCACATCTTAAGCAGATTTCATAGATGGTGCAAATTGGTGAATTTCGACCAGTTCTTCTATAAGAATTTTTGATTGGAATGAATCCATTGAAAATTTGATCATGAATATCAAGCCATGTATAGCCTGTGGAGACTGACAAAAACAAGGAATGTGTGTAAGATTTGTATTTCCTTGTTTTTCAGTAGAAGACCTGAAAGACAGGATTACAGTATGTATGCTACAGTAAACAACTTTCAGTAATTGTAGTAAAATGGTGCGACATAGAAGAAGAGCTCACAGATGAACAGAAGTTCTGTATTGGTTGTGACTAAACACTAACAATTTAAATCCATTTGTTTCATAATTTATAATAATCCTACAGAATCATAGCATATGTTTCCATTTTGTTTGTAATCCAAAGGGAGGTTAGAATTAATAATTTAATGGAAACCCTCAGGCAATCTCCAATTCTGTTATGGAATGTTAGATTATTTTTATTGGAAGTGCAATTAGTGAGTTCAGTTTACTTCAGGGCCAGGGCATATTTCAAGCGCACTATGCTGCTGAAGGCTGTCTGTGACTATGAGGCAGACGGTTGTAATGATACCTTTTCCCAGAGCAGTAAAACAACTGTGGGCATTACAAGGTTGTACTGTGCTTATAACATGATGTGCAAGACATATATCAATCTATGTCATATCAGTTCAACCCTGACCCTTCTGGGGAAACCACTATGTGATGGTTAGGGCTTCAGGGACAGGCAGTAAAGCGGAGCTTACTGATTGCCTTTATAAATGTATTGATGTATCCATTTTTTAAAAGATACATGTAATGTCCTTAGTAAATAACATTGTATACCTTCAGATGTAAAGGATAAAAGGAAATTACTGACAAAGGAAATAGATTAATTACAAGTCTAAATAAAACTGGCCCTTACCCCTTTTTTGTATTTCTTGTACTTACTATAACTCCTGTTACCTTTGAAGCTGTACCCTCCCTGAATCCTGTCCTCTGAGATGCAACATATTATAATCATTGTATTTTGTATTTGTTATATCTGGTATTATACTTGCCTGAGTGTGGCAGTGACTGATGCAGATGTTTAGTATTATTTAAAGGGCATGTCCACCCCCAAAACTATATCCCCCCCCCCCCTCCCCCTGTCCCCCCAGCCCCAACCGCTCTATTAGTAATATCAGAAAATGCCCAAAACATTACTTACCTTCCCTCTTGCCTCCGCCGCACTGAATAATTACAGCGGTTGGGGCTGGGGGGACAGGGGGAATGTTTGATGGAAAATTTTTTGAAGGGTGGACATACCTTTTAAGATTTATAGACATTAAAGCTGTTATCAGTTCCCAAGGCCATTAGTTAGTGGGTTTTGGCAGTATTTTATATACCTGGTGGGTGGTATATGTAAGTTATGGCAGCCCTCAGCCTGGTTTTTACCCGGTGAGCTGGGAAAGCTCTGTTTGGTCTGAGGTTGAGAGTTGTAATTTGGTCACTGGTATTGATTCCCACAGCTGTTAGTGAGTGGGTCATGGCAGTAGTTTATATACCTAGTAAGTGGTATATCTAAGTGATGACAACCCTCAACTTGGTTTTGACACAGTGAGCTGGGAAAGCTGTTTGGTCTGAGGTTTAGAGTTGTAGTTCGATCACTGGTATTGGTTCCCACAGCCGTTAGTGAGTGGGTGGTGGCAGTAGTTAATATACCTAGTAAGTGGTATATGTAAGTGATGGCAGTCCTCAATGTGGTTTTGACCCAGTGAGCTGGGAAAGCTCTGTTTGGTCTGAGGTTGAGAGTTGTAGTTGTATATACCTGGTGAGTGGTATATGTAAGTTATGGCAGCCCTCAGCCTGGTTTTTACCCGGTGAGCTGGGAATGCTCTGTTTGGTCTGAGGTTGAGAGTTGTAATTTGGTCACAGCAGTTAGTAAGTGGGGGATTTGCGCAACATTTTTGTCTTTGGGTGAGCTTAAGCTACTTCTAAAATTAAGTGGTAGGGGTGGACATGCCCTGTAAAGATGTTGCAGTGGCAGTAGTAGGTGGCAGTAGTTTATATACCTAGTAAGTGGTATATGTAAGTGATGACAACCCTCAACCAGGTTTTGACCCAGTGAGCTGGGAAAGCTTTTTGGTCTGAGGTTAAGAGTTGTAGTTCGATCACTGGTGTTGGTTCCCACAGCTGTTAATAAGTGGGGGATTTGCGCAACATTTTTGTCTTTGGGTGAGCTTAAGCTACTTCTAAAATTAAGTGGTAGGGGTGGACATGCCCTGTAAAGATGTTCTGCAATTCTCAAACTGTTTATATATCCAGTACAAACAAATTTGACAGAAGAATGCAGGAAGGATATCCCTGACCTATTATTTTCTTTACATATATCGCCATGCCCAGAGTCCCCTCTGCTCTAAAATTAAATTAGAATGTAAAAAAAATATTTGTCACTTATTTATAAATTGTGTAAGATTATAAAAATTTAGAAATAAGCACGGCACCAAACTATGGGTTACAACTACCTTCAGTATATGTCATGGTTAAATGGTAATAACAAGGATATTTTTAAAAAACATTAATAGACAATTTACTCACCTAAACTACTTAAAGGATAAGTGCGCTGTAAAATCAAGTTATGTTCATTTGGAAGCTGCAGCTTTAAAAATACTGTTGCGAATTTTCTTTTTTTTATCTATGCCCCTCTGGAGCCTACCTTTGTGGCCTGAGATTTGCTGACATATTGTTACTGGTTTGCTGAATGTGAAGCTCGGCCCCTCTGAGATTTCCTCTGCTTTCTCCTGCTTGAGCCTCAAACAGTAATGCCTGTGAGTTCCGTGCACTCTCCTGCTTGAGCCTCAAACAGTAATGCCTGTGAGTTCCGTGCACTCTCCTGCTTGAGCCTCAAACAGTAATGCCTGTGAGTTCCGTGCACTCTCCTGCTTGAGCCTCAAACAGTAATGCCTGTTAGTTCCATGTACTCTCCTGCTTGAGCCTCAAACAGTAATGCCTATGAGTTCCGTGCACTCTCCTTCTTGAGTCTCAAACAGTAATGCCTGTGAGTTCCGTGCACTCTCCTTCTTGAGTCTCAAACAGTAATGCCTGTGAGTTCCATGCACTATCCTGCTTGAGCCTCAAACAGTAATGCCTGCAAGTTCCAAACACGTGCGTGTGCACGTGACTCCCGCTGTTGAGAAAGTCCTTGAGACGGACGAAACGCATCCAGCTTGTGAAAGCTTTTTAGATGGCTCCTGTGTCTCTCTTTTGACCGTAGGTTGGGCTGAAAGGGCTAAGTATCTTATAATACACAAGTCTCTGTATTTTCAATGGAGAGCTGCAGTGGCGAGAATCCTTATTAGAATCACTCAGTGATGTCACTGAGTGACTAGTTCAATTATTAGTGCCACTGCAGCTCTCCATTCCTAATATAACATAAAAATCATTGTCCTACCTCTTATCCAGCCACCCCGGAATCGAAGATTTCACAAAATCACAAATCCAAGAGCTGGACAGGAACGGATCAGCCGTGTATACACGGCACAGAACAGCCTGGCGCGCATGCGCATTACCGTCCATTATGGCACATGAGGAAATCAATACCAACACACACGCATTATGCAAACAAAAAAGAGGCGCGAACAAAACGGAATAAACCAAAATTAACAAACAGGGGTAAACATAAAACAAGTGAAATAAACCTAAAACAAACATCTGATTCTGACTAAATTACTAAATTACTATTAACATTTGAACAATGAAACATATATAACATAAACATATATCTAAGATAAAGATTTTAATTAATAGTTAAAATGTTTAACAATTTTTTTTAATGTTATGTATAAAAAAGAAAAAAACATTACATGCAACATGCAATTGAAAAACTAAACAAACTTTGGAAAAAAAAAAGTTAAATAAATTATTTTCACCAGCTATTATCACTGTACTTATTTAAAATAAAAACTTGTGTATTATAAGAAATAATTCGCCCCTTACAGTGTAATATACGCCTATTATGCCACCTCGGAGTTCCCTGACCTGTATAAAGGCACTCGGCCTACGGCCTTGTGCTTTTATATGGAACTCCTCGGTGGCATAATAGCCTTATATTACACTGTAAGGGGCGCATTATCCCTTATATTATGCCTATGAGACTTGATATATGTTTTTTATATGCTATGCCCCTGGTCTTTTGATCTTCTCCTGTCTCCATGCCTCTATATGATATAGTGTAGATAACTAGTAAAGCAAAGCAGGGGTATTTAACCTTGACTATGTTTATTATGCTGCTCTTTTAAGCAGTTCGCCATACTGTGCTGCTATCATGTTTATACATACTACTATCTTATATATATATATATATATATGGCGTGAGTGAGTGAATGTATGATATACCGGTATATCAACCAGCCTGCCTTTTCAGATTTTAAATATATAATTGGTCTAGAGTACACACAGGATGTGTTTTTAATGGGGTATTTGTGTGTACTGTTTTTTGCATTTTTAGCCTGAACAGGCATCATATATGTATGCAATAATAAAGAAATAGGATTTTTATACTATACATGATGGTCTCTCATTCCTTTTACTATATGTAAGGATGTGGCCTTGGTAACACTGCAGCTGTTATTCTTTTGTGTTTGGAGTATCTATACATGTGGTTAGGAGCACCTCTTGGTATATTTATTCAGTATATATTATAAATAAACACTAGTGCCAGGTTTTGTTCTTTTGCTTACCGTGTGCACGGAACTCACAGGCATTACAGTTTGAGGCTCAAGCAGGAGAGTGCACAGAACTCACAGGCATTACTGTTTGAGGCTCAAGCAGGAGAGTGCATGGAACACACAGGCATTACTGTTTGAGGCTCAAGCAGGAGAGTGCACGGAACTCACAGGCATTACTGTTTGAGGCTCAAGCAGGAGAGTGCACAGAACTCACAGGCATTACTGTTTGAGGCTCAAGCAGGAGAGTACATGGAACTCACAGGCATTACTGTTTGAGGCTCAAGCAGGAGAGTACATGGAACACACAGGCATTACTGTTTGAGGCTCAAGCAGGAGAGTACATGGAACTCACAGGCATTACTGTTTGAGGCTCAAGCAGGAGAGTGCACGGAACTCACAGGCATTACTGTTTGAGGCTCAAGCAGGAGAGTGCATGGAACTCACAGGCATTACTGTTTGAGGCTCAAGCAGGAGAGTACACGGAACTCACAGGCATTACCGTTTGAGACTCAAGCAGGAGAAAGCAGAGGAAATCTCAGAGGGGCGAAGCTTAACATTCAGCAAACCAGTAACAAGATGTCAGCAGCTTTCAAGGCACAAAGCTAGGCTCTGGAGGGGCATAGGTAAAAAAGAAATATGGCAACAGTATTTTCAAAGCTGTAGCGTCCAAATGAACATAACTTGATTTTACAGTGTACTTATCCTTTAACCAATCTTTAATCTATATTTTTCTGGGAGGTAGGAAAACCACAAGCATAGGCTGAAGTAAGGAAAAGTTATCTATCCATCAACCAAATAGGGACTTACATTTATTCCTACTGTGCACAAACGTGGTAAATGACTCATACAACAGTTCCCTAATAAGTATCCTAAGTCAATTGGCTGCACCATGAAAACAATATTAAACAAAGAGAGTATGAGCCAGTCAGTGATTCCCTTTATATAAAAAACTGACTATAGTATGAGTCATTGATTGGAATGGTTAGCCAACTATTCAGCATTCAGCTTTCAAGGGCATGGTCCACCCTTAAAATAAAAAAATGGTCACTTGTCAGTTACTGGTAAGTTTCGTTCTGAAATTTGATTTTTAAATTCAAAATGAACCCAATAGAAGTCAATACCAGTCGAAGTTCCAATTATTTTCTGCATTCGGTATCAAATCTTCGCATCTGGTACTGAATATTCCAAGTTCGATATAGAAAATTCGAAGTTTGGTTTAGAATATTTGATGTTCAATACAGACAATTCGATTTTCAATATTGAAAATGTGATGTTTGATATCAAATAATCGATAACCCCATCAAATATTTGAAGTTCTGGAAAGTTTCTGTTTTTGGAAAGAACTAAAATTTCGGAACTTGGAAACTAGCAGTTTCGAATCGGAACTGGGTTAGAATCTAACCTGAAACCATCCCCATTAGTTACCTGCCCCCCACTCCAACTGGTATTTATTAGATTTATTACTAACCAGATATTTAAGATTATTGACATCCTTCTGGCATGGTAAGCTGGCTCCTACTTCCATGAAGTCAATCATCTGCTTCTGACATCACAACCAATTATTGAATGTTTCCCCTGCTGCCTCCTCTGAACATGTTCAAGCTTACAAAAAGCTAATTGAGCAGAGAGGAAGCTGATACTAATTTCAGAACGAAAGAGAACTTATCATACAATGCATGTAATAAACCTGTAAATATAGTAGCTGGGGTTGCAATAAATGTACAAAGTACATACAAGTAGGAAATTTCTCACATGTGTCTGTTTTTCCATGTCCCTCATTATTATTGAGATGCATTTGATCAAATGAATTATAATGACAGACCGCAGAACACCACATGTATGTATGTATAATTTTATTTATAAAGCACCAGTTGGGTACATTATAAAATATAGAGTACATAAACAAGGGGATAAGTGCAAGCAATTACATAGATAAAAATTAAATACAATTTCATACATATATATAAATTATGGATAAATTGATATACAGTAAGTGCAGCATGTCTTGACACATTAGGAATGAGACCCCTGCCCCAAAGAGCTTACAATGCAGCGTGGCATGGACACTGCAATTATCGTGTATTTACATTGTCCTTGCAGATTGCTAAATGGGTGCATAATATTGACTATTTCCGCTGCAGTGAAGACAAACCGTTACAGATTTATTTATAAACCTATAATTCATTTTTTCCCCTAGTTTCTATTTTTTTTTTTTAAAGGGTGCTAATAATGTTGACTTTTTTATCATTAGTTATATAAAGCAAGATAAAGTTACTCCGTCCTTAAAATTATAATTAAATAGTAACTAATAACAAACGGGGTGATAGTCCGGATCCCAACTAGACTATCAAACCATGCTCCCTAGGGAACACCTCCAAAAAACAAACCTTAATAACCCCAAAAGGACAATCAATTAAAAAAGGGAGGATTCAGTTTTATTCATAGACTGTAATTGTACCCACTACATAAACATTATCATAAAAACAATTCCTAAATTGGCTGGCCAGCCACAACACATACAATATTTCAGCATTTCATATACAGCATAAAAAACATAAATCATCAATAGTCCTGTGCTGATATCACTATTAATAGTAGTAGTAAAAGTTCAATACTTATCGTTCATATACTTCACTTGTCCCTGTTGTTATACAGAGTTCCACAATGTGGAAATTTCGATAGCGTGATAACAATTAACCGGGCACTGACTTGGGATCACAGTGCCCGGTTAATTGTGACTTGGTCTTTTCTTAAAAACTTTGTAAGCGTACAAGGTACGGACTGTGTAATAAGGAGAACGTCTTCACTACAGAAGGTATTGAGTTGACGTCATCAGCAGGGGACGCAGGTCTGGCGTGAACCTGCAACTCCCAAGCTAAGCGGTCTTAGATACCTCGGACCAGGGATCCGGTCATTGGAAGCGTGACTCTGATACCGCTAAACTGAGTGGCTCTGGACACTTTGAATTGGGTACTTTGTTGTCTATAAGGGTCACAGGCTGAACGTGACCCTGCAACCCCTATTCTAACAATTGTAGACACCTCGAACCAGAGACCCTGCAACAGATCCGTAAAAGGGATCGGAGGACGGCTATCGGTGAATGCCATTCTGAGTGAATCCGGAACCAGGGAGCTTGCAAAGGGTCTGTAAAAGGTGCCGGGAGGGTGATTAGTAGCGGAAAAGTGTTCCAGTAAGATCATCTGTTATCACGCTATCGAAATATCCACATTGTGGAACTCTGTATAACAACAGGGACAAGGGAAGTATATGAACGATAAGTATTGAACTTTTACTACTACTATTAATAGTGATATCAGCAAGAGACAAAATTAAGTTACAAATTTAGGACCGTGGCACAGGACTATTGATAATTTATGGTTTTTATGATGTATATGAAACACTGAAATATTGTATGTGTTGTAGCTGGCCAAATTAGGAATTGTTTTTATGATAATGTTTATGTAGTGGGTACAATTACAGTCTATGAATAAAACTGAATCCTCCCTTTTTTAATTGATTTTCTTTTTGGCGTTATTAAGGTTTGTTTTTTTATCATTAGAAACACAAGCCATGTACTATCCAATCAACAAGACTAAGGGCTAGGCCCGTTTTAATACAGGACACAATGGCAATCCGATTGCGTGTTAAAAAACACACACTAGTGTTGGCCAATTGGATTGGCCACACTAGGTTCACTGGTGTCCATTGGGCTTCGATCCACTTATCTTATTGCTGTTAGCGGAGTTCATGCAAATCGCACCTAAAATGGTGATCGCATGCACTCCACTAACAGCATATTACCAAAATAACATCGCAAGTGGATGGCAGTGTGCGCAGTCCAGTCCGCTGTAGTATGGCCTCACAATAAGGAGACAGAAAAACTATTTTCCAGCCCTTAACTGCTGCAATGATGGCAGTTGCAGTTTAGCCAGGATGCTTAAGTGCAGTTTAAAAGAAACACAGGACTCCCACCCCTCCTGCATCTCGCGGGAGTCTCCCTCATTCTGGGGTGGTCTCCCGCACAACCGCGAGACCACCCCAGACTCCCGGACCTGAGAGGAGACTTGAGTTTCCGTGGCCATGCCCCGGGAATGCCCCTAACTCATCCCTAACCCCGCCTCCCACCACCCCTAGAATGGTGGTCCAGCCTCCACGTGATGTCATGCCCCACCCCACATGATGTCACGCCCCACTCGCCACGCCCCCTTCTCCACCCTTCCCGAAAGCCTGAAAGGGCAGGGTGGGATGTCTGGAAACATGAAATCTATGTGAAAAACACTCGAACCATGCACCTACAGCTTGTGCATGGGTTTTTATTTGTTTACAGGTATCACACAGGTATCATTCCAAATACGGTGCCCAAACATATAAACTGAGTTACTCCAACAAAAGCCAAGGTTTCCACATCAATGCTCAGTGGACAGAAACATTAAACTCCATCTCGGTCTTCTACATCATGTGCTTTGTGAACATCATAGTATGAAAAATAAATGGGAAGACACTACACAATGGTAAATACACTTGGAGCTAGCCCTGTTCTGGAGCTCTGGAGGTGCTCACAACTCACAACAATTTATTGCACGTCTGCACCTTTTATACACTTCTGCATTTATCTCTATGGACAATCAGTAAAAATGTATGTAGCCCCCCCTTTTTGGGATTGGCCAACTTGTTTTGCTATAGTATATATAAGGCAGCTTACTTGAACGTTCGCTGTATTTGGGTTTTAGCTCTAGCCCCAGTGATGACACCGTATTTCCCCTTTAATCACACAGTACAGCTTGAGTAATATAACAAACAGACACTGTCTGCATTTCCTTTACTAAAGTGATAATAAAAGTGTAAAAGGGTTAAACAACGTAGTTATTATTTAAATATAAATTCTTTCTATACACACATATACTGGCATAACAAATAACAGTGCCTATTGTTAACAATATTTTCTATACTCCTATAAACATATAAATGTACTGGTACTTTAATAGATCCTTAAAGGGCAACTATAGTGAAAAAAAAACTGTCTGTATACAATGTATAGATCACTTAGTATAAGCTGCCTTACTTTCATGTTTCTGTGTGGCTTCGTTTCTTCACACTGGCAGAAGTTTGTACCAAGCTGTGTAGTCCCCCTCCCCTCTCTGTCTACTCCCCCTCAAGCAGTGACGGGCTGTATACAGAGTCCGAGCATTGTCAGTTGAAAGGACTTTAAATGAAGTGCTGACATCCTGTTGACCCCTCCCTTCCAGAGCTAGACTGCAAGCAATCAAAGTGTGGAATAAAGTAGCAATATGCTGAAGGGAGGGGCAGAGGGGGAGAGAGGAGGACAAGTGGTGCTGAGATTCTTTACAAGTAAGTTACTGAACTCTGCCTGTTCTCTAACTTTGCTAATTGTTATTTATTTTTTACCTAAAGTTCATATCTCTCCCCCTGCTTAGCTGAGATCATAATCACTGAAGAGAGAGTCAGTGTAACAGCAGCTTGTAGTGAGAGACCTTCACAAACACAGTGACACTGCTTGCTGTCCTGTTACATTTCAGTTGCTTTAGTCTATATATTTCATAGATTGCACTGTGTGTCTTGTTTGGTATATAGTCTGTATTACTGTATTATATATACTGTATTAGTGTTCCATTTGAGTCACTGGTTTTGTATGTATATGAGATTTTTCTTTGGGAGGGGAGGGACTGTTTTATAGTGTGTTATGCTCATATTACTGGGTTAATGGTTTATTGATTATGTTTAGCACTACAGCATTTGACTATATGTTGCACATGGTACATATCGTGTGGGTGAGAGAGTGTGTGACAGTACTGCATGGGAGCTTTGGATTGTGTGGGTGTGTGCCTTTGAGTGACAGATGAGGTGTAGCAGCTCCTACAAATCACAGCATATTCAAAGGCTTATATCTCTGGGACTATGAAGAATTTAAAGAAACTAAAGGTATCCTGGTGGTTGGGATGACTTATAGGATACATTAGAAGAAATAAAAAAAAAAACAATTTTCTCACTATAATTGCCCTTTAAACAAAGTATAGTTCTAGAGCCATTAGGGTGCGCACCCCTAAAGTGAAGATCCCTGTATAGTGGTTGCATCCAGGCCTTATGTTGGAGCTCATTCAGTATTTGTAATCCATACAGGGTTAATTGGCACCACAGTCACCTGGACTTGAGAATCCCAACAACACACTTATATCCAGAGGCAAATGCAGTTTACTGGTAATAATGAACAGGGTATTGAAGATTGGTCTCTGAGGACTGGCAGTGAAAGGGTGTCTCAGGTACACCTGTATATCTGTTTGGGCCTCTTCTGTGCTTAGCAGGACCCTATGCAGCACACTGCACTACTCACAGTTGATAGTCACTGGATAGTCACACAGTCAGACTCAGAACTTGACACAGTTTATCATCAACTTTTCCTACAGCTTTCTCAAAGCAACTTTCTAATGCGTGTGTCTTCTTCTCTCAGTCCACAGCAGCAGCAGCTCCTTGCAGTCTGTCCCTGATTCAGCACACACAGCAGTCTCCTACCTCCTTCCTCCTAGGATTCCTTAGCTCTCCTTCCTTAAATTGACTAGTCCTTCCCATTGGGCTGCCTCAGTCATGTGACAGCTTTAGCAATTGCCATATTGGAAAGGGGAATACCTTAAATAAAATCTTTTGTTAGTGTTTCTATCCCCAGACAGAGTGGCTGAATTTTACAATGTCCAGACAGGTAAGAGAAAAGTTCTTAAAGGGCATGTCCACCCCCAAAACTATAATCCCCCCAACTACTGGCCCCACCATGTAGTGTAGTTTAATCCTTACCTCACATCCCAGCTCCATAGGGTTCTCCTGTAGTCCCCCCCCAAAGTCCCAAAAACTGCCCACCAGGAGGCTAGCAGAGTCCATATAGGACTCTGCCTGCTACCTGGCCTCCGGGAGAATTTTGGCATGCATACTGCAGCCCTTCTCCCCCTCCCTCTCCCTCCCGTTCTACTATCCCTCCCCCTAGCATAAAACCCCTTTAATACAGTATTCCCCCATGTCTCCCAGCCCCAACCGCATATTTTTTATTTTTAGAAAGCTCTCCAAACTCTTACTTACCTCTCCTCTTTCCTCCGGGCGAAGTGACTGCCGGCAGCCGCGTCCGTGATTGGCTGCCGCTCAGCCAATCACAGACGCGGCTGCCGGTCCCGCCCCTCTGCTTGCATTTTTAGCAAGCAGAGGGCCGGGAGCGCGGCGGAGGAAAGAGGGAGGTAAGTAGAGTTTGGGGGGCTTTTTAAAAAAATAAATTATGCGGTTGGGCTGGGAGCCCATGGGGATTACAATATAAAAAAAAAAAATTCGGGTGGACATGCTCTTTAAGCATACTTAACCTGCAGCACTAAATTGACAGCACTTTTCTTTATTTTACAGGGGTTCTATTGGGCATGTAGATTGGGTTAATTATATCTATAATAACCAGCACTATCCAAACACAAAATCCCATATATCCTGATAAAACCCACTTCCTGTTTCCTGCACTTCCACCTGCAGTTCTGGAATATTTAGCTTCTGATTCTATCCTTCTCTTGTCCTCTCCACATCAGTTCTATGCCTGCTTTGTAATCAAGCATTGTAAAAAAAATTCTTGCCCATTGCTCATACATTTTCCTTAGAGGATTGCACGATCGGTTGTGATTTTCCGACCTGTCCAATCGTTTGTTCGTCTGATTCGGACAAAGGAACGGTCGGTGATCAGTCGCGGCCGCAAAAAGACACCATACAATAATTCGGCCTGACTGACCGAAACACCGAAATGTTGGTCGGGCTGAATTATTGTATCATGTGTACCTAGCTTAACAGGGCTAATCACGGCTGTCCAATAAGCTAAAATTACATTTTAGTCACACTAACCAATGTTATATAGTGTAGCAAGACTTTATAATGTGCAATGCAGCTTCTGGTGGTTCGCAATGCCTGCAACCACGAACGTTAACGTGCACATTCGCTTCCATTTGCCTGGGAGCGTGGTCCAGTGTGGCCTCAGCCTTACTACTCAAAATCTAATTATATGCATTTTGGGTGAACATCACCTAATATCTGCTTCCTGGCATGTGGTAATCATACCCTAACCTTTTGTGTTTGTGTGTATATTCAATAAGGATGGCGTATAGGCATATCAGAATAGCTGAGTGTGCACACAATAACTTCCCGCAGTATTGCCTAGGGGCGTCAGTTGCATACAGAGCACTATTGATAAATGAGGCCCAAGTAATATATTTTGAGTTTACCTTGACTTTTACAATGAAATACAACAGTCATGGTTTGTGCCAGGAAAATCAATCACATTTAAATAATAATAGATGTATGTACTTTCCGATCAGACCAGCAAAACATCCATTAAATGGTAAGCACATTCCATACTTAATTCCCCTTAAGCAAATCCAATTTTATCAATATTAATATTGCCTTAAATTAAAATATACCCTCTTCAGCAGTTCAATGATACATACACTGTCTGAAAGGTAATATGAATAAAATATTTAAGGGGGGAGGAGTTTAACATTGCCTCAGAGGGATACCTTTCAGAGAAAATCCAGGGCTTAAATGGAATGTTCTCATTAACTTGTAATTCTCATTTTACTTGGAATTTTGGACTAGATGTTCTTTATTATGCAGCATAGGGATACCAGATTGCAACCTTTAACTCCCAAATCCTCCAAACAGATAAGATTCTGGGAGTTGTAGTTTAAGCTTTTGCAGGTTGAACAAACCTGTTATTTTAAAGGATGTAAAGTCAGCCTTCCAACTCAGCACTGCCAATGTTCTGTTGTTTGTTAAGAATCAACAAGTTAATAAATATAGCCACTTTGAAGAAAGTGCATTACAGCTTTAAAACCACGTGCAACCCCTTACTACAGTCTGGCAGGAATTCTTTTGACCTTGTAAAAGTCTCTGTGGGGGAAGGACCATACAAGGATTTTGCTAGGGAAGTAAAATAAAAGAACAGTTCAGTACAGAACCCTTGTCTATTATTAGTATATTCCTCACAACCAAACAAATGGCTCCAAATACAAATATTCCAGCAGAACCGTGGCTGTTACAAATATTCCAGCAGATCTGGGCCTGTTAAAAATATCCAGCAGAAACCGTGGCCTGTTACAAATATTCCAGCAGAACCGTGCCTGTTACAAATAAGTCCAGCAACCGTGGCCTGTTACAAATATTCCAGCAGAACCGTGGCCTGTTACAAATATTCCAGCAGAACTGTGGCCTGTGCCATAGCTGCAACATAAAGTGTATAAAGGATAGGAACCATATATAGGGCTCCCAATATTCTATTTAAGGCTGAGGCCACACTATTTGGCCAACTCTAGCATGCGCTTTTTAGAACATGATGGGGTTGCGTTGGGATCGCATGGTGGCCTAGTCCTTCCGAAGACTTGCAGTAAGTGCAATTTTGACAGAAATTGAGCAAAAAATGGGATTGCATGCAATTTACATAACTAAAATGTCATTGTGTATCCCAAAACGCAAACGCTCGTAGCGAACGCTCGGTTGGGACAAATAGTCCCTCGGTGTGTACCCAGCCTTACTGTAGTACACCAGTAAACAACTAACATTAATGCAGTTTTAATGCAATCAATTTGCAATGCAATTACATTTATTCAGAGTGTATTCCAATCATCGGATGATCCGGTAACCCTAATCATTATGCATAACAGATCTATTTTTAGAACTATCCTGTCATTGACAGTAGAGCTGTTTTTGATAGTTAAGCAGGAATAGAACCAAGTGTTCGTTATTACACCACATTTATACATTTACATTGGGACATTGATCAGCTTTGGTTAAGAATATACATTTCAATTTACATTCTAAATGTTTATTCCTTATTAAACACTTTAAACATGAAAAGTCAAATTATCTGGTGCCATACAGGGCTAGGCCACACCACAGCATTTTAACGTGCCATTCAATCGCGATCCAATCAAGCATAAAAAAGTGCACATGAATGTGTGCTGCCTGCGTTTTTCCGCAATTGCATGTGCTCCGATTTGCAAAAGTGCGCACCAAGACACTAGAAACACGCACGCTTCTGGTGCAATAGCATGCACTGTAGTGTGGCATCAGCCTAAGGGCTAGGCCACACTAGCCCATTTTAATGTGCCATCCAATCGCGCAACAAAAAGGGCACACTAGTGTTGGCCAATTGGTCTGGCCACACTAGGTGCCCTGCTTTACAATGCAATCTGCTTTTTGGAGCGCATGCAATTGCCATTTTTTCACGGATTGCATCCACTCAAATTGTGCAAAGTTGCACGGATCGTGCATACTTTTCCTGTGTTCCGTCAAACTGACATTTAAAATATAGTTACACTTTGTACAGTAGCTTTCCAACTTCATCCTCTCTGTGCTGGACAATCAACTGTACAAACAGTAAATAAGGGCAAGGCCACATTAGCGCTTATGATCGTGTTTTGCAAACTGTTAACGCATGAAAAACACATGACGGACTAACACAATGTGGGTGGCCACACTGTGTGAGCTGCGATCCATTTTCATATACAAAGGTATACTCGCGGAATAGCAGCGCAAAAACACACTGTAACTTGCTGATCTTTCAGTTGAACAGACTATTGTCCTCATCTGAACCAGTGGTGTTTTGAGGGAGACTGACTCACATGTTTTGGTTTCCATAACAAATTTTGGGGGGGCGAGAATCAATGTTATTAAGCCATATCCTTATGATATGTACGTATGCCTTGTTCCACTGCATTTTGTTTTATAATTAAACATAAAATTGAATCATAGTATTATCCCTCACCAATAATGTTAATCTATAATAGTCTGGTCATCTGTCTATAACATTTATAGGGTTAGAAGACTTTTCTTGAAACATTGGACCATTTATTTCCCCTTTTTTCATATAGGAGAATGGTCTAGTCCAACACCCCCCCGGACTCTTATTCTCTTATGTTTTAAAAAACATTCCACAATGTACTGACACCTTTCAAGGACCCACTGGCAGGTAATATATCATATTTCGCACTTAAAGGGTATGTCCACCTGAAAAATTAACATTGCCTAAAGTAAAAGAGCGCCATTTAAATATGCATGATACCTTTTATGGATTTTGTCTGTGTGCCCTAGTTTGTCTGATGTATGTGCTGTAAGATCCGCTTGGCACATTGAATATTCATGTTGCTGCCTTCCCAATAGCAGGCAGTCCGACGTGCGCGCCATCCCGCACATGCGCAGATCCACCCATGCTGCGTCGGACTCGTCGACCCTGCCCGGCTGAGGGATTAAAACGGAACATCTCGTTCCGGAATGGATTTGTAGGTCTCGGGTACACACACACGCACGCACGCACGCACGCACACACACACACACACACACACACACACACACACACTTTCCCCAGCCACAGAAATGGCAGACTTTATGTATGAACTCTTACGTCTGGATTGGATATTTAGATCTTGGGTCTATCTACACACACTCTCCCTGCTTCCCCCAGCCACAGAAATGGCACACACACACACACACACCAGACTTTATGTATGAACTCTTACGTCTGGATTGGATATTTAGATCTTGGGTCTATCTACCACACCTCTCCCTGCTTCCCCCAGCCACAGAAATGGCAACACACCACAAACACACCAGACTTTATGTATGAACTCTTACGTCTGGATTGGGTATTTAGATCTTGGGTCTATCTACCACACACTCTCCCTGCTTCCCTTCCCCCAGCCACAGAAATGGCACACTTTATGTATGAACTCTTATGTCTGGATTGGATATTTAGATCTTTGGTCTATCTACACACACACCTCCCTGCTTCCCCCAGCCACAGAAATGGCACACTTTATGTATGAACTCTCTCCTTTGTCTCTGCCAGCATTGTCTGTTTTACTACAGTTCTGACAATGCAGGAGAGGATCTGTTTACATAAAAGCACAGGGTCAAGTGGGCGGGACCAAAACGCATGGTAATAGCCTCATTTAGTAATCAGCCACTTCCTTATCCAGCACAGCTAAGGCCAAACCCCCCAAAAACGAATAGAACTTCTAGAGACTGCTGCAAAGGTAGGGAATGGAATTTTTTCAAAAGAAAGGCAGGAAAAGGCTTCTGGGGATGGGTACTAACTTATAATGAAAAAAAAAATTTTTTGATTTTGGTGAATAGACATACCCTTTAAGCATTTTCACCACCTCAGACTTGGCGATTTTAAATAGCCAAACTTAACGCAAGAACACACTTATCACTGTTTTATAGAGTGGTTACCGTGGTTAGAGAAATGGCAGTAATGACTTTTTGCTTGCGGGTTATTGTTGCTTTAAAAATTTCAGAATTTAGTAATAATGGTGGCTAAATGGCTGCAAAAAGTTGACAAAGCTTTATAAATATGCCCTCTGGTTATTATTTTACACTACCAGGTGTTACCGTTTTTCATTTTACATAACTGGGTGATTATATTATATGGGTGATATTAACCTATGCAGGTCCATAGGGCTAGGCCACACTAACGTGTTTTTCACGCATTTGCACACGCGATTTGGCTTGTGATTTGGAAATCTCAGGAACCCAAAAATCCCTGCGATTTCCGATGCTATTGCGCATGCGTATCCATTTTGGTAACCCACGCGATTACCATTTCTTGTGCAATTGCATACCTTTCCATAACGAAAAAATAAAAACATTGCATGTGCAAACATGCGGCAATGCTCCTGAATCGCACAGGCAATCACGTGCGTTAAGTCACACGATGCATGTGCGATTCTGGCATGTTATAGTGGGGCCTCAGCCTTAATGTACAACCACCATTATTTTATATCCACATTGTAAAAAAATAACCATCGTAATTAGCATCCATGGAGTAAAAAAAAGATAACAAAAGTTATTTTACAAATATAACAATATCACTTGTGAGCGGTACCATTATTTTACAATACCCTATGTTCTACATTTATTGTCTATATGCCATTAATTAATTATTTTACTGCAGGGATTAAAAAAAACATATACTACTTCTAGCTCACTTTTCTTTGTAGTTTGCTGCCACGAGGGATTTATGTTACCTTTGAAACTTTTAGAAACATCGTATTGTTTCTCTCACTGAATTTTAATTATAAAATTAATTTGAGTTTTTTTTCCAGTATATATGCCTTATGAATTTGCTAGAGGAGCACATGCCATACCTCCCCCATGTCATTTAATTAAAAAACATTCCTCCAACTATAGCTGAACAGTCTTTTGAACATCATAGCGTTTAGAAACACCACATGAACTTTTTAAAAGAGTTGCAATAGATAAGAATATATTCCTTGTATGGAGCATACTTACCTTCAGACGGATTTTGCTCCTCAGATTCCTTGTGGGTTTCTTGGCAGCAAACCACGGAACTATCTGTGGACAATGATTGATCAGCGATCAGACTGTAGATTGCAAAGTAGATTTCTAAATCTTTATGTCCAGATGTCCTGTTCCAACACCTTAGCAATTGTATAAAATAAAGTATAAGGTATCCAACGACTCAAGGCAACCTCAACGGATGTTGCAAAGGATTTTATTGAGAGAAATTAGACAACATGTTTCAGGCTCTTATAGGTCCCTTTTCACTTGAAAAAGGAGCTATAACAGTCTGAATCGTTGGATACCTTATATTTCATTTTATACAAATGTCTTATTATTCCTGTACTTCTAAGGGAACTACAAGGTGTGTAGTATGTTTATAAATTATGAAAAAGGTATGGTGAAGGCAGTTCCAGGGAAAGGAGACTCCAAGGATATCTAAAAACACGCTTTTATTCACACATTACATGTTTCGGACTCGTGGTTCTATCATTTGATAAAGGACCACAAGTCCGAAACATGTAATGTGTGAATAAAAGTGTTTTTGAGATATCCTAGGAGTCTCTATTCCCGGGAGCTGCCTTCACCCTACCTTTTTCATTGTTTGACGTGATACGAACAGATCACTGCAGAAATCCAGGAGGAATTTGAAGGTTTTATGGGATGCGTTTTGCTTAATGTCTACATATGTTTATAAATTATAAATACATAAGGGATAATGCGGAATATTTACATAGTAAATATAAGGAAATAACGCCACCAAGGAGTTCCCTGACCATATAGATGCACAAGGCAGGTAAAATCCTTACCCCCTTGTCTGTTTTCTCTAGTGTCTCTAATTTTGGTTTCTTATTTTTTTCCCTTAATGATACATTATTTCTTTCTCCAGCATTGTATTAAAGGGGAAGTTTAATGCAAACACATATACTTTTAATAAATAAGAGCAGTATTTTTCCATCCCAATGACCTTAACCTGACCATTCAGCATTTTGTCTTTGTATAATTAAAGGATATCTCCACTGAGGAAAAAGCATTTTTTGGGTTTTTTTATTTAAGTACACCATCCCCCAACCCTTCCCCTTACCTTTCAAAATTCCCCTTCAATTGTTTGCAGCAGCATGGGAAAGTTGTGCTAGCACCTGGGGGTGTGTCTTCCCCTGTGCTGGGGGTGCTGTCACTCAATGTGCATCATCATGGTAGCAGACACACCCACTTGGCTGCAGTAAAGGAATCCTTTCCTCCATGTCTCTGTAAGTTAATTTTTACAGCAGATCATGCAGGGAGAAACAGGGAAGGAAAGGTTAAAACCCTCTTTCCCCAATACTGTAACAAAGGCAGGGGGAACTTGTGTTGTTTTTAATAAAGATTTTTTTGTGTCTAACTCTCAGGTTGAAACTCTGGGTGGTTGAAAATGTTTAATTTTATAGGGGATGCTGGGAATAGGCAATCTGGTATGGGGGTGGGTGGGAGAGAAACACAAGCAGATGTGAGAGGGTGTATTGGAAGACAGAAAAAGGTAGTACCTGATTACTCCTCCATTAATTACTGAACTCTGTAAGCTGCTGTGATGGTCATGTGATTATTCCTCCATTACTCAGTGAACTCAGTAGCTTGAAGTGATATATGTGTGTGTGTATGTGTGTGTGTGAGTGTGTGTGTAGATTCAACCAACCAGTCGGAACAGACAGCAGTCCCGACGGATCCTCACACGTTCTGCGCATGCACTAAAGGAACAAGCGTGTTGGATATTTCCAGGCAGTCACTCAAAGTGGGCGGACGTGCACCATCCACAGCGTTCAGGTAGAAACATTTGATTTCTTCTAAACTACTGTTCAAAGACACAGGATACTGCAGGTATATTTCCAACTTACACATATCTATCCTTACAACCCAGGTCACTTTTATCAGTGGAGATACCCTTTAAATGTTTCTGAAATTCTGACTTCCTGTTTGCAGACAGTTATGGTCTTGTCCTTGACCCAGCGCCTGTGTTGATTTAGTTGCTCAGTAGAGATCTGAGCATGTTTGACCCATTCAGTAGAAATAACTGTTGTGGACATTCCAAGGTAGTATGCATTCTGGGAAGAAGAAGGACCATTACAGAACCTGAAATGTCAGCTCACTGATGTCAACAGCAGGGAAAAGCAAGGGTAAAAATTCAACTGATTTTTCAAAATCGAAGAGAATATGTAGACTATGTATGTATAATATAAACTAAGAATTTTTTAAAAAAATTATATTTTCCCACTGGAACTGGACCAATTGGAAGTTTTATTTGATGTCCATCCATTTAACTCATGTTTGAAATATTAATAATGTTTACACTGATTGTTCTAAAATCATGTTCTTAACTCAAGATTTGATTAGTTATGAAAGGAATGCAAGTACAAATAGAACGTATAGTGACTACAAGGTAAATGTAATAACATTCCATTTCATGTTATGGAAAGTCCCCACACAGATCAAAAAGGAATGCATGGGAAATTACTGAGCTAGAAAGAGGTACTGCTCTAATTCTACTATCTCTGGCATTTTTGGCAGCTTATCCTACATAATTTTTTTCTGTGGCTTCCCTTGGCATAATGAATGCATTTAATGTGTTTTACTAGAATATCTATTTATATCAAATTGGATCCCCCTTTGACCATGTCACTTTACAGCTCATTACATTTTCGTTTTAATGAGTAACATACATATTTGAGTGTTTCAAATAGTATCTGTTGTCACTATTAATGGAAAATGTTAGAACAGAATAAATCTACAAGGTTCAGATTCTACAAGGACCCATAAAATTAGATAAAAACCTAATGAATGTCATACTGCGCCAAATATTTGGAACAACACTTTGTACTATCAAAGGAAATTTTTATTATATTAGGGGAGCAGTATTTTTCATTGCAGTATACAGAAATAGAAATACTGTTATTGCTTTCCAAAAAGATCAAAATAAAATTCCTTTCATTCCAAGATCATATTGGATAAAAATGCAGGCAAGAATGTAAGATGCAAACTATAGTTGTGTTTTAATAATGTGCATTTCTAAGACAGATTCTGTACAATGTATAATGTATGTGTGTATGTATAGTTTATTTTTATAGTGCCACTTGGGGATTCAGCATTGTACAATTAAAAATACAATTAAGTCATACAAGGAGGACCAAAATATACATAAATAAATAGTTCAGTACATAATAATTGTATAAATATATAAGTGCTTGTGCCTTGCCACAAGATGAAAGGAGGTCCCTGCTGCGTAGAGCTTACAATCTATTTAATATGTATTGCTAAGGGAGATATTTTTTGGTGCATTATAATAATGTACATTACTAAGAGATATTTGGCGCATTAGATAAATGTGCATTATTAGGAGAGATTTGGTGCATTATAATAATGCTGTGCATTACTAAGAGAGATATTTGGTGCATTATAATTATGTGCATATATGCATTACATAGAAAGATATTTGGTGCATTAGAAAAATGCTGTGCATTGCAAATAGAGATATTTTTTGTATTATAATAATGCTGTGAATTACTAAGAGAGATATTTGGTGCATTATAATGTGCATTACTAAGATATATTTAGCACATCAGATTAATGTGCATTACTAAAATATATTTTGTGCATTATAATAATGCTGTGCATTGTGAAGAGAGATGTTTGATGCATTATAATAATGCTGTGCATTGTGAAGAGAGATGTTTGATGCACTGTAATAATGCCATGCATTGCAAAGAGAGAAGTTTGATGCATTATAATAATGCTGTGCATTGTGAAGAGAGATGTTTGATGCACTATAATAATGCTGTGCATTGCTAAGAGAGATGTTTGATGCATTATAATAATGCTGTGCATTGCAAAGAGAGATGTTTGATGCATTATAATAATGCTGTGCATTGTGAAGAGAGATGTTTGGTGTATTATAATAATGCTGTGGATTACTAAGAGAGATGTTTGATGCATTATAATAGTATTGTGCATTGTGAAGAGAGATGTTTGGTGCATTATAATAATGCTGCACATTGCTCATGCTAGCCTTACAGTCCAGAAAACACTCCAGCACACCGCTGTTGGCTTTATGCCAGACAAGTTAGTAGGTGCAATCCCCCTGCCCTCTACTCCCAGGACCAGACAATTCTATAGCACAAAAAAGGATAGGGGACCCCACAATGAAACAACGACTACAATGTTTTGGGATGTCCTGTCCCTTCCGTGCATATTAGGAGAGATTTGGTGCATTATAATAATGCTGTGCATTACTAAGAGAGATATTTGGTGCATTATAATTATGTGCATAATGCATTACATAGAAAGATATTGGTGCATTAGAAAAATGCTGTGCATTGCAAATAGAGATATTTTTTGTATTATAATAATGCTGTGAATTACTAAAGAGATATTTGGTGCATTAATATGTGCATTACTAAGATTATTTAGCACATCAGATTAATGTGCATTACATATTTTTTGTGCATTATAATAATGCTGTGCATTGTGAAGAGAGATGTTTGATGCATTATAATAATGCTGTGCATTGTGAAGAGAGATGTTTGATGCACTGTAATAATGCCATGCATTGCAAAGAGAAAGTTTGATGCATTATAATAATGCTGTGCATTGTGAAGAGAGATGTTTGATGCACTATAATAATGCTGTGCATTGCAAGAGAGATGTTTGATGCATTATAATAATGCTGTGCATTGCAAAGAGAGATGTTTTCATCACTTTAAATAATAATAGAGGTATTGTACTTTCGATCAGACCAGCAAAACATCCATTAAATGGTAAGCACATTCCATATACATTCCCTTAAGCAAATCCAATTTTATCATATATTATATTGCCTTAAATTAAAATATACCTCTTCAGCAGTTCATGATACATACACTGTCTGAAAGGTAATAGAATAAAATATTTAAGGGGAGGAGGTTAACATTGCCTCAGAGGGATACCATTCAGAGAAAATGCCAGGGCTTAAATGGAAAGTTTCATTAACTTGTAATTCTCATTTTACTTGGAATTTTGGACTAGATGTTCTTTATTATGCAGCATAGGGATACCAGATTGCAACTTTAACTCCCAGAATCCTCCAAACAGATAAGATTCTGGGAGTTGTAGTTTAAAGCTGTTTGCAGGTTGAACAAACCTGTTATTTTATAAAGGATGTAAAGTCAGCCTTCCAACTCAGCACTGCCAATGTTCTGTGTGTTTGTTTAAGAATCAAACAAGTTAAATAAATATTAGCCACTTTTGAAGAAAGTGCATTACAGCTTTAAAACCACGTGCAACCCCTTACTACAGTCTGGCAGGAATTCTTTTGACCTTGTAAAAGTCTCTGTGGGGGAAGGACCATACAAGGATTTTGCTAGGGAAGTAAAATGAAAATGAACAGTTCAGTACAGAACCCTTGTCTATTATTAGTATATTCCTCACAACCAACAAATGGCTCCAAATACAAATATTCCAGCAAACCGTGGCCTGTTACAAATATTCAGCAGAATCGTGGCCTGTTACAAATATTCCAGCAGAACCGTGCCTGTTACAAATATTCCAGCAGAACCGTGGCCTGTTACAAATATTCCAGCAGAACCGTGGCCTGTTACAATATTCCAGCAGAACCGTGGCCTGTTACAAAATTCCAGCAGAACCGTGGCCTATTACAAATATTCCAGCAAAACCGTGCTGTTACAAATATCCAGCAGAACCGTGGCCTGTACAAATATTCCAGCAGAACTGTGGCCTGTGCCATAGCTGCAACATAAAGTGTATAAAGGATAGGAACCATATATAGGGCTCCCAATATTCTATTTAAGGCTGAGGCACACTATTTGGCCACTAGCATGCGCTTTTTAGAACATGATGGGTTGCGTTGGGATCGCATGGTGGCCTAGTCCTTCCGAAGACTTGCAGTAAGTGCAATTTTGACAGAATATTAGCAAAAAATGGATTGCATGCAATTTACATAACTAAAATGTCATTGTGTATCCCAAAACGCAAACGCTCGTAGCGAACGCTCGGTTGGGACAATAGTCCCTCGGTGTGACCACCGTTACTGTAGTACACCAGTAAAACTAAAATTAATGCAGTTTAATGCAATCAATTTGCAATGCAATTACATTTATTCAGAGTGTATTCCAATCATCGGATGATCCGGTAACCCTAATCATTATGCATAACAGATCTATTTTTAGAACTATCCTGTCATTGACAGTAGAGCTGTTTTTTGATAGTTAAGCAGGAATAGAACCAAGTGTTGTATTACACCACATTATACATTACATTGGGACATTGATCAGCTTGGTTAAGAATATACATTTCAATTTACATTCTAAATGTTTATTCCTTATTAAACACTTAAACATGAAAGTCAAATTATCTGGTGCCATACAGGCTAGGCCACACCACAGCATTTTAACGTGCCATTCAATCGCGATCCAATCAAGCATAAAAAAGTGACATGAATGTGTGCTGCCTGCGTTTTTCCGCAATTGCATGTGCTCCGATTTGCAAAGTGCGCACCAAACACTAGACACACACGCACGCTTCTGGTGCAATAGCATGCACTGTAGTGGCATCACCTAAGGGCTAGGCCACACTAGCCCATTTTAATGTGCCATCCAATCGCGCAACAAAAAGGGCACACTAGTGGTTGGCCAATTGGTCTGGCCACACTAGTGCCCTGCTTTACAATGCAATCTGCTTTTTGAGCGCATGCAATTGCCATTTTTCAAGGATGCATCCACTCAAATTGTGCAAAGTTGCACGGATCGTGCATACTTTTCCTGTGTTCCGTCAAACTGACATTTAAAATATAGTTACACTTGTACAGTAGCTTTCCAACTTCATCCTCTCTGTGCTGGCATAACTGTACAAAGTAAATAAGGCAAGGCCACATTAGCGCTTATGATCGTGTTTTGCAAACTGTAACGCATGAAAAACACATGACGGACTAAACAATGTGGGTGGCCACACTGTGTGAGCTGCGATCCATTTTCATATACAAAGGTATACTCGCGAATAGCAGCGCAAAACACACTGTAACTTGCTGATCTTTCAGTGAACAGACTATTGTCCTATCTGAACCAGTGGTTTTTGAGGGAGACTGACTCACATGTTTTGGGTTTCCATAACAAATTTTGGGGGGCGAGAATCAATGTTATTAAGCCATATCCTTAATGATATAGTACGTATGCCTTGTTCCACTGCATTTTGTTTTATAATTAAACATAAAATTGAATCATAGTATTATCCCCTCACCAATAATGTTAATCTATAATAGTCTGGTCATCTGTCTATAACATTTATAGGTTAGAAGACTTTTCTGAAACATTGGACCATTTATTTCCCCTTTTTTTCATATAGGAGAATGGTCATAGTCCAACACCCCCCCGGACTCTTATTCTCTTATTAGTTTTAAAAAACATTCCACAATGTACTGACACACCTTTCAAGGACCCACTGGCAGGTATATATATCATATTTCGCACTTAAAGGGTATGTCCACCTGAAAATTAACATTGCCTAAAGTAAAGAGCCCATTTAAAATGCATGATACTTTATGGATTTTGTCTGTGGTGCCCTAGTTTGTCTGATGTATGTGCTGTAAGATCCGCTTGGCACATTGAATATTCATGTTGCTGCCTTCCCAATAGCAGGCAGTCCGACGTGCGCGCCATCCCGCACATGCGCAGATCCACCCATGCTGCGTGGACTCGTCGACTGCCCGGCTGAGGGATTAAAACGGAACATCTCGTTCGGAATGATTTGTAGGTCTCGGGTACACACACACACGCACGCCGCACGCACCACACACACACACAACACACACACACACACACACACTTTCCCCAGCCACAGAAATGGCAGACTTTATGTATGAACTCTTACGTCTGGATTGGATATTTAGATCTTGGGTCTATCTACACACACTCTCTCCTGCTTCCCCCAGCCACAGAAATGGCACACACACACACACACACCAGACTTTATGTATGAACTCTTACGTCTGGATTGGATATTTAGATCTTGGGTCTATCTACACACACTCTCCCTGCTTCCCCCACCAGAAATGGCCACACACACACACACACCACAACCAGACTTTATGTATGAACTCTTACGTCTGGATTGGATATTTAGATCTTGGGTCTATCTACACCACACCTCTCCCTGCTTCCCTTCCCCAGCCACAGAAATGGCACACTTTATGTATGAAACTCTTATGTCTGGATTGGATAATTTAGATCTTGGGTCTATCTACACACACAACTCTCCCTGCTTCCCCCAGCCACAGAAATGGCACACTTTATGTATGAACTCTCTCCTTTGTCTCTGCCAGCATTGTCTGTTTTACTACAGTTCTGACAATGCAGGAGAGGATCTGTTACATAAAAGCACAGGGTCAAGTGGGCGGGACCAAAACGCATGGTAATAGCCTCATTTAGTAATCAGCTCACTTCCTTATCCAGCACAGCTAAGGCCACACCCCAAAAACGAATAGAACTTCTAGAGACTGCTGCAAAGGTAGGGAATGGAATTTTTTCAAAGAAAAGGCAGGAAAGGCTTCTGGGGATGGGTACTAACTTATAATGAAAAAAAAAATTTTTTGATTTTGGTGATAGACATACCCTTTAAGCATTTTCACCACCTCAGACTTGGCGATTTTAATAGCCAAACTTAACGCAAGAACACACTTATCATGTTTTATAGAGTGGTTACCGTGTTTGAGAAATGGCAGTAATGATTTTTGCTTGCGGGTTATGTTGCTTAAAAATTTCAGAATTTAGTAATAATGGTGGCTAAATGGCTGCAAAAAGTTGACAAAGCTTATAAATATGCCCTCTGGTTATTATTTTACACTACCAGGTGTTACCGTTTTTCATTTTACATAACTGGGTGATTATATTATATGGGTGAGTATTAACCTATGCAGGTCCATAGGGCTAGGCCACACTAACGTGTTTTTCACGCATTTGCACACCGATTTGGCTTGTGATTTGGAATCTCAGGAACCCAAAATCCCTGCGATTTCCGATGCTATTTGCGCATGCGTATCCATTTTGGTAACCCACGCGATTACCATTTCTTGTGCAATTGCATACCTTTCCATAACGAAAAATAAAAACATTGCATGTGCAAACATGCGGCAATGCTCCTGAATCGCACAGGCAATCACGTGCGTTAAGTCACACGATGCATGTGCGATTCTGGCATGTTATAGTGGGGCCTCAGCCTTAATGTACAACCACCAATTTTATATCCACATTGTAAAAAAATAACCATCGTAATTAGCATCCATGGAGTAAAAAAAAGATAACAAAAGTTATTTTACAATATAACAATATCACTGTGAGCGGTACCATTATTTTACAATACCCTATGTTCTACATTTATGTCTATATGCCATTAATTAATTATTTTCTGCAGGGATTAAAAAAAACATATACTACTTCTAGCTCACTTTTCTTTGTAGTTTGCTGCCACGAGGGATTTATGTTACCTTTGAAACTTTTAGAAACATCGTATTGTTTCTCTCACTGAATTTTAATTATAATTAATTTGAGTTTTTTTTCCAGTATATATGCCTTATGAATTTGCTAGAGGAGCACATGCCATACCTCCCCCATGTCATTTAATTAAAAAACATTCCTCCAACTATAGCTGAACAGTCTTTTGAACATCATAGCGTTTAGAAACACCACATGACTTTTTAAAAGAGTTGCAATAGATAAGAATATATTCCTTGTATGGAGCATACTTACCTTCAGACGGATTTTGCTCCTCAGATTCCTTGTGGGTTTCTTGGCAGCAAACCACGGAACTACTGTGGACAATGATTGATCAGCGATCAGACTGTAGATTGCAAAGTAGATTTCTAAATCTTTATGTCCAGATGTCCTGTTCCAACACCTTAGCAATTGTATAAAATAAAGTATAAGGTATCCAAGACTCAAGGCAACCTCAACGGATGTTGCAAAGGATTTTATTGAGAGAAATTAGACAACATGTTTCAGGCTCTTATAGGTCCCTTTTCACTTGAAAAGGAGCTATAACAGTCTGAATCGTTGGATACCTTATATTTCATTTTATACAAATGTCTTATTATTCCTGTACTTCTAAGGGAACTACAAGGTGTGTAGTATGTTTATAAATTATGAAAAGGTATGGTGAAGGCAGTTCCAGGGAAAGGAGACTCCAAGGATATCTAAAAACACGCTTTTATTCACACATTACATGTTCGGACTCGTGGGTCTATCATTTGATAAAGGACCACAAGTCCGAAACATGTAATGTGAATAAAAGTGTTTTTGAGATATCCTAGGAGTCTCTATTCCCGGGAGCTGCCTTCACCCTACCTTTTCATTGTTTGACGTGATACGAACAGATCACTGCAGAAATCCAGGAGGAATTTGAAGGTTTTATGGGATGCGTTTTGCTTAATGTCTACATATGTTTATAAATTATAAATACATAGGGATAATGCGGAATATTTACATAGTAATATAAGGAAATAACGCCACCAAGGAGTTCCCTGACCATATAGATGCACAAGGCAGGTAAATCCTTACCCCCTTGTCTGTTTTCTCTAGTGTCCTAATTTTGGTTTCTTATTTTTTTCCCTTAATGATACATTATTTCTTTCTCCAGCATTGTATTAAGGGGAAGTTTAATGCAAACACATATACTTTTAATAAATAAGAGCAGTATTTTTCCATCCCAATGACCTTAACCTGACCATTCAGCATTTTGTCTTTGTATAATTAAAGGATATCTCCACTGAGGAAAAAGCATTTTTTGGGTTTTTTTATTTAAGTACACCATCCCCCAACCCTTCCCTTACCTTTCAAAATTCCCCTTCAATTGTTTGCAGCAGCATGGGAAAGTTGTGCTAGAACCTGGGGGGTGTGTCTCCCCTGTGCTGGGGTGCTGTCACTCAATGTGCATCATCATGGTAGCAGACACACCCACTTGGCTGCAGTAAAGGAATCCTTTCCTCCATGTCTCTGTAAGTTAATTTTTACAGCAGATCATGCAGGGAGAAACAGGGAAGGAAAGGTTAAAACCTCTTTCCCCAATACTGTAACAAAGGCAGGGGGAACTTGTGTTGTTTTTAATAAAGATTTTTTTGTGTCTAACTCTCAGGTTGAAACTCTGGGTGGTTGAAAATGTTTAATTTTATAGGGGATGCTGGGAATAGGCAATCTGGTATGGGGGTGGGTGGGAGAGAAACACAAGCAGATGTGAGAGGGTGTATTGGAAGACAGAAAAAGGTAGTACCTGATTACTCCTCCCATTAATTACTGAACTCTGTAAGCTGCTGTGATGGTCATGTGATTATTCCTCCATTACTCAGTGAACTCAGTAGCTTGAAGTGATATATGTGTGTGTGTAGTGTGTGTGTGAGTGTGTGTGTAGATTCAACCAACCAGTCGGAACAGACAGCAGTCCCGACGGATCCACACGTTCTGCGCATGCACTAAAGGAACAAGCGTGTTGGATATTTCCAGGCAGTCACTCAAAGTGGGCGGACGTGCACCATCCACAGCGTTCAGTAGAAACATTTGATTTCTTCTAAACTACTGTTCAAGAACACAGGATACTGCAGGTATATTTCCAACTTACACATATCTATCCTTACAACCCAGGTCACTTTTATCAGTGGAGATACCCTTTAAATGTTTCTGAAATTCTGACTTCCTGTTTGCAGACAGTATGGTCTTGTCCTTGACCCAGCGCCTGTGTTGATTTAGTTGCTCAGTAGAGATCTGAGCATGTTTGACCCATTCAGTAGAAATAACTGTTGTGGACATTCCAAGGTAGTATGCATTCTGGGAGAAGAAGGACCATTACAGAACCTGAAATGTCAGCTCACTGATGTCAACAGCAGGGAAAAGCAAGGGTAAAAATTCAACTGATTTTTCAAAATCGAAGAGAATATGTAGACTATGTATATAATATAAAACTAAGATTTTTTAAAAAAATTATATTTTCCCACTGGAACTGGACCAATTGGAAGTTTTATTTGATGTCCATCCATTTAACTCATGTTTGAAATATTAATAATGTTTACACTGATTGTTCTAAAATCATGTTCTTAACTAAGATTTGATTAGTTATGAAAGGAATGCAAGTACAAATAGAACGTATAGTGACTACAAGGTAAATGTATAACATTCCATTTCATGTTATGGAAGTCCCCACACAGATCAAAAGGAATGCATGGGAAATTACTGAGCTAGAAAGAGTACTGCTCTAATTCTACTATCTCTGGCATTTTTGGCAGCTTATCCTACATAATTTTTTTCTGTGGCTTCCCTTGGCATAATGAATGCATTTAATGTGTTTTACTAGAATATCTATTTATATCAAATTGGATCCCCCTTTGACCATGTCACTTTACAGCTCATTACATTTTCGTTTAATGAGTAACATACATATTTGAGTGTTTCAAATAGTATCTGTTGTCACTATAATGGAAAATTTAGAACAGAATAAATCTACAAGGTTAGCATTCTACAAGGACCCATAAAATTAGATAAAAACCTAATGAATGTCATACTGCGCCAAATATTTGGAACAACACTTTGTACTATCAAAGGAAATTTTTATTATATTAGGGGAGCAGTATTTTTCATTGCAGTATACAGAAATAGAAATACTGTTATTGCTTTCAAAAGATCAAAATAAAATTCCTTTCATTCCAAGATCATATTGGATAAAAATGCAGGCAAGAATGTAAGATGCAAACTATAGTTGTGTTTTAATAATGTGCATTTCTAAGACAGATTCTGTACAATGTATAATGTTTAGTGGTATGTATAGTTTATTTTATATGCCACTTGGGGATTCAGCATTGTACAATTAAAAATACAATTAAGTCATACAAGGAGGACCAAATATACATAAATAAATAGTTCAGTACATAATAATTGTAAAATATATAAGTGCTTGTGCCTTGCCACAAGATGAAAGGAGGTCCCTGCGGTAGAGCTTACAATCTATTTAATATGTATTGCTAAGGGAGATATTTTTTTGGTGCATTATAATAATGTACATTACTAAGAGATATTTGGCGCATTAGATAAATGTGCATTATTAGGAGAGATTTGGTGCATTATAATAATGCTGTGCATTACTAAGAGAGATATTTGGTGCATTATAATTATGTGCATATATGCATTACATAGAAAGATATTTGGTGCATTAGAAAAATGCTGTGCATTGCAAATAGAGATATTTTTTGTATTATAATAATGCTGTGAATTACTAGAGAGATATTTGGTGCATTATATATGTGCATTACTAAGATATATTTAGCACATCAGATTAATGTGCATTACTAAAATATATTTTGTGCATTATAATAATGCTGTGCATTGTGAAGAGAGATGTTTGATGCATTATAATAATGCTGTGCATTGGGAAGAGAGATGTTTGATGCACTGTAATAATGCCATGCATTGCAAAGAGAGAAGTTTGATGCATTATAATAATGCTGTGCATTGTGAAGAGAGATGTTTGATGCACTATAATAATGCTGTGCATTGCTAAGAGAGATGTTTGATGCATTATAATAATGCTGTGCATTGAAAGAGAGATGTTTGATGCATTATAATAATGCTGTGCATTGTGAAGAGAGATGTTTGGTGTATATAATAATGCTGTGGATTACTAAGAGAGATGTTTGATGCATTATAATAGTATTGTGCATTGTGAGAGAGATGTTTGGTGCTTATAATAATGCTGCACATTGCTCATGCTAGCCTTACAGTCCAGAAAAACACTCCAGCACACCGCTGTTGGCTTTATGCCAGACAAGTTAGTAGGTGCAATCCCCCTGCCCTCTACTCCCAGGACCAGACAATTCTATAGCACAAAAAAGGATAGGGGACCCCACAATGAAACAACGACTACAATGTTTTTGGGATGTCCTGTCCCTTCCTCAGGCATACTAGCCATACCCTGACTTGATGTAACACGTTTCAAGGCTCACTCTCCGACAGATTGTGAATAAGAGTAACATGGGGGCAGTGGTGGTTTTTTCCCTTCCCGTGTACTTCAAGTTTCCTGGCCAGAGCATGGTGTGTGATTGACCATATGTCAGTTGCAAAGTTGCATCAGGCCAGGTGGTTTTCCATTGCGTGTAATCTAAGAGAGCTAATGGGCATTATAATAATGCTGTGCATTAAAGGGCATGTCCACCCTAAATTAAAACTTTTGCCAGGTAATAGAATACCTCCCCAGCCCCAACCGCTATAAAATTAATTTAAGAAAGTCCCCAGTTCTTTACTTACCTTCCTCTCTCCTCCGGCACCCGGCCCGGCCTTCTGCTTGCGAGACACGCAAGCAGGGGGCGGGACTGGCAGCCGCGTCCGTGATTGGCTGACAGGCCAATCACGGAATGCCGGGGGAGCGAGGGATGGTAAGTACAGTTCTGGGGACTTTCTAAAATAATTTTTATTCGGTTGGGCGGGGAGAACATATTTTATTAGGTGGCCAAGGGGTTTTATGGTAGGGGGAGGGATAGCAAAACGGGGGGAGAGGGAGGGAGAGGTAGGGGGAGAAGGGCTTCAGTACGCATGCCAAACTTCTCCCGGAGGCCAGGTAGGAGGCAGAGTCCTATATGGACTCTGCTATCCTCCTGGTGGGCAGTTTTTGGGACTTTCTGGGGGGACTACAGGAGAACCATATGGGCTGGGAGTGAGGTAAGGATTTTATTACACTACATGATGGGGCCATCATGGGGGGGATTATAGTTTTGGGGGTGGACATGCCCTTTAATAAGAAAGCCAAGCCAGTAAAAATTCTGGAAATGTAATTAAATTAAAACACAGCCTCTAAATGATGTTACACACATGAACTGAAAGCAGAAATATTAAGGGTATGCCACCTCCAACCGACAAACGATTTCTAAAAACATACTTACAGTCCTTTGCTATCGTGGCTGTCTCTGCCTGGCCGTTTGCCAGAAACTGCAGATAATAGATTTGCCTGCCAGCAATACAGAGGAGCGGGGGAAGAAGCAATGTAAGTATGTTTCTGATGCTTTTTTTTTTTTTTTTTACTATTTTACTGTACAATAACACAATACAAAAAAGTCATACAAGGGGAACAAATACATAAATAGTTCAGTACATAAATATATGAATTATATAAAGAAATATAAGTACAAGAGCTTTGCCACAAGAGGAAAGGAGGTCCCTGCCCTGTAGAGCTTACAATCTAGATAGGAGGGTAACATACAGATGCAAAGGAAAGGGTATAAGTGCAGGAGTAAGACTTATGCAGTGCAAATAAAACAATCATATATTGTGCGGGTACCAGATAGGTAGGATGCAAGGGTAGATTTAAACTGCTGATTAGGTTTCTTGGCGTAGATAGAGGGGGAATAGAATTCCAGAGTATGGGAGCCACAAGAGACAAAGGTTAAAGTGAGAGGAAGCCGTACGAGTGGGGGGTCTGTAATGAAGCTGGTTCTGATGATCAAAGGGTGCAGGCAGGAGCATATGGGGTAGGGGCGTCTCTAGAGTCTGAGAAGATCAGGGGCACTTTTGGGCACTCTATGTGCTGCATGCAGCTCGGTGAAATATTTTAGGCCACACCCTCCCCCCCTCTCAAATAAGCCACAGCCACTAGGTACTTAATAGAGATAGACAGAGAAACAAAACAGACAGACAAATATAGACAAACCATGAGTAGATGCACAGCCAGGAAGTTATAAACGAAAGACAGAAATAGACAGACAGAGGTGTAGACAGAGAGTAAACAAATTAATGACACAGAGGCACAGTATTCCATTATACTGGTAGAAAACTGGCAATTTCAGTATATACTGGAGCAAACTGTAAATTTCAGTATTACTGGTAGCAAACTCAAAATTTCAGTATATACTGCTAGCAACCTGGCATTTTCATTATACTGGAAGCAAACTGGCAATTTCATTATATACTAGTAGCGATGGGCATTTCATTACATAATGTTAGTCATGGGCATTTCATACATACTGAAGCCATGGGCATTCATCAATACTGGTAGCCATGGGCATTTCATTCATACTGGTAGTCATGGGCATTTCATACATACTGGTAGCCATGGGCATTTCATTACATAATGGTATCAATGGGACTTTTTCACATACTAGTAGCCATGGCATTTTATTACATGCTGGTAGCCTGGGACTTTTTCACATACTAGTAGCCTGGGCATTATTACATATGGAAGCCATGGGCATTTTATACATACTGGAAGCCATGGGCATTTTATTACATACTGGTAGCCATGGGAATTTTATCAAAACTGGTAGCCATGGATACTTCATTAAATACTGGTAGCCATGGGCATTTCATTACATATTGGTAGCTATGGGGAATGTTTGATGCATTATAATAATGCTGTGCATTGTGAAGAGAGATGTTTGGTGTATTATAATAATGCTGTGGATTACTAAGAGAGATGTTTGATGCATTATAATAGTATTGTGCATTGTGAAGAGAGATGTTTGGTGCATTATAATAATGCTGCACATTGCTCATGCTAGCCTTACAGTCCAGAAAACACTCCAGCACACCGCTGTTGGCTTTATGCCAGACAAGTTAGTAGGTGCAATCCCCCTGCCCTCTACTCCCAGGACCAGACAATTCTATAGCACAAAAAAGGATAGGGGACCCCACAATGAAACAACGACTACAATGTTTTGGGATGTCCTGTCCCTTCCTCAGGCATACTAGCCATACCCTGACTTGATGTAACACGTTTCAAGGCTCACTCCGACATGATTGTTGAATCAGAGTAACATTGGGTGCAGTGGTGGTTTTTTCCCTTCCCGTGTTACTTCAAGTTTCCTGGCCAGAGCATGGTGTGTGATTGACCATAATGTCAGTTGCAAAGTTGCATCAGGCCAGGTGGTTTTCCATTGCTGTGTAATCTAAGAGAGCTAATGGTACATTATAATAATGCTGTGCATTAAAGGGCATGTCCACCCTAAATTAAAACTTTTGCCAGGTAATAGAATACCCTCCCCCAGCCCCAACCGCTATAAAATTAATTTAAGAAAGTCCCCAGTTCTTTACTTACCTTCCCTCTCTCCTCCGGCACCCGGCCCGGCCTTCTGCTTGCGAGACACTGCAAGCAGGGGGCGGGACTGGCAGCCGCGTCCGTGATTGGCTGACAGGCCAATCACGGAATGCCGGGGGAGCGAGGGATGGTAAGTACAGTTCTGGGGACTTTCTAAAAATAATTTTTATTCGGTTGGGGCTGGGAGAACATATTTTATTAGGTGGCCAAGGGGTTTTATGGTAGGGGGAGGGATAGCAAAACGGGAGGGAGAGGGAGGGAGAGGTAGGGGGAGAAGGGCTTCAGTACGCATGCCAAACTTCTCCCGGAGGCCAGGTAGGAGGCAGAGTCCTATATGGACTCTGCTATCCTCCTGGTGGGCAGTTTTTGGGACTTTCTGGGGGGACTACAGGAGAACCATATGGAGCTGGGATGTGCGGTAAGGCTTTTAGTACACTACATGATGGGGCCATTACTGGGGGGGATTATAGTTTTGGGGGTGGACATGCCCTTTAATAAGAAAGCCAAGCCAGTAAAAATCTCTGGAAATGTAATTAAATTAAAACACAGCCTCTAAATGATGTTAAACACCATGAACTGAAAGCAGAAAATATTAAAGGGTATGCCCACCTCCAACCGACAACCGATTTCTAAAAACATACTTACAGTCCTTTGCTATCGTGGCTGTCTCTGCCTGGCCGTTTGCCAGAAACTGCAGATAATAGATTTGCCTGCCAGCAATACAGAGGAGCGGGGGAAGAAGCAATGTAAGTATGTTTCTGATGCTTTTTTTTTTTTTTTTTTAGCTATTTTACTGTACAATAAACAAATACAAAAAAGTCATACAAGGGGAACAAATACATAAATAGTTCAGTAATAAATATATGAATTATATAAAGAAATATAAGTACAAGAGCTTTGCCACAGAGGAAGAGAGGTCCCTGCCCTGTAGGGCTTACAATCTAGATAGGAGGGTAACATACAGATGCAAGGAAAGGGTATAATTGCAGGATTAAGACTTATGCAGGGCAAATAAAACAATCATATATTGTGCTGGTTACCAGATAGGTAGGATGCAAGGGTAGATTTAAACCTGCTGATTAAGGTTTCTTGGCGTAGATAGAGGGGGAATAGAATTCCAGAGTATGGGAGCCACAAGAGACAAAGGTTTAAAGTGAGAGGAAGCCGTACGAGTGGGGGGTCTGTACTGAAGCTGGTTCTGTGATGATCAAAGGGTGCAGGCAGGAGCATATGGGGTAGGGGCGTCTCTAGAGTCTGAGAAGATCAGGGGCACTTTTGGGCACTCTATGTGCTGCATGCAGCTCGGTGAAATATTTTAGGCCACACCCTCCCCCCCTCTCAAATAAAGCCACAGCCACTAGGTACTTAATAGAGATAGACAGAGAAACAAACAGACAGACAAATATAGACAAACCATGAGATAGATGCACAGCCAGGAAGTTATAAACAGAAAGACAGAAATAGACAGACAGAGGTGTAGACAGAGATAAACAAATTAATGACACAGAGGCACAGTATTCCATTATACTGGTAGAAAACTGGCAATTTCAGTATATACTGGTAGCAAACTGTAAATTTCAGTATATACTGGTAGCAAACTCAAAATTTCAGTATATACTGCTAGCAACCTGGCATTTTCATTACATACTGGAAGCAAACTGGCAATTTCATTATATACTAGTAGCGATGGGCATTTCATTACATACTGTTAGTCATGGGCATTTCATTACATACTGATAGCCATGGGCATTTCATCACATACTGGTAGCCATGGGCATTTCATTTCATACTGGTAGTCATGGGCATTTCATCACATACTGGTAGCCATGGGCATTTCATTACATAATGGTATCAATGGGACTTTTTCACATACTAGTAGCCATGGCCATTTTATTACATGCTGGTAGCCATGGGACTTTTTCACATACTAGTAGCCCTGGGCATTTTATTACATACTGGAAGCCATGGGCATTTTATTACATACTGGAAGCCATGGGCATTTTATTACATACTGGTAGCCATGGGAATTTTATCAAAACTGGTAGCCATGGATACTTCATTAAATACTGGTAGCCATGGGCATTTCATTACATATTGGTAGCTATGGGCATTTTATTACATACTATAGCCATGGTGATTTTATCAAAACTGGTAGCCATGGGCATTTTATCACATACTGGATGCCATGGGCATTTTATTACATACTGGTAGCCATGGGCATTTTATCAAAACTGGGAGACATGGGTATTTCATCAAATACTGGTAGCCATGGGCATTTCATTACATACTGGTAGCTATGGGCAATTTAATACATACTGGTAGCCATGGGACTTTTTCACATACTAGTAGCCATGGGCATTTTATTACATACTGGAAGGCAAGGGCATTTTATTACATACTGGTAGCCATGGGAATTTTATCAAAACTGGTAGCCATGGGTATTTCATCAAATACTGGTAGCCATGGGCATTTCATTACATACTGGTAGCTATGGGCATTTTATTACATACTATAGCCATGGTAATTTTATCAAAACTGGTAGCCATGGACATTTCATTACATAATGGTAGCAATGGGCATTTCATTACATGCTGGTAGCCATGGGAATTTCATCAACAAATATGTGATAAAATTCCCATGGCTACCAGTATGTAATGAAATGCCAATGGCTACCATTATGTAGTAAAATGCCCATGGCCACCAGTATGTGATGAAATGCCCATGGGCATTTCATCACATAATGGCAGCAAACTGTCAATTTCATTATATACTGGGCTGGGTAGGCTATAACTCACCCCATTTGCAGTGCAGCAGCTGGAGGCCAGAATTCATTCCAGACACATAGAGGCAGTGCAGGGACGGCAGTTCCTAATAGTCCTTTGCGGTTGCATGGTGCATCACCGCGCAGCCACAAAGGACTACTGGGAAAGGAGATTTGGGGCACCTCTATCAGGTAAGCTATGTTAAACCATCGGGGGCGCTTTGCCAAACATCCGAATGTTTTAACATAGAGATGCCACTGATATGGAGACACTAGCGCATGTCACAGTACCTCCCAGAGGTTCTGGGGGTGGACATGCCCTTTAATTATGTTTATTTCAAATGTACAGCGAACTGGGCATACTATTTTGACCCATATAAATATCCATGTCATACACAAAATGGACTTATTTATAAATCCTGCATGTAGTGCACTATGAAGCCCGGCAGCAGGTGATGAAGAATCGATTGTACTGTGCTGGAACTGCAAGTTTTGATCATAAGAATGGCAAAATCTGCAGAGGCGGCAGAAGTGATTACATCATTCTGGTGACAATAGAGTCTGAGGACAGGCTGAGGCCAATGGACAGAGATCTCAGCTGTGTGTAAAGCATTACGTACTTCCCCAAATGCTTAATTAATTTTTAAATAAAAAAGGATTTACATTATATTAAATTTATATTAAAGGGTATCTCCACTCAAAAGGTATACTTTCCTTTTTTAAATGAAGAACTGGAGGTAAATATATTACCTCCTGCTCTTTAATTAAACAGCCAGGAGCGAACATAGAGAACTTACCCGCAATAGCGCTCCTCCACTATTCCTCTGACAGGCCCCAACACGCCTCCCAATGTTTGCACATGCAGTGCAAGGCAACAGCAGGACTTGTCCGGGTAACAGCGGAGGAGTGCAATTGCGTGTAAGTTCTCTCTGTTCGCTCCAGTCTCCTGGCTTTGAAGAGCAGCAGGTAAAACATAGCTCCTTTACCTACAGAAAAAAGGTAAGTATACATTTTGAGTGGAGATACCCTTTAATCATTTAATTACTTTTGTCATATTATATTCTTGAGTTTTCAGTTAACTAAATGGTTAGCACTCATGTCTTGCAGGATTGATGTCCTGAGTTTGATTCCACCCATGGACACATCTGCTTTGATTCCACCCATGGACACATCTGCAAGTAGTTTGTATGTTCTCCTTGTGCTTGTTTCATCTGGGCATTCCAGGTTCCTCCACAATCATAAAGACATAGGCTGTATGAGACAAATAAATGTGCCTAGATTGTGAGCTCTTTGGGGTAGGGCAGTGTAATATGTGATAAATGTCACATGTGGCTACCTATACTTATTGCAAGTATTTTGTAAGAGACAAAACATCTTGAGCGACCTAAGCCTAACTCAGGAGATAACAGAGTACTCTGATCGAGTTAAAAGTGGCAAGGAATACATGAACTACTAAATACTTTACATTGGTATTGTCCCAGAAATAAAGGGTGTTCTTTATGTGGCATTCACAGAGCCCTTTTAAAAGTACTGTATGGATTCTCAACATTAACAGTAAGTTGAGCAAAAATTGGAATGTTCACCCTGTGCTTTTCTTTGTTTTCTCCATGTCCTCTGATTATTTACATCAGACATAAAGATATGTTCTGCGTATAAGATTAACATTTTTATTCGGGGCCTGATTTGAATGAATAAATAATTGTAAAATGCTGCATAATATGTTCGGCTCTATGTAAGAAAATAATTATATGCATATTGGTTTATTAGTCATATTATATCATTCATATATTTTAAAAACTAATTTAGCTTCACTGAAATCACTCACTCTAACCCTTTCGTTATTAAATATATTATTTTTCACTGACTTTTGCCATAGAATGCACTGAAGAAATATTTAGTATGACTTCTAGAAAGAGCTGTGCATGAGTGAGACTGGGTCTAATAGGGCAACTGTACATGTCTGTGTCTCAGCATACCCTGACCTGTGACCCAGAATTAACCTCTACAGAAAACACACATTCTGCTGTAGATAAATATACCAAACAGAGAATGTGGCCTTTGTGTAAAAGACAACATTCTCTGTCTGTACAGGAAATCCTTGTTTGTTGAATGGCCCAGTGGATGCTGAGTCTGCCCATTTTCTTCATGTCCCAATGTTCATTCTTGTTTATAATCTTTAGCACAAAAGGGTAAAATGCCACCTGATTTCACTCTACTTTTGCTAAATAATTTGCAAAAACACAACACTCTACATGTCTCTTTTGAGCCCCTATAAATTAAGATAGTCTGGTGTTTAAAATTACCATTTCATTTTGGCTGTTTGTTATATCAAAGTATGGGGGAAAGTGTGTGTTGTATGCTTAAGCAACAGAGATAAGCATGCATAGGACAAATACCCAGTTTCACCTAATGCACACATGATATTTTGACTGCGGCTCACTGGGGAAAATGTCAAGGCCATGAATTGCCAGGAATCTGGCCTGACTAAAATTAACAGGATACAAACAATATATATATCTCCTCAAAGGGCAATTATACTGCTCTAAACCTCCCACCCCGATAGCACCCAGGGTTTGCTCTACATGTCCCATACCATGCACCATGCATTTAATTCCAGAAATGTATTAAATAAGATTTTATGAGCTAACTAAAACCTAGGTAGTTGTGCCTCTGCTAACTATTGTATACTGATTATGTAATATAATTCATATTTTATTATTACAAACCAATATAGCACAGATAATCAATATCCTGGCATAATCATTATTTACCATAAGATATAGTACACACTAGCAAAAGCATTGAGCAAAATTACAAGTTTGGTAGCTCATACACTGTCACCAATCTACAATCAAGATATATGGATCTTACAGATTCTGACTGCCATCTTTTGAAAGATTGGTACTGTGTGTACTCGGCTTTAGAGTGAATCTGAATTACAAGTCAGCAAATAGTTAGAGATGTAATCATCGCTCTGTGTGTAGAAAAAAAATAAAAACTGAGCACAGTATTCTCAGGATTTAAACAAAAGACAATAGTCTATTTGCAGAACATGGGGGCAGGGAACAAGTGTTTCATAAAAGAATATTGTTCTTTCATATATAAACACGTTATTCAGCTAAACAAAAAGCATGTAAACACTATTAAACCACCCATCTTGCATCTTGAAATGAATTATTGCTCATTTATTTATATGCTATATTTTGTAATAGTGGGTGAGCGGGACTTTCATTGCTATTTGTTGCTATTTATAATGCAATTTAATTTACAACTGAATCAGGGTTGTGATTTAAGGTGGCAACAGCCCAGGCCCCAACCTCTAAAGCATACCAAATATCCATTTTAACCATGTTGTTTAAACAAAAAATACTAATGTCTGATATCTAATCAACAATTGCAGGTATCCCACTACTCCCGTATCTTCCGGGAGTCTCCCGCAAATCGAGGTGGTCTCCCGATCTCTCGCAACAGAGAAAAGTCCTGAATCTCCTCCATGTTACGCCCCCTTTATGTGCGTCACGCCCCTGGACCACCCATGCCCCTAACCCCGCCCCACCCCTAGCATGTATGCCCCGCCCACTGTGTGACGTTAATGACATCACAGCGTAGCCACGCCCCCTGGGCCACCCTGCCCGGAAGGACATTGGGACATTGCTACAGTATCTGGGTATGCTTTGATTGGTCAGTGGATGGTAGAAAGACTCCCCGGGGGGGCCTACCAGCTTTACTACAACAGTGGACTATATGCAGGAAAATTCATCACAGTTATGGATTTCTATATTATCTTAGTTATGAGGCTTGAATGCAGGCAAGTCAAATCCTATTCTATCTCCAAAAGCAATGTTTGATAAGTAAATAGCATATTTATTGGCTTAAATGTGCAGACATCACACTATCACAGGTACTATATAGAAGAGGACTGCTAAACCAGATCAATGATCCCAACTCGATTTAGGTCCTAACGATGGGTACTTTTTTTGGAAGGGGGGCAGGTAAAACCAGCATTGTTGTCCTTTAAAGGGTAACTGTGGTCTCAAATTCTTCCAAACTAGTAAGGATTATATAAAAAGCCTTCCATGACACCTTCAAAATAAAACCTAAATCACATCTCTAGATAAAATTTGTGAGAAATTATTGCTTCAAAAGTTCAGCAATGTAACTTCCTGGTTGAACTCTTCCTGTTTTTAGCCATGTGACCAGCTTGTAGTCATGTGACCAGCCTTTGCCTGCATTAATACGCTCCCCTTCTCAACTGTCAATTTTTTCCTCAGGTACTTCCTGATTTCCCCAGCAATAAGTCTCAACTGAGCATGCTTCTCCCCCCGGGGAAAAAGGGCCGGCAGAGGTCAGGTGATGTCACTCAACCTACTGGAAGCAGAAAGTTTGAACATTCACCCCAATGTACTTTCTCACAGGTTCCAGCCAGAGATGTGATTGTTGGCTCAGTGTAAAGGAAATATTGCAGGCTTTCATTTAACCCTAACTTGTTTTGAGACCACAGTTGCCCTTTAATATCTCTGTAATCAAAGGTTGGTTTTGTAGTTTTTCTGCAAATAGCACTGTAGAAACCCAAACCTTATTTACAAATCTATGTGTGCTGGGCATGAACATGAGGGCATCTTCTATTTACAAGTCTGTGTGTGCTGGACATGAGGGCACCCTATATTTACACGTCTATATAGGCTGGGCATCTTATTGTTACAAGTCTGTATGGGCACATGTTATATTTACAAGTCTTTGTCTGTGCGGGCTGGGAATCTTATATTTACAAGTTTGTGTGGTCACATCTAATATTTACAAGTCTGTAAGTTCACATCTTATATGTACAAGTCTGAGTGGGTATATCTTATATTTACAAGTCTGCGTAGTCACATCTTATATTTACAAGTCTGTTTTGTAGGCACTTATATTTACCAGTCTGTGTTGTGGGCAGTTATATTTACCAGCTCCCAAGGTAGTGTTAAATGAGCAAACCATGCCCACCTCCACATGCCATGTCCACTTTTTTAGCAGAGCAGGAAGATACAGGGGTGGCTTTAAAGCGTATGTCCAACCCCCCAAAAAACTTGTGTGTATAGAATAATTGCCCCCCAAAACATGATGTCTCAGACAATCACAAAAACTGCTGCCATTCCAGACCCTTCTGCAAGTTCTGTGTATGGGCAAGGCACAGAGGGAACAAGGGCTAGGTAATTTAGAATTACTTTTGATAACTTTAAATGTTGCAAAGTCAAGGTTTTAAGGGAAAAGGTTTTTTTGGGGGGTGGACATACCCTTTAAATATTTGTTTCAGGTGACAAAAGGTCTAGAAAGACTAAAACCTGACTAAAACCATGTTGGGTCAAAGGGTAGAAAATTAAATAAACTCAGGTATGCTAGAGAAGGCTTGGGCTATAGGTTGGTGTAGGCTTACAGGTATAGCATAATAAGCATACTCAGGATATATAACCTTATCTTAAATGCCAGTGGTAAAAAGTCTACAGGGTAGCGGGGAAGAAGAATCATTCTGAGAAATACAATGTCAGCAATAAACATTGACCTTGATACAAGAAACTGGATGAATGTCATAATGTCAGGATAAACTGATTTTCAAAAAAAATAAACATATGTGTGATAACAGATAGCATACCTCAAAACTAAATTTAGAAACCAATTAAAACTTATTTTGGAGTATTCTGGCTTGTAAGAATGTACTTGGTATGCAGCCTTGCATAGCATAATAGTCACAAGGGTTTATAGTTTTTTTCTACTATAGCTATAAACATTGTACATTGATGTACATTGTACATTGATTCCTAAATATAAAGGCAAATTGCTCTTTATTGCATTAAATGTATTCACATTTACTATCAATTATCACTGCTATCTACCATCATTACTATCTATTATCACTGCTATTTACTATCACTCCTATCTACTATCACTGCTGACTACTATTAATACTATCTACTAACAAAAGTGGTATACCACATTTGTTATTTTTTTTATTTCAAAAGGGTTACCTGTATACATTTTGATTGGCTAACACGGTAAACCACATTTTTTCTGCGTTTACTATCTATAATCACTACTTTCTATAAATCTGTAAACTATAAACTGTCTACTATCACTGCTCATTACTATCACTACTATCTACTATCAAAACTATCTATGATTATCTACTTTAACTTCTATCTACTATTACTAGTATCTACTATCACTACTATCTAATATTACTTCTCTCTACTATTACTACTGTCTACTACAGTGTTTCTCAAACTTTTTACCCCTACATAAAATAATGATAGTATATAAATTCTCTGCTGGGGATGGGTCTATACCAGTGTTTCAATCATTATTACAATCAATAATGTCTACTATTACTACTTTCTGCTATCACTATCTACAATCAATATTATCTATGACTACTATCTACTATCACTACAATCTACTATCACTATCTACTATCACTTCTATCTGGTGATAGATATAACTATTACTGATCTAAGCATGCTTTATATCCTCTAGAGGGTTGGGGCACTGGATTTAGGGTGCACTAGTCCTACTGGCAATTTTTGGAAGTAGGTTTCTTATAATGTCTAAAATTATGAGAAGAAAAGGCTGCAATCCAGGGTGCTGAATTGCTGTCCTGTGTTCTCAAAAGGGTTTTTTACCTTTTGTTTTACTTAAGGCTGAGGCCACACTAGGATGCACGGTAGCATGCGGGAAATGCACCAACACTCGTGTATGCTTTTTAACATTTGATCGAATAGCATGTTAAAACTTGTTTTTGTGTCCTAGCCCTTAAAAACCACTTCAAACTAATAATGCAAAATAGTATAAAAGGAAAATTAAAGTTATAAATTTAATGAGCCTTAAAGTAATTTATAATCACTAACTAGCAGATAATTCTATTCTGTAGGTTTATGGGTTTTCCCCCTTTCTGCAGCCTGGCATCCAAAGGCTATTTTGTGATATGGTTGTTGCCACAATCATAAATTTACAATTGCAGATGTAAATCTACAATTGTTGTCGTAAAGCTTGTGGTTGTCAATTTACTCAGTTAAAAAAAAGTTTGATAAGACACACATTTAAAATGATGTGCTTACACTCTGATGGATGTGGCCCAGGTGCAGCTCAGCCCCGTGCCATTCGTAGAATAAACAGGTGAAACACTGTCCCTCATCAGCAATGAATAGAAGCTCCAGTTAAACCGGTGCACAGGGCGAGATGCCCAAGAAAAAAAGGTAAGCGACACTCGCCGCTCCTTTCCTTTGGTCAAGCAAGGAAAGGATCCTGCACACTCCCAATATAACACAATTCAATGCTGGGTGCTCCAGCGTAGTGGCAAACTCACATATGTAGAGAAGAAATGCTGTGCACACCAGTCTTTATTCGCAGTAGGTGTTTATTACATCAGTATAACACCATGTAACGTTTCGGCGAAATTGCTTCCGCCTTCATCAGACACATACCACATTTCCTTTGGTCCGGGTGCGAAGGGCGTTGTCAATTTACTCAATTGTAGATTTCGGATCACCCATACAATACCATGGTGGTACTTTAAGGCCGAGGTCTTAATTTTAGGATAACCCATGGTATTGCAAATTTGCAATACCGCTGTTTTTTAAATATGTCCCCTAGTGAGTAACAACTGGTTTTCTAACTGAAGTCACAAGGGGGATAGTCATTTGACAGCTCTGGCAGGGTAACGAACTGGGAGGGAAGGTAGTGAATTAACTATGTGCAGCTAAGGATTTAGGTCTCTAGTGCACACTCTAAAAAAAGCAAGAAACATACAGATTACTTCCAGAATGCAGCGGATTTCAGAGGTAACACAGATATCTGCTAATTAGCAATTATAGAACTTATTTAGATTTGATTTTCTTTTTAAAATGTTACAACTTCTCAAACTGCAATAAAGTGTGTCTATGTGTATTTATTTATCTGTGCATATCCCAGCAATTAAACAAGAAAAACAAGAACATTTTGTCTATTAACATAGACTTACATTAATCATGTACACATCTCATGAACATCAGATTGAATTGTTATTTATAAAGCACATTGTGATATTAAGAAATGCTGCAATTCTTCTTCCCCTGGTGTCCAATCATTGTTAGTGATTGCTATTCTGCTTTTTGTTGATATGGGTTTAGGTGAGGGTGTGGATACTTTGCTTTTTGCAAGAAGGGTGGAAAGAAAGTCACGTTGATATATATTATTAGTCATCTACATTTCAAACAAGTTTCTCCTTCCCTTTATAGCAGTTTACTTTGTAACTCCACCTTCTTTGCTCAAAAGACATCTAGAATTAAAGGGAAAGTTCAGTGGAAAATATTTTTATATTCTTATTATTTCTTAGTTGTTATTTCTTAGTCATTTAATTCTTAGTTTATATTATGCAAACATAGTTATTCTACAGTGAACATACTCTTACATTTTGAAAAATCAGTTGAATTTATACTTCTTGCTATTCCCAGTTGTTGACATTAGTGAGCTGACATTTCAGGTTCTGTAATGGTCCTTCTTCTTCCCAGAATACACACTACCTTGGAATGTTCCTAACATTAATTTCTACTGCTTGGCTGTTGGATGGGTCAAACATGCTCAGATCTCAGATCCCAGGTGCTGGGTTAAGGGCAAGAACATAAAGGACTCTATTAGTGGTCCTGCAAACAGGAAGTTGGTATTTTGGAAGCATTTAACAATACACAGACAAAATGCTGAATGGGCAGGTTAAGGTCATTAGGATGGAAAAATAATGTTCTTTTTTCATAAAAGTATATTTAATTTAACTGAAGTTTCCCTTTAACTCTTTCTGCAAAATGTATCCTGTAAACAAAGAATAACAAAATATATGAGTTTTTTTTGCAGATAAGATTTCTTACTTAAAGGTCGATACACACATGAACAAGAAAGGGATGTTACCATTGGTATCGTCCCTTTCTCATTTGTGTGTGTACGCTTTGCGAACGTTCTGAAATGCCTACAAAAATGTTAATGCCCACAGTCGTCTTCTTGTACTTAAAGTATAGGGAGTCGGCTGTAGCTGAGGGAAACCTGCAGTCCAGAGCGATATCCCTATGCTTTTAGAACGCTCAGGACTATGAGTAACGCAATTGTTTAAAAAAAAGTGACAGACAGAATCTCACTTCTGTCTGTCATTATTTAAAGATTGTGCATGTGTTTGCCAATCAACTTGAAAGGCCAGATTTCTACCTTTAAAATGAGCCATCAACCACCTCTCCATGTGCTGCACAGCCCAAGATATGAAGAAATCCATGATCAGAAAGTTAGGTGGGAGGTTCTGAATCTGCGGTCACAAATACTAGTTCCTCCTTCTAATCTGTGGTTGGCACATGCTCAGTTTAGGAGAAAGCAGAAGAATCCAGGAAGAGATTGAGTTACAGTGACTGAAGGGGAGGAACTGTCAGGAGGACTGAGGGACTGTCACATGGTGTCAGAGCAGGACGTGCAGGGGATCTGTTGATGCTGCTACCATATCACACATAAAAATGTAAATATCTTCAAAACTATGTAAAAAAATGAAAGTAAAAAAAATACTCAGGAAAGCAATTCCGGTCAATTTACCTAAAGTCATTTTTGGACGACAGTTACCCTTTAGGTCACTTAAACTGCCAGCATATATCCCTGTAGCTTTTTGCTTCTACTTGGATGCATTCACTGGATAGGTTTTGCCTATGAATGCACAATTTTAAACTGGGTGGTCATACAACTAGATATAGTCAATCTGGGCATACATAACTGTAGGAAATGAACGCACTTTCTAAAGATGGCCATACATGCATTCCGTTGCAGTAAGCCTAATTTCACAAGGAAGGCATTTAGCTGTTCCCTAAGGGCTAGGCCACACTACTGTGCTTTTAAGCGCGTTGTGATTGCGCTTTTAAAAGCACACAGTAGTGTTTGGCTATGGGGGTGGCTACATCATGTACTTTGGTGTCTGCTGTGCTGCAATTCGCTTATCAGAGCACATGAGATCACCATTTTTGGTGAGATTCGTATGCAGTCTGATAAGGGCAAATTGACAAAATCAGCACAATGTTTGCTAGTTCAAAATTATGTTCTTCTCTTCCAACAGATTTACATGGTTGTCCTAACTTTTGTTAAGGATAACACTGAGGAAACAAAAGATGCTGGCATAACAGTTGGAACACAAGCAAACTCTTTATATGTATGGTCAGTTAAAGTTGTGCTTTTGTGCCAGATAGCCTATGTGCATAGAAATTTACACCTGGAAAATAACTTTTAATAGATTAATTTATTGATGTCTAACTAAAAAAGATAGATTTGCCTCTAGAGTTTGCTGAGCAGTTCTGATATAAAATAATTCATATACTGTTGACCTACATATTTTTTTCCACAACAAACTTACAGCTTTGTATGAGCAAACCCCATCCTAAAGCTTCTCAAATGGTTGGTATATAGCTGGAGAACAGTATAAGTACATTTTAATGTTTTGTAAACATGGAATGGGGTGTTTATCGCCTAAACCCTAGAAAAGTAAACGTTGGGAAAATATGTTAATTTCATGTCAATGAAAAGTCCTTCAAAAAGTTAGTTTCCTGTCATTCTACGTGACTTCCCTTTTAAATAGACCACAGCAGTCACAGCAACACCCCAAAACATCCAACAACAAAAATTAAATCAGATCGTTATTGCTATTTTCTCCCTTGGGGTAAAACACAGTGGTAACACACTTGACTTGTTGGTAAACACTCCCATAGGGAAGTAAGTAGTTTATTCAACAACTTTCACCAAATGCAAGTGTCAGCGTATTTCTAACAGGAATCTCTTAAAAATTAAAGACACAAGCACTTTTGGGGCAATTCAGTTTCTCCTATGGAAATATTTTTTTAACATTGTTGTTCCCCCTGAGAAAGAATGCAGTGCTTAGCCTGCCCCCTCAGCCTCTAGCCTTATGGAATATTTATAATTTTCTATCCTACATGTTTCCAGAGAATTCATCCCCAGGCATGGATAAGCGAAAATTCCTAATAACGACTTGTGTGTGAGGGAGAAGTTATCTGCCAGATTTACAAGTTTGATAAATATCTGGCAATGCAAGAAAATCTACAGATGAGTAAGAGTAAAAACTAAATATGTTATTAGGATATTGCTTGAGGCATAGTCTGTCCTGCTACAAAGTGACCAAGGGGAGAGGCTAAAAAAACTTAGAACTTTAAGGACGAATGTAATAAAAAATACCTTCCCCTGCCATCTATAAAATAGATGAAATAGAAAGAAATTGAACAGCTTTGCTGTGAGTGTTCAGTGTGCGCACAATGCAGCTCATTTCACATGCTTTACTTTCCATTTGTGGTGCGCTTCTGCTAATAGTCTTTTATTGGAGTATACACAATATGGCCAACATTGTGGTAGGCTGGCATGTGTGTGATGAACAGGAGTGCAATGTAAACTCCCATAGACAATGTCTGGAATTGCAGCCTTAATTTTCAAATTATCTCACTTTATGGCATGGTCAAGCAGTATGGCAGCTCCCACATTGTTTAACTGTCAGGCAATCACAGGGTTAAAATTACTGCCTGACCATTTGGAAAAGACTAAGTTTTCTTATATTTGCTTAGCCCAGCATGAGGTCTGCCTTCAAAGGGGCAAGGTGTGAAGTCACTGTAATATGCATACACTTCTAAAGGCTAGTAGGCACCAGAACAGCAGGAAATCTAGTTTAGAACTGAGCCACAACCAAATGGCAGTTCAAAGGCCATTCATATTTCTTAATAATTCAGGGTATAGACTATTTCATATTTTCATAAATACACTAAGTTTATACTAGAATTAAATCTGCATTCATAGGTACCTTGTAGGTGATGATATTCCTCGATATATTATACTTGTTAGGCCTACAAACTCCAAGAAATGTCATGTTTGGTATCTTTTTATTGTGTAAAATGAGTTAATGACAATCATGTTAATATTTTGAATGTGGCGTTTACAGTTCAGACAGTATATCCTAGAGGGAAAATAGAAATTAAAAGTTCCCTCCAAAAAGAGGAAACACCTTTCAGGGGCAGAACCAAACCCACCTTTCTAGAGACCAGACCGCTCCCATTTTCAGGAGAGAGGATAAATTAGGAGTATGGTCTCAGCTCAGAAGTTTGTCATAACATCTTAAGGAACATCCAGCCACTCGGATGGACCATACATTGGCTTCCATCAGGGACTATCAATTTGGACTCTATCACTATTCCATATTGGATTTACAAGTTTCCTGGACTGTTCATGGACTTTTCAGATGCCATTTATTTCTAAGTATTCTTTTATCCCATTCTACCCTAACCTGTGTGTTACCTTTTATGTTCAGTAAGTTAACTTCATTTTCTGTATATTTATATTTTATGCACTCTTTTGTTATCTTTAAATAAATGATATAAAATCATTTAAAGGCTAATTGTCCTATTCTGAGTATATCCCAAACCGAACCTGTGTCTCCGAAGTTACGCTACTATAGAAGAGTATTGTTTAGAAATATATATATATAACTGTGTATAGAGTAATAGGTGTGGATAACCTTTTTCTTACAGGATTGTATAATTTAGGGGGTGTGGACCCCCAAATATAGATTTAGCAGGTCATTCCCCTGATTTCAGAATGTGGTGGCAGCAAGCATATAGTAGATACAGTAGATATTGAGAAATATTAAGTGTGTGTTATATATCCGATTTGTTCACTAACCCCCTCCTTGTCTGATCTGTTTTATTGACTTGTCGGTTACTTGGTGTGCGTTTTCCCATAACTGACAGGTAGGTAAGCATACCGGACAGGGGGGTTCGTGACAATGTGTTTCTTACATGGAAAGCAAAATGCAGTTTTAAGTACATGAGAAAAGTGATAGTGTGGCCTAGCCCTAAATGTCAATTTTTTTGCCTGACTCCCCAATTCCAATCACTTGCAATTGCAAGCATCGTGCAGTACAGAAAACAATATTGAAGTAAAGCAGGGAACTCACAGCCATGGCAAAGTATAACAGATAACTTTTTCTTGAACCCCCAGTACAGTAAATTAACCAAAATATCTTAAAATAGGAAATCCCAGAATAGTGCCAATATGCTCTGCAACACATGTACAAACAAAATTTCCTGAAGGAAACTGAGATGTACACATGCCTGTAAGTCTACATCATTTTATTAGTATTGCACCAGAAGGCTGCAAAATGCATGGTTCACTGTGCAACCCTAAAGGCCACAGGCTTTCACTATCATATACATTTATGTAGCCTAGTGAAACTAAACAGAGCTTACAGGGAATTCTAATTTGGATCTTCTGCTGCAGGAGCAATTTTCTCACCCAGTTCTACAATAATGCCTTTATCAAACTTCTAGCACATTAAGTACAAGTTTCCAGGTCTCAATGGTAATCTGACTTTCTAATTAACCTTAGGAATGTGAACTGGTCTTCCATGCTATAATTAATGACATATTCTCTGCCAGTTTGTACCTAGGTCTTTGCCTGACTGTTGATTTAAGACAAAAGTCTAGAAATATTTAATAGTTATTTTGGTACAATCAATGTAAAAGCACAATTTACTTATAAAAGACACACACGTTGGTTTTTGTTTCAGAAACAAACGATTGACAACACTTGTACAAAATAACAGTTTTTGCCAGCACATTACTATTTCCATTTCCAACTCTGTACTCCAGCCCAGACACAGAGCCCCCATACACATATATGCATGTATGTATGTATAATTTTATTTATAAAGCGCCATTTGGGTACGCAGCGCTGTACATTATGCCATTTATGTATATTGCACTTTACACAAAGTATGTTAACTGATTTTTTTCTATTAATTTGAAATTTGCATAAATTCCTGCTGCTTTTCACATTAATTTTCCATTTATGCACAGTGCCCTTTTATTTCAATAGGGGGGGTGGAATCTTATCTAAATGGTCATACGCACAAATCTCATACACACAAATGTGTGCAATCAATAAGGCGTCATTCGCTGATCCGTTGGGCACTTGTTCATTACAGTTTGTGGGCGACAACTTAATAGTTAACTTCTACTGACACACAAAGGTGCATCTATGTGGGCATTCCTGGCATTCATTAAAGCTAGGTCTAGTTCCCACTATGTGCTTTTCAATCCATCTTTCTAACGTTTCCAGTAATGGCTAATTTTAAACAAATCATTTTTTTAAGTATAGAAGTATAGATGCTCTTTTATTTATCGTGTTTGACAATGGCACGTGGGTTGTGTTCTTATTTTCAATCATTTGCATGCACCACTTTTCATCTATTTGCGTCCATTTTGCTTTTTATAAGAACAGAGAAAAAAGCGCAGACAAACACAACTAATGTGTTTTACAGTCCTTTGGAAAACATGGACAAGCGTACACTAATAAAAAGGCAACGCTACTGCAAACACCGCTGAATAGACAAAAATGCAGCAAACACGCATTGCATTTTTCAGTGCAGTGCAGTCAGCTCTAGCCCTTGGTTGGTATAACAACAATATTTACATGATATTTCACATTTAAAGCACAAAATGTCAAATGAAAGGACAGTGCTTGGACATGACAGTAAGCTTAAAATTTCCAAGCTGTATTTACTATCATTTAAGTATCAACTGGATGAGTTATCTTGTTTTGTTTCTATCAGTTCCATTTTTTACTGAAGCACAAAAACAAGGCTGGGGTGCCAGCTGAAAATAGGCCAAGCATGCTGGCAAGTGAACGCTGATTGCTGCATTCATACTGTTTAACCACTCCCTGGAACTGTGTTTCTTGACAAATATTTGCACATGACCTGTCTTATTGTTATGAGTCCCCAGAGAGATTTGTTCATTAAGAGCCTAATCAAGGCAGATTTAGGAGAGCGTGAAAAAGAACTAGCTGCAGCGGAGAAGCCCTCAACAAGCCACAAATAGTCAATCTATTTCCACTGCGACTAAGTTTTTCAGTTTTAAAAGGATGCAGAAAATCTTTCTCCTAGAGCTAGTCCTGTTCACTCATTTTATAGACATACTTCAGGTTGTTTTTGATCTAGTTGATTTTGCTCCGTTTGTTGATGGAAAGAGAAGCAGATAGGGGAGGGGCCGCATGACCAGGTTTGTCAAGGAGGAATGGGATAGGCCAGTTCATGAGAGAACAGGGTAGATGATTGGCCCAAGAGTTTTTAAAAGGGAAGGAAAAACAAAGATGGTACCTCACTGCTTCCTTACCACGGGCAGGAGTTCATCTCTCCCGTCCACCCATGGGTCATGGGTAGGAGTTGGTCTCTGAGGTCAGGGGTTATAGGGATCTTTGAAGGGTAATGTTTGTCACAGCTCCAATTTGCCATCTTATTTATAGGCAACACAAAATGCTGTTGTAAGCCTTATTGTTCTGGTCTAGCCCCTAAGATGGGTGGCCAGTGGTTTGTTATTATGGTCAGTCAGCACGGTAATATGTAGGATCACATAGCAGATAAGTAAATCAGCCAGATTTTGAGGTATCTGCCTGCAGAGCCAGGTTATCTGTGTGGTTGGCATAAAAAGTAATTGGAAGGGCAGATTGGCAGGGATTCAGAGGAGTTACAGTATGTGCATTGTTTTATTTGTAACAACTTTCAATCAAAAAGTTGTTATTTTTGAAAATATTATGTTCCTTGTTGGATAATGTAGTTCAAGCTGTTAGTTATAAAGAAATCTGTGGCTGATTTATCCAAATTTCTGTGTTGTATCATTCTACTATGATAAGTCTATGGTAAGTCTAATAGTAATAGTGGGGGATTTAACACTACCTTGGTCAAGACAATTGGACACAGCAGCAAATGAATAAATTTTTGTTCAGGATGTTTCTATTCACCATCGTGCATCCAAATGATTAGTACAGTTATGCCCAACCAGCACAGACACAGCGGGGCTAGGGCATTCTGGGGCTTAGTTTGGACACCACTGGATTAGAGTATGGCCAGCTTAAGACACCTATGGGCTCATTTTCCGAGAGCTGCAGTGCAATTTTTGTGTTTTCAGAAAGTTTCCTGAGCTTTACCTTGACGGTTGCCGCTAGAGAGATGCTACCCTATGAACAGCATAGGGAGAAACTGTGTGTTTCTCTCGGCCGCAGCAGACAATATTGGTTAGTGCAACTAAAGCTGGATACACACAGCAAAGATTTTCGAAAAATGACAGACATTTTTCTAATATCGGACTACACACATTCCCAAGCGTAGACTGTGTTTCCCTCGGCCGCGGCAGACTCCCCAAAAGGGAGTCTACCACGGCCGAGGGAAATTTTCCCGAAAGAGCGTACAGCCGACCCGATTGTTCGGCAGCTGTGCGCTCATTCGGGTAAGCAAGGTACACACAGTACCGATAAAGCCCCGATACCGTTGGATCCGAAGGTATCGGGGCTTTATCACTACTGTGTGTACCCAGCTTAACGCCTTCATTTTGCCAGCTGCAAGGGTATTGTTCAATTGACAATGAACCTAATGTTTGTAGAATCTACACTTGGGGTAAGGATTGCATTGTATAGTATTTTAGTACTGATTAGATAGTACTGAGGTATCAGAAGCAGTTGTTGAAAGTGCTGATAAATAACAAAATAAGTATTTTTGGTATTTCTGAAGGAGTAAACCATGCTTCCCATAAAAACCACACTATTAGTTTATTGTAAATTTACACAACAGTAAGTAACCCTGGGCTTCTACCAAAAAGACAACATTTTTTAGAAAACACAAAGGAAATGATTGTTATCCTGTTCAATCTGCTAAACTCTTCATCTGCTATGTTGATCTTCCGAGATAATTCAATCCAATGCTCCTGTCTTTCATAAAGAACAAAACAACTATTCCTTAATGGGTTAAACTCTGCTATAAATAGAAGTCTATCATTTTTAAAGGGAAAGTTTGATGGAAAAAATAATTGTTTAAATATCTATATTATACATGCCTAGATATTATACATTTTGTCTTAATTTTTGAAAAAAATTTTTGTTTCATACCCTTTGTTGCGCCTTGCTGTAAACAGTAATTAGCTGTCATTTCAGGTTCTGCAACAGTCCTTCTTTTTCCCAGGATCCTCATTTCCTTGGAATAGTCCCAGCAGTCATTTCTACTGATTGGCTATTGGATGGGTTTAACAAGCTCAGAGCTCTACTGATCAACTGAATCAACCCAGGGGCTGAGACCATAACGGACACTATTAAAGGGGCCTACCAACAGGAAGCATTTATATTTAGCTAGCCATGCATGGCTCAATTTGTGTTTAATCATTTTACATTTTAATCAATCCCACCCTTGATCACCTTGATAATGTAGGCTGTATCCAAGCAACAAGACAGTTTAAGTTTGTTTAACTGGTAGAGGAGGAGGAGCTAGATCATAACAGACATTCCCATCAGCCAATGACAAGTGCTGTGTTAACCTCTGCCCTGGGCCCTCTAGAAGGTGGGCTTTTAGCACTTATCTTTGCTGTGTGATATCTAAGGGAGGGCAGCATGGTTGTAAATGTGAGTAAATGATTTCAGCTGCTGGAAGTGTGGACATGTAATGGGGGTGATGTTATTTTTTTGATATTGTTGTCCTTTAAAGCGATTTTTGATTAAAATTATTTATAAATACAAGTTCTTTATAAATGTTATTCTTTATTAATAGGATTTTTTTTTTACTAACGTGATTCTTTTATAAATGATTCTTTACTAAAGCAATTCCTTTATAAATGCTGTTTGTTCATAAATGTAATTTCTGAATTAATGTAATTCCTTTATAAATTCTTTACTTACACAAATCACTGATTAATCAAAAAGAAAATCGACTCATGTATGGCTAGCCTAATGCTTAAAGGGCAACTGTGGTCTCAAAACAAGTTAGGGTTTAATGAAAGCCTGCAGTATTTCCTTTAAAATGAGCTGCACTCACATCTCTGTCTGGAGCCTGTGAGACATTACATTGGGTTGAATGTGCAAACTTCCTGCTTCCAGTAGGTTGAATGAGATCACCTGACCTCTGCCCACCTGTCTGCCCTGGGGGAGAAGCATGCTCAGTTAAAACTTAATGCTAGGGAAATCAGGAAATACCTGGGGAAAAAACTGACAGTTGAAAAGGGGAGCCTATTAATGCAGGCAGAGGCTGGTTACATGACTACAAGCTGGTCACATGGCTGAAAACAGGAAGTGTTTAAGCAGGAAGTAATATTGCTGAACCTCTCCAGCAACAGCTTCTCACAAATTTTATCTAGAGATGTGATTTAGGTTTTATTTTGAAGGTACAATGTAAGGCTTTTTATATAATTCTTTCTAATTTGGAAGAATTCAAGACCACAGTTACCCTTTCATTTCCCTTTAATGGGTAGAATGTTGTTAGAAGTCATACCATTGTTATTTATTAGAATGCAGAAGGTTAGGATCCTGCACACCTAAACCAAGCGGCAAAGATAGAATAAAGTGCTGGGTGCTCCGGCACTGTAGCCAACAGCTAATACATCATCAGCCCTAAATCAACTATCAATATTTGTTTAGATTTCTTTGATTCACAGAGGTATACAGCAGGATCTACCAAAATATATAAATATATTTTCTTCACAAAATGAATTGCCTTTAGTGTGACAGGACAAACAGGTGGAGGAATGTCCTAGCCATACTGTGTCACTAAAAAGTACATGGCCTTGAAATGTTATCAGGCAAATGCTGCACTTTCAGGGATCCAGGTTTGAGAAACTTGATGAGTATCAGACTATCAGACTCCGGAGACCTGTGTTTGCAATGTGTAGAGAAGGTCTCACCTACTCAGCAGAAAAGATGGAAAAAACAATCAGACGTGTCAGAATATAATCCCAGGGGAATAATGTGAGGATTCTGCATAAAAAATCAAATCTCTTAGTAATAGCAGTCTAGAAAGAGACAGCTGATAAGAACAGTGATGAATTCACCTGTAATGCTGTAAATGCAATTTCTATATGACTGCACTAAATTATATCTGGTACCACAAAATGATTCCATGGAGTGTGGTGTAGATGAAATCAGAAACTCCTTACATTTTTTTTTTTACTTCATTACATTTTTACTTGAAAATATAAGTCAGTATCTTAATACAATTGTATTAACATTACAATTGTAAACAAAACAAAAAACTATAGACTCACAAAACTATATGAAGAATTTGCTAAAGCAGAGCATAGGCTTTCATATTTTGTCTGTTAAATTGCCTGTTATAATAGAGACTAATCCAATTAGTTTATTTTCTGTCATTGCAATACGGGTAGGGGATATGAATAAACATACACACATGCTCAGAGAACAGAAGATCTTCTTCTTCTGTTAACACCTCCCCATGAGCAGACTTCAGTAGGAGTTATATTGCCCCTTAAAGGATACCGGTAACTATCATGTATAAAGTTTATTTAAATAAACAGTTAAACAGAAAAGTACATTGGACAGGGATATAGGGTTGGTCCTAACTCCCAATATTGTTTCTGTGAGGAGCACCATCCCAAAGAAAACTGATTCTGCTAGTCTTCCTTCTGGTTTCAGCACTATCTTTAATACAGGTCTAGTCCAGGACTAACCTGGCAAATTAAAATTGTTAGTGCTGTAGCTCCTCAACAAAATGATATTGTGAGGTAGGAATAATTAATCCAACCTCCCTGCCCCTGGTACTTTTCATAGATATCCATTCCCTAAAAATTGATTGTAAAAGCAGATACTTCTCTTCTTTTTCTGACCAAACTTAAAGGGCAAGTCCAGCCCTAAAATGAAAACTTACATACAGGTAAATCACCCCCCAAAACCCTAAACGGTAATAGTTTGAAATCTGTACAGGTTTCTAAATTGCTCAGTTTCCATGAGGCATCCAGAAGCATAGCAGGCATACATTAATGAGTTCATAGGACAAACTATGATATAACAACATATTTTAAAAAGGGCATTCTTTCTAAAAGATGTTCTTATGAGGATGGAGTGATTAAATGTGATTAAAATTTGTAGTGATCTAGACAATAACCCAAACTTTTAACAGAGGGGCTATTTTAGGAAAAGAATTACAATTATTACATTTGCTTTACAAAAAAAAAAGTTAATGAGAAAAGAAACGTGCTATAGTAAGTGTACCTATGAGAGAAACGTTGCAAATTATTAAGAGTGAGCATCAATGATTTGATTGCTTTATAGGCAGGTATCAGTTTTCGTGGCATCCACTTGAGTTACATTTAACAATATGGTTAGTCAATTATGAATTATGAAAATCTAAGCGAGACACGTTTTGTAATAATAGTGGGAAAACAATGCATTCCAAAAAATTTACCAAAAAGCCTATGCAAGGATATGTAATATTGTCCAGTATTGTTTAAGAGATTGTGTAGCTCCTCTGTATGTAGAGGAATACAGCCAGTTTTAACCCATTTTATGTTTCCCAGTCGCAGTTCATCTTTCTTTTACATCTACTATATAAAGTAGAAATCTTGTATGTATGTATGTATGTATGTATGTATGTATGTATGTATGTATGTACTCACCTCACAGCCACACCTCTGAATGCATCCACATAATGGCGACGCCCTCTGAAAGGGCCTCTGGAAGGTTTCAAATTGTTATTTGTTGCTATTGCTGATATAAATCCCATTTGCAGTTATTGTCATGCTAAGAAATTTAAAGCAGAGCCTCCTGGTATGTGCTGTAGCAATGGAAAACGACCCAAGACATCATGACCATGCCCCCATAGGCACGGCCACGTCACCAAATATCATAGGCACGCATCAAAATGTCAGTATTTACATAGAAGAATATGTTATATTCTTATAGGCAGTACCAGGTGTTCTGGAGACAATGCAATACATTTACTTGTGGGCCATGCCATAATCAACTTTCACTACACAGATTCAGACTGTCATCTTGAAAGTGCTTCCCAGTGTCTGGCTATAATGCTTGTGTATGCCTGAGTGGAAATACAAAGTGCTCTTCTCCTCCAATTGCTGGTGTTGCAGTCTGTAGAAGGCTCACCTGGGAGCTGCGGTGTAAGTACCATGTCAGCACTGTGAAATGCCTCAGCTGTGCTGAGCACTGATGTTCCAGATTTCCCTAGTCAGCTTTGCAATGATAACATCTATATATGAATGGAGGTGCTTTCCGGTATGATATAGTTTGGACACCTGTTTGCAAGATCATTGAAGTATTAGGAGCATCGCTCCCAATTATACTCCATGCATGACATAAGATTTCCTTTCCCTTTTTGACCTCATAGTATGCCAGGTTACAATACAGTACATACAAAAAATAGAAGCCTAGTGCACATCCAATTAATTTGCTTATATTTTACTTTACCATTGTGGGAAAGATACTGAAAAGATACTGGGAACATATTCTAAAGTATGTTTCAATGACTGACATTATAAGTAGTAACCAGCATGGATTTAGGAGGAATAGATCTTGTCAAACTAACTTGCTTGGCTTTATGAGGAAGTAAGTAGAAAGTTAGACTCTGGCATAGCAGTGGACGTAGTATACTTGGATTTTGCAAAGGCTTTTGATACAGTCCCCCATAAGCGATTAATGAATAAGCTGAGGTCTGTTGGTCTGGGGAGGCACATTTGTACATGGATAGAAAATTGGTTAATGAATAGGATACAGAGAGTAGTTGTTAATGGGGCTTCATCATTATGGACTAAAGTTCTAAGTGGGGTGCCACAGGGTTCTGTGTTGGGGCCGCTTCTATTTAATCTATTTATTAATGATTTGGAAGTGGTTATTGTCAGCAATTTTTCTGTGTTTGCTGACGACATAAATTTTTGTTTACCATTAAAAACTTCAGAGCATGTGCAATCATTGCAGGGGGATCTAGATAGATTGTCACATTGGGCTGCTAAGTGGCAGATGAGATTCAATGTTGAGAAATGTAACGAGATGCATTTTGGACTTAAAAATCCTTGTGCTGCTTATGCTATAATTAGCAAATTAGTGAATCCCTGTTGGAAAGGGATGTTGGAGTTTTGGTGGATAACAAACTTAAAGGAAGCAAGCAGTGCCAGGCAGCAACAGCCAGAGCCAGCATGGTATTGACTTGTATAAAGAGAGGTATGGATTCAAGGGAAGAAAATGTTATTCTCCCTCTTTACAAATCATTGGTAAGGCCTCATTTGGAATATGCAGTGCAGTTTTGGACTCCTGTGTACAAAAAGGACATCTTTGAAATGGAAAAGGTTCAGAGAGGGCAGCTAAATTAATAAAGGGATTGGGGGAGCTTGAATATGAAAAGAGACTGGAAAAGTAAAAAAAAAATGTAGGAGAAAAGGCGCTTGCGTGAGGATATGATTACGTGTATAAATACATTAACCGGCCATACTATAAACTATCTGGGGCATTGTTCACCTAAAGAGCAAGTCAACGTGTGAAGCTATGGAACTGTCTTCCAGTGTACGTTGTTATGGCAGGTTCACTGGTCGTTTAAAAAAAAGCTGGATGAGTTTCGCAAACAAGGAATGTTGCAAGTTACTGGTATAGATACCTAAATAAGAGTTTGATCCAGGGAAATAAAGGTTACAAGCCTTTATATAAAGACACAGCACTGTTAACTATTTCGCCCATAATCTATAGTTATATAGGAAGTAGGAGGAAGTATTTTTACCTCCTATTTTGCGGTCTCTAAAGAGTAAATTGCTTTATATGTTTCACAGCCAGTGCTTATCTCTCACTCTGCTTTATCTTAAAGGGCATGTCCACCCCTTTCTTTACATTTTGACATATTGTAGGGCTTCCTCCTCCAGCCCCAACCGCATTATTATTATTATTTCCAGAAACTCCCCCGATCTTTACTTACCTTCCCTCTTTCCTCCGATGCACTTTTCCGGCTCTCTGCTTGCATGAAACCTCAAGCAGGGGGCCGGACCGTCAGCCGCGTCCATGATTGGCTGAGAGGCAGCCAATCACGGCTGGGGCTGCCAGCAGTTCAGAATGCTGGGGGAAAGAGGAAAGGTAAGTAAAGATCGGGGGAGTTTCTGGACATAAGAATAATGCAGTTGGGGCTGGGGGAATAAGCCCTACAATACCCCAAGGGGATTTTACACTAGGGGGAGGGAGAGGAAAACAGATGGGAGAGGGAGGGCTGCACTGGGCATGAGCAAATTCTCCCGGAGGAGAGACAGGAGGCAGAGTCTTATATGGACTCTGCTAAGCTCCCGGTGGCCAGTTTTTGGGACTTTGGAGGGGCAAAGCAGGGCAGCCACTTGGAGCAGGGATGTAAGGTAAGGATTTATATGCACTACAGAGTGGGGCCAGTAGTGGGGGAAATTATAGTTTTGGAGGTTGACATGCCCTTTAAAGAAAAATTTGCTTACAATATTGTTAAAGGTTGGGGAATCAGGGAATTGACTTACTCAACATGTAACAATATTGTAATATTCTTCTTTGAAAAAAGGCTACTTTCAGAAGAATGACAAATGCTGATCGCTGAAAGTTTCCTGAGTGGTCCCTCAACTGTTACCAATAGAGAGACGCTACATGTAAAGTTTCTATAGTAGCAAACATCTGGAACCACTAGATTTTCACTGTTTGTATAAAAGTAGCTTAAGGCACATAGAGTAAGCATTGACAGTAAAATTCTAATGTTATTAACATTTTAATGATAGCCAAACAGGAGGTAAAAATATCTACCCATACAAGTTACCGTAAGTTAGGAGTTTAGTTAAAAATGTTAATGAATGTTGTTTTTATCAACTTTGATTTTGTAATGTCCCGATTCTTCTTAATGATGAAAAATCTTTACACCTTTTCTTTCCACTTTCTTTCACATAGTTTAATAGGAACAGAAGTATTCAAACCCCTACCTGGTTGCTGGAGTTCCTAAAAGTAGGTTCATTTGTTGAATTAACTGAAACATCTACTGCCCCATTGATATACTTTCCTGACGATATTCCTGTGGCATTACCCCAGATAATGCTTTAGGATTGATCATTACAAAATTATCAGGCTGGGCAGTTGTCTGCAACGTCGGGGAACAATTGATAGGTAACTTAAAGGGCATGTCCACCCCCAAAACTATAATCCCCCCCACTACTGGCCCCATCATGTAGTGTAGTTTAAATGGTATGTCCACCCTAAATTCAAAATTTTAATACACGATCCCCCCTGGGCTCCCAGCCCCAACCGCATTAATTTTATTTTTAGAAAGCCCCCCCCAAACTCTACTTACCTCCCCTTTTTCCTGCGCCGCGCTCCCGGACCTCTGCTTGCCAGGAAATGCAAGCAGAGGGGCGGGACCGGCAGCCGCGTCTGTGATTGGCTGAGCGGCAGCCAATCACGGACGCGGCTGCCGGCAGCTCACTTCCGCGTTGGAAAGCAGAGAGGTAAGTAACAGATTTGGGAGCTTTCTAAAAATAAAATTTATGCGGTTGGGGCTGGGGGACATGGGGGAAGGCTGACATAAAGGGGTTTTAAGCTAGGGGGAGGGATAGCAGAACGGTAGGGAGAGGGAGGGAGAGGGAGGGAGGGGGGAGAAGAGCTGCAGTAAGCATGGCAAAAATCTAACTGAGGCAAGGTAGGAGGCAGAGCCCTGCTAGCCTCCTGGTGGGCAGTTTTTGGCACTTTGGGGGGGGACTACAGGAGAACCCTATGGAGCTGGGATGTGAGGTAAGGATTAAACTACACTACATGGTGGGGCCAGTAGTTGTGGGGATTATAGTTTTGGGGGTGGACATGCCCTTTAATCCTTACCTCACATCCCAGCTCCATAAGGTTCTCCTGTAGTCCCCCCCAAAGTCCCAAAAACTGCCCCCAGGAGGATAGCAGAGTCCATATAGGACTCTGCCTCCTACCTGGCCTCCCGGGAGAAGTTTGGCATCGTACTGCAGCCCTTCTCCCCTCTCCCCCTCCCTCTCCCTCCCGATTAGGATTCCCTCCCCCTAGTGTAAATCCCTTGTCACCAAAGATATCCTGTCCCCCCAGCCCCAACCGCTATGTTAATATTATTAGAAAATGCCCGAAACATTACTTACCTTCCCTCTTGCCTCCGCCGCACTGAACTCCCGGCAGCCGCGTCCGTGATTGGCTGCCGCTTAGTCAATCACAGTCACGCTGCCAGGCCCTCTGCGAGTAAATGTAAGCAGAGGGCCTGGCAGCGCAGCGGAGGCAGGAGGGAAGGTAAGTAAAGTTTGGGGCATTTTCTAATAATATTAACATAGCGGATTGGGGCTGGGGGGACAGGGGGAATCTTTGCTGGGAATTTTTTGGGTGGACATATCCTTTAAGGGGAACTCCAAATAGAGAATTTCCAATCTGCACCGCTCTGAAAACCAATTTAATTTGTAAAAATTGTGAATGTAATTTCAGTCTAATGTTGCCTTATTTCTGAGAAGTAGTAAATAGGTTTTGGTTTTGGCTTAAAGTTACATCTGTGTTTTCACCTATGCTTAAAGGGTAAGTCCACCCTTGAAAATGTTTTTTTATATAACATTCCCCCTGTCCCCCCAGCCCCAACCACTCTATTTTTATTATTAGAAAGTGCCCCAAACATTACTTACCTTCCCTCTTTCCTTCACCGCACTGCCAGGCCCTCTGCTTGCGAGAAAATGCAAGCAGAGGGGCGGGACTGGCAGTCGCGTCTGTGATTAGCTGAGCGGCAGCCAATCACGGACGCGGCTGCAGGGAGTTCAGTGCGGTGGAGGAAAGAGGGATGATAAGTAATGTTTGGGACACTTTCTAAAATTAAAAATATAGCGGTTGGGGCTGGGGGGACAGGGGGAATGTTATATGGAAAGGGTTTTATGCTAGGGGGAGGGAATCCTAATCGGGAGCGAGGGGGAGAAGGGCTGCAGTACGCATGCCAAACTTCTCCCGGAGGTCAGATATGGACTCTGCTATCCTCCTGGTGGGCAGTTTTGGGACTTTAGGGGGGGACTACAGGAGAACCATATGGAGCTGGGATGTGAGGTAAGGATTTTATTACACTACATGATGGGGCCATTACTGGGGGGGATTATAGTTTTGGGGGTGGAAGGTTTCTAAATTGCTCAGTTTCCATGAGGCATCCAGAAGCATAGCAGGCATCCAGTAATGAATTCATAGGACAAAGTATGATATATCAACATATTTTAAAGAGGCCATTCATTCTAAAAGATGTTCTTATGAGGGTGGAGTTGTCTTTTAAAGGGCATGACTACCCCCAAAACTAAAATTTAAACCACTGCTGGTGTAATGTTAAAAAATCCTTACCTTACACCTCTGCTCCATATGGTTGTCCTGCAGTGTCTAGTTAAAGTCCAGGAATCTGAAAAGTAGGATCCTTCCTTTTGTGTAAAAAGGTTTTTGCCCCTTCCCTGTCCTACTGGTGGGGGACTCTGGCATGTGCAGGGGAGCCCTCCCATCCGGATCCCTCTTCTCTGCAGTGATAGTGTAAAAAAAAAATAATCTTTTTTCTGTAGAGTAGGGACCCCCCTCCAAACCTTAAACACCATGTTTAAATCTTTAAAAAGTGCCCAGAAATGTTCTTACCATGCTTTGTTTCCTCGGCTAACTCAATAAGCCGGTCCGGCCTCTAAAGGTGGGCGTACACATGCAATTTCCACAGCATGTGTGCCAACAGATCACAATGGTATCGGTTGGCACACATGCTGTGGTAGCCGCACACATGGACCCGACCGATCTCCATATGCAATATGGTATGGATATCGGTCGGCCGTGTGGCCATACACAGTACAATCTGATCAGCTCCCTTTATTTAAAGTAAAGGGAGCTGATACCGACCGACGTAAATTTTGTGACATTCCAGACCGACCAGTATTAGTACCGGTATGTTTTGTTACACTGTGACAATTACCTTCTAGAAGGGTTTTAGGCTGGGTACACACCGGCCTATTATTTGTCCTGACCAAGCATTCGCTGCAAGCAATCACTCGGCTGGGACAAATGACTGTCAGTCGCAGCAATAGTGTCCGCTGCTGACAGTGCGCACGACTGATCGTACGGCCCCACAGGGAACCGCATGATTGGCTGTGATTTACCAACAGCCGGCCTTCCCACACCAACAGATATTTCCAGCCGACCGACCGATAGTAGAGAGCAAGGCATCCTAAAGAGCATATACTTGAAGGTTGCAAAGAAGCCAGCATGCAGGAACCCATCTTACTGATTGAAAATGCAGGAGGCATGATATTAAATTACAGGTGTTTTATAAAGCCAAAAAATACCTTTAAATATTGTGATGTCAACATCTTGGCAAGGAACATGACTAGTTCAAGAGAGGTTTCAAGGATTCCATTTAGTGTGAAAATGAAGAAACCAAGCCTGAATAGGGTGGGGGGAGGTTCGACACCAACGCTCTGCCATGTGTGGAATGCTGTTTTGACACCTTACTCTGGAAATTTTCAATAACACCCCTTAGCCTCAATGCATCCACACCTTGCATTCAGAAGGTACCTAACACCTGGATGTCATATGCTAATTGGGACTTTCAAGGGAACTTATATTGCCAAAGGATTCTTGTACAAGTAATTCTGAATCGATAAAGCTAGTCGGATGAAATGTCTTCAAGAACTAAACTTTAAGTCCAGTTGCTCTAACTGAATACAACAGATATACCATGACCTGGATGAATGAGAACCTTCACAAGCAACAAGATTAGTCCTTTTTCGGTAATGTGTATACTTCTGTAATGACCATTTTCAATGCCATATGTGTGACAGCCACAAGCGATCTCCCTAAACTTTATATAGGTAGAGCACTTGTGACTGTGTGTAGCCACATTTTTCAAAGATGGCAGACAGAATCTTACAGATTATAGAGACCCATGAATGTCACTCCTGATGACTCAGATAGCCTTTATGAGTTTCTTTGGTTGTGAGCTGCATCTCAGTCGTTTATAAAAAATAATAAATGGAGAGACCACCTGACAAAGAGAAGCGGAAAAAACCTAGACTAATCAATGCTGTAACAATGGTGATAGTATGTATGTTCAGTCTGTGACATCTGTTTTGCCTAATAAATGTCAGTAGTGTGACCATGGCAAGAAGTCCCCACAGTAGTGCATCAGTACAGAAAATGTAATTATATTCAGCATTGAAATTTAAATGCAAAAATAAGATTCAAGTTTAGACCTCTGCAGTCACCTTTCACTAACTGGCATTAATTTGAAAAAAAACTCTGCAGGTACCCAAGTGTTTAGAAAAAGAGCTGTGAATTTATAGCACATTTATAGTGAATCCATAGCACATTTATAGATAAATCAGGATTGTTTTAATTGCAAAGAGAAAATAACACAAGATTAAAAGCTGATGAAGATTGCTTACTGTGTTACTGTGTGCAGTAACACTTAAATAAAATAATACTGAACATAGACACTCAAATAATTGTACAGCATTTACTGTCCAGTCAACCTATCTTTGGAAATTGACTGGTCAATAGTTTATGGAGCCTGGTGCAATGATGGTTAGGGGAAGATAGCCAAAAGGGTTTAAAGAGCATATCCACCACTTAAACAAAAAAAAAACTTCTGACTTGTTAGTTACCTACCCATAACCTCAACTGCTATTTATGCCAGTTTATTACATGCATTTGTAACCAGATATTTAGGAATAAATTCTCTTCCATTACATTGCCTCCTCCCTCTGCTCAATGAGCTTTTTATAAGCTTGAGCAAGTTCAGGGAGGCAACAGGTGAAATAGCACTCAATCATTGGTTATGATGTCAGCAGGCAGAGCCTTGATTGACTGCACCTCCCAAAGCCTAAGACCACATTACCCTATTGCACGAGGGTCCTGAAGATAGATATTCCTCCCAAACTTTGCTGGCCCCTGTTATCTTCTTCTTCGTGCTTCTCGGTAGCAGATATTAGTTTTGATCATGAAGACTCCTCTTTTACAAGCTTGCAGTTTTACTAGGAGCTGTCAACCATTGCAAAAGGGTCTGGAGCAGATTGAGAGGAATATCTAAAGTATAAATACCAAAGTATGAATCAGACCCCTCTAAAATTGCTTTATGCAATAGTCATATAATCCAAATGGCTTGGCGAGGAATTAAAATCTGGTCAGCTGTTTACTCTTATTGATGTATGTGCCAGGTCATCAGCTAGTTCATAATTTGCAAAAAGCACATTCCTTCACAGCCTGTTTTTAATCCAATTATTGGTTATCCAGCTGTGGGAATCGGGATCTTAAAAGAGATAAAAAATAATTTGCTTTACGTTTTAGTGATAGGTAGATAATAATCTAAAACCAGGGAAGTGTACTGGAAACACAGTAACAGGTTTTATATTGACGGAGCAAACTCTCTCTGCCATTGTTTCCAGTGGGGATAAACCCCAAATAATCCACAGGTACACTTTCAAAGTTGTGCTCAAATAGTATGGAATATATATATATATATATATATATATATATATAATTTAATTTGCTTAAATGCGTAGATCTTATAAACTGTGTGTACACCTTGTTGTTATAAAGGAGCAAAGGATGGAAGTCGGCACTCCCTTTTCACTGAATTGAGTGCCTGGGTGCAGTCCGTAGACGATAGGAATATATCATTAAAGATGGACGCACTCACGGGTCTTGAACAAAGACAAATGGATTTATTTGACCGTATTAACATGTTTCAGCCCTGAGTACAAGACCTGTGAGTGCGTCCATCTTTTATGATATATTAAATACTGTAGTATATATATATATATATATATATATCTATCTAATATTAGCAAAAGTGTGCCCGTTGGTGCACAGTGGGAAATATGTGGGTGTATGTTTAGCTATATGTGGATACAGATGATATAAAATACTAGAAAATTTAGTACAAAAAAAAATAAAAGGCAAGATGTTAAAAATAAAAGAAATCCTATGAAATCTTGGTTCTATTTGTCTCACGTCCCCTAAATAAATATTTTGATCTAATTATTGTAACATTGTACAGAGTGTTATAGTTCAGTAGAAACACCACAGTGAAATACAACTGTTGTGCAGAGCTTGAATCAATCTTCCCCATTAAATTTCCAACCAATAATAGATCAATAAGAGATCCATTGGATCATTCTATAATTAAAGATATCAATCTGTCTTTCAATACTCACCCTCCCCATTAACTCACAGCTGTCACCAGGGATTCTGTTAGAGAGGGATCACTATTGGTAAATGTGTTAGAGAGGGATCACTATTGGTAAACCTGAGGTCCTATTAAGAGCTCACACTATCCTGTCATGTTTCAATCTTATTATATGTATCAGTTCAGGACACAGGTTCATGGCTTCTATGGAGTCTATTGCTTAAATTATGTAAAAACCATTAACAAACTCACTTCATTGTCTCAGAGAAATGGGCATGGAAATGTTTTCCTTTCAGTCCCCCTATCATATATAGCAGGGATAAGCAACCAGTAGATCTCCAGATGTTTGAAAACTACAACTCCCAGCATTCCTCTACAAGCACTCTGTAGTTAGGGAAATTAAACTACAACTCCCAGCATTCTTTTATAAGCACTCTGTAGTTAGTGAATTCTGGGAGTTGCAGTTTCCAAATATCTGGAGATCTACTGGTTGCCTATCCCTGATATATAGCTATCCCTCCCTGTCCAGCAAACAGCAGCTCTCCTATTTGTCTATTGAGAGGGGAGGGGTGGAGTTAGGTAAGAGTGAGAAGAATGTTTTTACTAAGACTGTTACATGTTTTACAAAGGAAGTGACATATAAGTCTTGCAACTTCCTACTAACACTTCCTACTAACACTCAGAAAATGTTTTGATTCGCTAACACTGCTGTCAAGCTAATATTAAGCACACCATTGGATACAACACTAAAAGGGAAGTGATAAATATGTTCCTTTGTAAGCTTCTATTGCCTCCCTGTAACACTTCCTGGGTGCGGCTTAACGGTCCATTTTGAAGATACCATTACAAAACAGGAGTGGGGACTACTAAGTACTTTTCTTTATTTATTTATTTATATATTTTGCCTTATTTACATTTCTATATACTTTAATGTCATTACTACATATTTGTTAATTTTGATATGACTATTTATTTAGTGCTTAAATGGTATCTCCACTCATATTTTCAAGGTTTGGGAATCCAGTTCTATTGAAGAACGGGAGGTAAAGGAGTTGTGCCTTACCTTCCGTTCTTCAATAGAACAAACAGCTCCCCTGGCACTTAGTCTGACAGGTCCCGACGGACCTTGTCTTCTATGCACATAGATTGCGCATGCGCATAGAAGACAAGTTTCGTCGGGACCAGTCAGACTACGCGCTGGGGGAGCAAGTGAGCGGGTAAGTTTCCTAACTTCTCAGCAGTCTCCTGTTTGTTCTATTGAAGAACGGAAGGTAAGGCACAGCTCCTTTACCTCCTGTTCTTCAATAGATCTGGATTCCTAAACCTTGAAAATATGAGTGGCGATACCCTTTAAACAACACATAAACACTGTCCCTATGTATATTACTTTTACCCACCCCTACCAACATAGTACCTCCGATAAACCCAATGTATTCCCCATGAAATTATAAATTTATTCATATATAATATATATTTATAAACATAAGAAGATATGAATGTGCACTCCAAGGTCTTGTTTCAGTGATTTTATTCAAGTGAGTAGCTATTTATATAAATATAAACACGCGCACATATTGGAAACTATATATATGTGTTTAGTTTTGTTTAGTTTTCAAACAAACTAATGCTGCAGAGCCATTTACAGGATCTATGCAATTTCAGCCTTGACCTGAACAAACAAACCAGAAGTAAATAGGCCATGTCTGAAACTCTTTGAGTTTACATCACCAGACAGTTCCCTGTTTTGGTATTGATTGTTTAGTTTTTTGCAGTGTTTACATTGTCCTCAGCTCTAGTATTTTCCGGTTAATATAGAAATCCAAACACATATCTGTAAAGCGATAATGTATCCTAACTAAAAACACAGAGTCCTGTAAATAAAGAAGATACACATGTACAGGCACACATATATTTTAACTTTGTATCCACAAATTTGAACATTGATTTTGGATTGTATTAAATGACAACTCCACCCTCATAAGAACATTTTTTTAGAAAGAATGGCCTCTTTAAAATATATTGATATATCATAGTTTGTCCTATGAATTCATTAATGTATGCCCGCCATGCTACTGGAGGCCTCATGGAAACTGAGCAATTTAGAAACCTGTACTGAGCCTGTACTGAGCCTGGGCATGCTCAGAAGAGGCAGACAGGGGATTAGCATTCAGTCATTGGCTGTGATGTCAACTGTCAAATCCTTAACTGACAGTTACTAACTGGAAGGACCAGGAAGCAGAAACAAGGGAAACAGGACATTGTGCAGGATTTCAGGTTAGACATATATTTCAGATTTCAAACTATTACCGTTTTTTGAGGGTAATTTACCTGTATGTACGGTAAGTTTTCATTTTGGGGCTGGACTTGCCCTTTAAAACTACATTTCATCATAATATATTAATAAGTGGTATTCTCAGAGAGTTTGCAATTGGTTGTCATTATTTATTTACATTTACTTTTCTGAATAATTTAACATTCAGTTCTGCAGCTGTCCAGAAAATAGACAAACCAAAAACCCCAATAAATAAATAAATACCAACCATACAGTTGTTTAGATTCATCTATTTGACAAAATACTATGCAATAGCAAAGTTTCATGTGTATTTTTCATTTAATTTACCAGACAAAACAATTTAGATTTCCAACGTGTATTAAAGATATCAGAAAGTGATGCTATAATTATTTGATTATCTTCATATAAGCAACAAGACCAAGTAATAAATTAGTTTAGGCCCTAGCAATTATAAGATCCTTACCTCCTACACAGAATTCAAGTAATTGAATTCCTGTGTCATTCTGTGGCTTTTAGTGATCCAAGTAATTAAAATCATTGTAAGAACTATAAGATACACAGAAAAATTATCTAATGGGAGAGAGACAGGATAAGATAAAGAGACGAGCTGCCATATTTCAAATAAAAATTTTAAAAAAAAACTTGATAAAGGATAATACTGCACATTTATGAAGAACTGCAGTAACCAGTGCAGGAAAGAAGAAATGCACATAAAATGGAGCACATAGTGGCACCTCTGGCTTGAATATTTAATACCGATACTGTATAAGGTCAAAATGTGCCTATTGTCCACACTCATGTATTATTCAGTGAGTGTAGATTTTCAGGGGAAAACAAATCAACTGGTAACAACCCAAGACCCTGAATCTTTACAAATCTTTTCTACAAATAGTAGCTATAGCAAGTTAACAATAAGAAAGCTTTAAGAAGTTATGTAGCTCAGTGGTTAGCAGTGCTGAAGTCCTGAGTTCGATTCCACCCTTGGACACATCTGCAAGGAATTTGTATGTTCTCCCCGTGCTTGTGTGGGTTTCCTCCAGGCACTCAGGTTCCCCCCACAATCATAAAGACATACTGATAGGTTGAATGTGTCAAATAAATGTGCTTAGATTGTAAGCTCTTCGGGGCAGGGCCAGGTGTGAATGTAAAACATGTAATTGTAAAGCGCTACGGAAGACGTTGGCACTGTATAAATCCACAATAATAATAAGGATATACATTACCGAAAGTGCAAGAAAACTATTATTCTATACAGTATGTGTGATGCCCTCATTTGTGCCCATGTTTACAAAAGTATGTAGAAGACTACAATAATATTAGGCACAGTTTATCTGCTAAACTTTAAAAAAACAGAATTTAAAGGAATTTAAATACACTAAATAAATGACTTTGCCTCATTTCAATCTATAAATTAATACATGTAAGCAGCACTTACTTCGGCCGCTTATTTGGCCGTGTGTAGGCACTTTATCGGCTGAAACGGCCATTCGGTTTTAACCAACCGACCTGGCAGATCTCCAACCGAACAACAGTTTCGGGAGCTAAAGTGCCTACACACGGGCCGATTATGGGCCGAAACGTTCGCTCCTACACATCGTATATTGCGGGTCGAGAACCGCGATCGAACGTTTGTACGATCCTTAAGTGCTGCTTACATGTATTAATTTATAGATTGAAATTAAGTCATTTATTCAGTGTACAATTCCTTTAAATTCTGTTTTTTAAGTTTCAAGTGTGTACGAACCTTTACTGTGTGTTTGTTCCAGATTTCAATGAAGTCCTTATTTTGCTCAAGCTCAATCCCTCAGTCACCCAGACCCCTGCCAGACTTACTGACTCTGTAAGGGCAAGCAGCAATCCCTATGAGGCAGAGAGGGAATTTCCCATAATGCACTTCACGTACCAACTGTCACCATTCCAGCAACAGCAAAACTGTACATAACAGAAGAGTTTATGAAACTAAAGGTGGCCATACATATGAATGAGAATTTGTAAATCCCGTCGGGGAATGACGGAATTTACCTATTATCGTTTGTGTGTAGGAGCTTTTAGAGTTAGGAAGATTTATAGTTTCCAGAAATGGGTAATCAAAAAAAACAGAAAAACTTTCCCAGTGAACATATACAGTTCCTATCTGAACATCTGTAATGAGTTTGTATGTTTGCCCTGTACTTGTCTGGTTTTCCTCTGAGCACTCCAGTTTCCCTCACAATTGTAATGACATTCTGATATAGATTTTGCATGTGATCTCAGAGGCTAATGCAAAAAGATATGCAAGTGCTTAATTTGCAGCAACCAATCAGATGTTCCAAAAAAGTTAAGTGCAGAAGCCTGTCTGTAATTCGGTGCCTGCTACTTCCTAGTCCTCTTAGAGTACTCTGGCAGCCGTCCTCTTAGATTGGCTGACTTTCAGGGCTCTTCTGTTCTTCCTTTTCCAAAAGTAGCAGTAGAGGCCGAGGCCGAGGGAATGCAGGTGGGTAAGTCTATTTCTGAGCTTCTTTTTAAGCTGGCATTTAGGTTTGGGGGGTTCCCTACATTATATATATTTTTTTTAATTTGGGGGTGGAGATACTGTTGAAGCACAGAGGAAGACTGGCAGAAGACTTCATAGAAATGTTATTGGAAAGTAGAAAGTATTAATTCTACCCCTCTGCCCCAGGTAAGTTTAATTTGAAACATTTTTCACAAACATTTGCTTCTTTTGTTGCATCAGCTTCTAAATGCTTAGACAGTAAGCTCTTTGAGAAAGGACCTAAATAGATAAAATAAAATATAAAGAGCTGCGGAATTCAGCACTATGTAAGAAATGCATACAAATCTTCAATCAATGAAAATATAAATAAAACAGGTATGTAACACTTGAATGCTGGTATTATGTAAATATCTGGTTAAAATATTACTTTTGGCAGCTTTTTCTGCAAAGCCTTTTCATCAGACCGAATTCTCAGTTTCTTCAGATGTATCTTTTAAAATACAAGGAGAGCGCACCCAAGGTAAAGCAAGCACAAAGCCTTCATTGTGTTCATGCAAAAGAATGGCTTAGATCTGAGTCACATCCAACACTTTCTTTTAAACTTTCTTCTTTTTAAGTTTTAGCTTAAGTTTTACTTTGTGTTTGACTAGAAAGACCGAAATGTGTATATACAAGATCTGTCAATATTTTCCTACTAATTAATTCTGGGCTACTTGGATACCCACCAATCCCCAAAAGTAAAGGTAGCTATCCAGCCCTCTTATAAATACTGAATATATGTAAGTTTAAGTTGAAAACAAAACAGAAACATTTTTGAAGAAAGTCATTGCTGAGTCTAAGCTATTATATGCACTGAGGCTAAATGAAGATTTATAGTCAAATTGTCAGAATTACAATTCACAGAATAGAAAGTTTCAGAGCCATTGGGCAGTTATGTGGATAAAAGGAGAATGTGTTTAACAGTGCAGGCAGTCAATGTAAGTCATTCTATAAATCCTGCATTATCTCAAAGTGAGGTAACCCAACATCAGTTTCACATGATTACCAAGTTGATATTTTTTTCCTGTGGATGACATAATACATCTAATTTGATTTGTAATCAAATCCCTCCTAGTAAAATCACAGAATGGCCCCATATAGGGCCAACTACAGTAAATTCCAAGGTGCCATGTACCTCAATACACTATATACCCCTAAAGAGTAGAGGTCCACATAAAATCACCATTTAATGTTTAGGGGGATATAGCAGAAATCCATAAAGATCCTTACAGAATCCCCATGCATCAGAATCAATAGTATCATCATGTATTACGCAAAGGGAGGAATTAGGTAACCATGTGCACAAAAATTGTGCAGTGGGATACAGTAACAATCCATACTAAATTCCCAATCAATTAGCCATGCCATGTGCATGTTTAATAACCAATAACACTTATTTTATAATAAATGGTTCTAAGGCTTTATTAATCATGTGTGTCACGGGGTTGGAATTATTTTTTTGGGACCTGAAAATTTTCCTTTAAAGGGTTCACATCACCTTCATATTTGATTTATTGACAGTCCTGCTATCTCTGTTTTATGGTGAAAATGCAGATTTACTGTTATCTCCCTCACAGCTGCTGTTCTCATCTACTCTCTTCCAGATGAATCCAGTAATCACTTGTTAATACACATGCACTCAGTGTTAAGGCAGCTATGATCCTAATAGGAACTTATGAGCCAACTTTGTACGTGCACAGCATGAAGTTACTTGAAACATTTGGTTCAGATGATTTTTTATGCATTGACTGTTTCATTTATTGTATAGAGCAGCAGGATATGTTGACACATTAGTCAGAATTGAAAATAAGTTTAATCTTTAAGCTTTGATCTCCCCATGGTAGTGAATGAGTTTCCTATCTTGGTTTCTCTGTCACTGCATGCATTGTTTCCCGTAATCTCCTTTAAACTATAATCAACAAATGGCTGGGCAAGCACAGTGGCTCCTGCACACTGGATCATACAACCTTTATATGTTTTATATTTTTACTGCATGTTTTCAAACTCATATAACCTAGAAAAGAAACCAGTGTTGATCCTCGTCATTCCTACCTGTCTTCCCAACTAATGTTTGCAGCAAGGGCTGGATCTAGTAATAATGGTGCCCTGGACTGTAAAGCCTTGTACAAACATGTTGGTCAAACTCCTATTAAATAAACAATTCAGCCCCGCATGGAGACAATCCAGCATTGATAGGCATTTCCATTGTTAAAGGAACACTAAACCCAAAAAATTAACTAAGTGGCATCTGTTTCTATTATTTACAGGGAGGTGAGAATGCTTATTCTCACCTCCCTGTGAATAATAGGATGATCGGGGGACCTAGAACTTACCTTACACGCCGCTCCACTCGCAGACGCTCCTGCTCTAACAGCTGTTCTGTCCCGATCGCGCACCCTATCTTTTGAATTGGCGCGCATGCGCACAAGATAGGGCGCGTGGTCGGGACAGAGCGGCTGTTAGAGCTGCGAGTGGAGCGGCGTGTAAGGTAAGTTCCAGATCCCCCGATTGTCCTATTATTCACAGGGAGGTGAGAATAAGCGTTCTCACCTCCCTGTGAATAATAGAAACGGATGGCACTTAGTTATTTTTTTATTTAATATGAGTTTAGTGTTCCTTTAATTGATCCATTCTGCTGAATGTGTTATCTGTCGGCACACATGCTGTCGGAACAGCACACACGGACCCAACCGATCCCCATACACTGCACGATCGAATCGGCTCCCTCTACTTTTCCGTCATTCCAGATCAGAGGGCCGACTACGGTTGTTCGGAGGCACTCTGATCGGTCAGGTACAGACCCTACACACTAACAATACAATAATAGGTAAATCCAGTCGTTCCCCGGCGGGATTTACCCATTATCGTTTGTGTGTATGGCCACATTAAGGAACCAGCACCTTAAAAAACAGCACGATACCTGCACATTCGGAATCTCTTTAGTGAGAAATAAATAGAAACACATTTTCTAAAAGTGTTTGCTTTTTCATTTATTCAACTGATAATATCTGACCACCTTAAAAAAATGCAAAAACCCTGAGTAGACATGGAAAGCCCTTAAATCAGGTATTTAAACAAATACCCTGCACACACTCGGTCCTCTTAAAAGTCCTCTGTGTGCAGACTTCTCAGACTGTTAACTATACAAACAGCCACATCATAATAATCCAAGGCAGCTATACACACCAGGGAATAAAATTCAAGTAAAATATTAATTTATATATAGAGCCAGGGGTGCCACGCCCATGAGGCGACATTGTATGAGTGTAGTGTATGCATTCAAAGGTCAGCTGAGGCAATAAAATAGTTAAGCTGATCATACCTCTTCAAAAAGATGTCTATGGAAGTACGCTCCTACACGCGGGTGCTTTTGCAAGGTTATTGACATCAGATGCATTTTGATCTGAATGCCAGTCGCCATTGCAGTGCCACTGCATAGAGCTAACCCCCATTATAGGCATAGAGCAAAACACTTTTCCATTCCCTAGTGTGTATTACTGTCTTGAAGGATTATAACAGGCTTTTGCTGTATGTGAAAATGCAATTGAAATTGAATTTCATCATCTTGTGTGTATTTCTGCCTTGGATTATTTTAATTCACATCTTTTACACATCAGCAGCAAGTGGAGCCACTGATCCACCCCCAGACACAAATTAAAGGAAAAGTTTCCTTTAATTTGTGTATGTAATACCTAACCAAAGATACATACTAAAAGCATACAGTACAGTTACTGTCCACTCCAATAGCTAGTTGAGCTTTGGGCATGATCAGTGTGATTCACTGAGGAATTCTGTGTGAGAGAGCAATTCAGTGTGCTAAAGGGATGGAAAGGGGTAGAGCTTTCAGTGCTAAAAGATTTTAATGATTTCAAACAAGTATACCTTTATTAAGGGCATATATAGAAATACAGGGAAATTTTATTTCCCTGACCTTTAAGTTATTGCATTGAACTCAGGCCATTGGACCCAAGGTCATACTATTTTTAGATTCTGTAGCTTTATTAGGCAGAGGCCACCCTAAGATGTATGTGTGTGTGTATATATATATACATATATATATATATATATATATATATATATATTATTTATATTTTATAGACTACACACACACAACACCACACATATATATATATACACACACAATTCTGTTCCAGTCCGCCCGGCTGCTAAACCTCCGCTTCCTGATGACGTACTGAATTGTAGCCGAAATGCATTGATCGCTGTGTCTGAACACGTGGTTTATTGTGCAAGTCGTTGGTGGAGCCACACCCAGGCTAAGAGAGTTCCATCCGTCCACGGGTGCACCGAGCAAATGACCAAAAAAGGACCCCTATACAATAAGGAACCACATTTAATATATTGTTTAGCACTATCACTTATATAGTTTATCACTTTGGGGGTGGAGTGAGAAAGTGTGTGAGGGGAAGGGAACTTACCTTTATATTCATGTGTTTTATCATCCTGATGACGGCCTCTTGAAGGCTGAAACTCCTCAATAGATGGTATGTTATTAAACTAAAATATATATATATATATATATATATATACACATACACATAGATACATATATTTAAAATTATATCACCGTACACCATCAATACCATTAGCTAATTCATGCTATGTATTAGATTAAAGACACTTTCAAACAGTCTGTGCTGTAAAGGCTTTATTTGTAGTTTCTGCACCACATGCTAATTCATGCTATATGATCTATAAAGGTTTACTGTTTGTTCTACAAGTAATATATTTTTTCAAAGTTGTAATGCTGCCCTCTGGAGGAAAAATAGTGTATGTTTGTATTATTCATCTTTATCCAGTCCAGTACAGTATTGCCACAGTGTTTGTACTGTATTTCTATATAGTTGTTTCTACATACAGGATTACATTAAACACCATTATTATTTTGCAATAATCAAACATGTATCAGCAATCTATAGATATTTTAGATTGCCATTTATACAAATTTGTGAAGTGTACATTATATTGTTATTTGTAAATGTAAACCTGAATCAGCTTTATAGCAGATTATTTCATCAGTCTTGAGTCAGCTATATATCACTAATCCTGCACCAAGTACAAAAACATTAATAGTGTGCAAACTGTGCAATCAAGACTGTACCAGCTATATATCCTGACTAAAATAAACCCTATTTGTTCAATATATTTTGAACCGATTACACAATGCAGTACCAGCTACTAATCAATGTATCAGTAGTGTTTACTGGAAACTAATAAATGCCGAGCCCCCTTTAGTTTTTGCCCATACATGGGGTCAATCAAATGAGTTTAAAGGGGAACTGTGGTCTCCAAGCAAGTTAAGTTTAAATGAAAGGCCAGTTTCCTACCTTTAAAACGAGCCATCAACCACCTTTCTACGTGTTCCACAGCCCAAGACAGAAATGACTGACCAGAAAGTTAATGGGTGGGAGGCTGACTTGTGACCTTCCTGAGGCTTCTCCTGCACAGTGCCGCCGGCGAGCACAGCCTCAGACTCCTCAGTGTGTGAGGGAGAGAGGAAGTCCCTCCTCCTCTCTGCTGTGTGAAGTCCGACAGAGAAGGTAAGGGAATCTACAGACCTTCTCTTTCACTGTGGGAAAACAGCCTTTTCAGGCAGAGTTCTCACTCTGCCTGAAAAGGCTGATTCCACAGAGTTTTCTGTAGGGGGGGGGGGTCTGAGTAATCCACGCCACCTGCGAGTGGGCGGGGCTTAGGCACCGTGACGTGGGACGGGGCTTAGGCGACCGCAAGTGTGTGGGGCCATGGCACCTGAGAGTGGGCGGGGCCACGGCACCTGTGAGTGGGCGGTGCCACATGGGGCTGTAAGATAATGGGCCATGGGGCCTGCATCTGGAGGGACCATGGGGTCCATAAGTGGGAGGGACCAGGGGGGCTCCAAAGGGGAGGAGGAGACACAGGACAGATTTACTGACAGTTTCAAAGCAGGAAGTACAGGGGACCTGGTGATGCTGCAGCCATATCACACACAAAAATGTAAATATCTTCAAAACTATACAAAATAAACAATGGAAATAAATTGCAAAAATTCTCAGGGGAGCAATTCCTATCAATTAACCTCAAGTCATTTTTGGACCACAGTTCCCCTTTAATTAGTCCAATATCCGTCAAGGTGCAGTGTGTCAGACTGGACTGTTGGGGCCCACCACGAAATCCGAGAACAGGGGCCCACCACAGTTAGTTTAAGGGCCCACATAACATTTCATATCTCTATGATCACCCATGTACATATCTTACTCCAACTGATTTCTACTGTTTATTAAAAGGCATTTCTCACTGTCCCTTTGGTTCTGTTTTCAAATTTTAGCAGTTTTCTGTTTTCTTAGGCTGGGTACACACCAGAAGATATTTTTGGCTGACCGACCAATTCACGGCACTTTTGGTTGGTCGGCCGGAAAGATCTCCTGGTGTGGGGCGGCCAGCTGCGACCGACCTCGATCGTCCTGGACGTTTTGGAAAATCCTGATCGATCGTGTGGTTCCCTATGGGACAGCACGGTCAATCGTTCACAAATTCGTCTGCGGCCGAATTTGCCACGGCCAACGGACCTTTGTCCCGGCCAAGCGCTTGCTCTTATCGAGCGATCGGTCAGGACAAATAGTCCCTCCATGTGTACCCAGCCTTAGATGAATGGGCTGTGGGCCCACTGGGGGATTACCCCAGTAACCCTGTGTGCCAGGCAGCTTTTCACAAGAACTATCTATATCAGATAGAACCACAAAATATATCCTTATCTAAAGACAAAAGTTTTTGTTTGAGTCACTGCCAAAATTTAAGCCCACCCTTAAACTACCCATACCTGGGCAGATGTTTTTCCGATTGGATTCCCTATTGACTGCATCTATCGTAAATCCAATCTGAAGAACCGGTCGAAATTTCCCCACCTTGTGCCTCCAATCTTTTCACAGATTTCCCCTTGAAATCTGCAGGAGATGGGGACTTGAAGATGAGGGTCATCAGAAAATTTTCTGCCTGGCTCAATCTTCGGGTTTTCCAATAAACTCTATATTAACAAGCGGTCGACAGAAAAAACGGCATGATATTTTGCCAAATCGCTAAAAATATCGATACCATGTATGGGGGGGTTAAACTCGGCTGGTCTGTACAAACGGTCTGTACATGCGCTCTTTACTGCTGGCAGGAGGGGAGAGAGGTGCTGCTAAGAGGAATGCCCAATGTCAGCTCCCACAGGTACTCGATTGCTGCTAAACCTATTAAAGTTTTGTATATTAACTTTAGCTTAACTTTAAAGGGCAATTCCAGCCCCAAAATGAAAACTTACATAAAAATAAATCACCCCCCAAAACCCTAAACAGTAATAGTTTGAAATCTGAAATAAATAAGTCTAACCTGAAATTCTGCACAATGTCCTGTTGCCCCTGTTTCTGCTTCCTGGTTCTTCCAGTTAGTAACTGTTATGGATTTGAAAATTGACATCACAGCCAATGACTGAATGTTAATCCCCTGTCTGCCTCTTCTGAGCATGCCCAGGCTCAGTACAGGTTTCTAAATGGCTCAGTTTCCATGAGGCATCCAGAAGCATAGCAGGCATACAGTAATGAATTCATAAGACAAACTATGATATATCAACATATTTTAAAGAGGCCATTCTTTCTAAAAGATGTTCTTATGAGGGTGGAGTTGTCCTTTAAGCGCCTGTGATTGGCTGAGAGGCAGACAATCACGGACGCAGCTGCCGGTAGATCTGAACGGCGGTGGAAAAGAGTGAAGGTAAGTAAAGATTGGGGGAAGTTTCTTATATTAAAAATATAGTGGTTGGGGCTGGGGGACCAAGCCCTACACTATATAAAATGGATTTTGAGCTAGGGGGTGGGAGTCTATGGCCCAGCACAGAAGAGCCAATTCCTCGGGTCAGGACTCAGCCGTGTATCTGCATCTTAAGGATAAAGGACATACCTTTGAAGATTGTAATGTTAACATACTGGCGAAGGAACGTGACTGGTTCAAGAGAGGTGTTAAGGAGGCCATTTATGTGAAAATAAAGAAACCAAGCCTAAATAGAGGTGGGGGGGTTCGACACCAACTGTCTGCCATGTACAATGCTGTTTTAACACCTTACTCTGGGCGTTCCTATAACACCTCTTAGCCACTATCTAATCACACCCTTAACACCTGGCTGTGATATGCTAATTGGGATTTTCCAGGGTACATAATTGCCACAGATTCTTGTACAAGTCATTCTGAATTGAGAAAGCCAGTCGGATGACTAGCGAAACGTCTTCAAGAACTACATTTCATGTCCAGTTGATCTAATTGAATACAACAGATAAATCTTAAATGCAGTTGTACCAGGCTGGAGCTATAGGAAACATTAGTGAATGAAAGTAAGTGCACCCAAAGTTGTCGACTGAAGCATTAAATACCTGTTTATGAAAATAATACAATGCGACATTAACATGGGAGTGCCACTGATGGTCAAAATGTACTAAAGACATGTAATAAGGAATAATTTCCAGATACTGTATTACCAATCTACCACACAGAGTCTATGCATAAGGATGGGTAAACATGGGCACATTTTTCATTGCGAACGGTTGACCGGGATGACAGATCGCAGCGAATGATTGTGAGGTCCACAATTCCGTGATTTTCCAACACGTCCGATCGCCTGATCTGGGTGAAAGTGCAATGGCGTTTCACCAACTTCTAAAATACATTTACTTCTTAGTCCTTTTTATATATCCATGTATAATTATATATATTTAGTCATTCTTCACATGTAATCATAATTTAGGTGCAAAGAACTGTAACTAGACTAAGATACCCTAACCATTTATTATGTTCCGGAGTATTTTACCCATTAAACTTTTCTTGGACACCATTTTAGTATAGCATTTGATGTTGAATAAAGACATACGCCCATCTAGTCCAACCTTCTCAGCAATACCCTCAATATCCTCGCGTCAGGTTAAGATGTGATTTTATAGAAAACTCATGTTGACAGTTATTTAATAAGCATGTGAAAGAACCATCAGTGATTTGATAACCATGCTAATGTATACTTTATTCAATATTTATTACTGTTGTTTTAAACTATGAGATTTGGTGGTAAAAAATTTGCAATACCATGACTACAAAGTCAATATTTCAGACCCCCACAAAGGGTCAGGACACAAAAAAATTGATTTTTCCATAGATTTATTGGTACCACTTAGTACTATAAGAGAAGAAGGAACACAGCTGAGCACTAATTTGCTCTACATCCAATTCTAGAAAAGACATCTGTGGTCTAGTGGATACTTGGTATTTACATACAACCATTTTACATTTCCCTATGCACTTTACAACAAATTAGTTATTAGACAAACCGGCCTCTGAGCAAACATTTTGTTTTAAAAGATGGGGGTACTTTTGGATCATTAGTAGATATTACACCTTTAAATGATGGCAAGGCTACTTTTCTTATGCCATCAATCTAAAGGAAAATCTAGGTATGTATCTGCATTTTAAATCTTGGTTCTTTTAATGAAATGCAATCGCTTGAACATAACTAATCAAAAAAAACAAAACTGCCTCTTTGCATCTACAAAATATGCCCACCAAAATGATTGATTGCTAATTTCATTGTTGATACTGAATGGATTGTACTCATGGGGCAAGGAGATGTTCTGGTACTCGAAAGGGATGCCTGCAAGGCAGCAATAAATTAGATCTTGCTTGAGCTGTTGGAACAGTATTACACTTTTAAAAAGTAATTGCTTTTACTTTCAACCTTGGAACACGCTGTTATCCTGAGGAATGCCAATACAATTATGAAGAGTGCAAATATCAAATGAGAATAATATTTAAGAAGATTGAAAACTTGTAAGCGAAGTGCAATAGAAGAATATGTTGGAAACATTAAGTAATTCCGCTTGTGTGTAGTATTACCCTTTGTAAGAACAACAGAAAAGGTTAACCTCGGTATCACCATGTGAGCGGCTATCCCAAACGTAACATGAGCAAACATGTTTATTAAAAACTTAATACTATTATCTATATACTGTATATCTAGGCTTTAGTGTTTCTTCTGAGGAATGACACTTTTGAACAAACACACAAATTTTCACACCAGTGTGGGCAGCAAAAAAAAAAAAAAAGAGCACACACAAATATAAAATGCACCAGTAAATGAGTTGCAAGGCAAAGTTCAATTAGTGTGAAAACCATATAATGAATACATTATTATTTGCTCAAAACTCATCTGAGCGAATGCTAAACTTTCCTAAAAACTACAAATAATAAGAGGGAATGTTGGTGCCCCACAGACTAAATGTGTATGTGATAAATAGTCCCTCCAGCAAGACTTCTCTATAGCAATTAATTAATACTCAAGAAGGAATCTTAACTATTCTGAGTAGTTTGACATCCTGTTACATATCTTCGCCGATATTTATGTCTTTGAAGTGCACTATATATAAATACAGGCGTGTTAGATTGTTTAACTTAAGATTGACTGTTGTTCATTCCTATGGGCAGTTTATTTAAAGGGTATCTTTCCTCCAAACTCTCTCCAAAACTTTTTTCAGATTTTAAATCGGAGCTGAGAAATCATTATTTAAAATCACAGCAATTACAGGGAAAGACCTCTCACTCCAGAAGCTGCAATTATAATATGTGCCCCATGCTTCACCTCTTTGCCTGGCTGCTAGCACACTTTCTGCAACATCTAAGAGAATCAGCAGAGGAAAGACAGCAGGGGGGAGGGAGGGGGAGATGTGTAATCAGAGCTGTGTCCATGGTGAGGCTGTGCAGAACTTATAAGTGTCGCAGACACTACAAGAAGGCAGTGAGTAAGGGGGGGGGGGATTAGGAGCACTCACTAAACAATAATTTAGTGACACAAGTAAGCACAGATAAATATGTGATTACCACCATTTTACTCAAATTGTAGTTTCAGAAAATGTAAAGTTGTTTCAGTGAGTATAGTGACCCTTTAAAGAAAAGAATGGAGCCTGTCACATCCACACATTATCTAGGCCATGGTCAATAAAAACATCAGAGTTTATTAGAACATGCTAAAAGGGTATGCTCATTCCATTAGTATTTTCTAATAAACAGGACTGGGACGGGAACACCCAGGCCAGGGAACATCAATTGTAAATGTGGCTAACTTTATTGTTTTAAACTTCCTTTGGGTTTCTTAGCTGGCCTGGACTGAGAAGGGAATCTCCACTCTAAACGTGTGTCCGGTAGGGCATATGCACCCAGATCTCTCACATGCCTTTTCCTTTTGGATATTTAGCCATGTGTTCCGCTGGTTGTCTTTAAGATACTAGCTTGGACAAAGTGTATTTGGCCTCTTTTTGCTTTGTTTATGTTTATTATACATTATAATGAATGAAGCATTTCTGGTACAGACACATAAAGCAAAAACATTAATCCAATACTTTTTTTTCTTACATATATGGTGCAATTGAACTACAAATTCAGGTGACTACAAATTCAACTGAACAACCAGGGTCATGGAAGGACTAAAGTTTTTACTTCTTTCTTAGGCCAGCTAGCTTGTCAGCAGTTTTAACAAAAATACTTTTGGAGAAATAAAGCATTATACCATTACACTGCTGGTATATGTAGAAAAGTTACCTATATTAGATATAGGCCGGTAACAGTACACTGGAACATCACAGGCAGGAAATTGTAAAAGAAAAAAAAATCCTCATAGTCTTTATCAGACAGGTCACTATGATGTTTGGTCTGTTTCCCATTATTTTTCCCCAAAATTTTTCTCTTTCATTTCCTGTCGTACACACTATGAATCCTCCTGCTATCAGGATTACACACTCTATAAATAAAATAATTTACAGTTCTGCCCAACTGAGGAACTTATCGGAAAACAATAAAAGCCTCCAGCAGGCTGACAGCAAATGTGTTTTGAGAAGTAAGAAAAGAAACTTACTGCCTCACAGTAAAAATAAAAGGAAAAAGTGAGAAATTCAAGACTAAAGAAATCTTCTCACTTTTGATGTGGTTAATGTGGAAGACATGGGGGAATATATCATTAATTTGCCAAATTAATATATTAATTTGGCAAAGTCTGCAGAACCAGGACCAGGACTTTTTTTTAATTCAAAAGGCTTTTAGTTTTAAAAATAAACACTTGCTGTGGCTTTGTAACGCTCGAGTATCACTGACTCCCATGTCAGCTCCTTTAACCCTACTTTCTTTCCACTTTAGTGGAAATCAACCAGATTTCAGCACAGCACCGCACAATGCATTGTTCAATGGGAAATGAGAATATTGGGGGGCGGAAATATGTCCTACTAGTTAAACTAGAAGGGTTTGTAGAAAGAGAAAGCTTTGTAGGAGCCCTTTTCTGCCCAAATACATATTGGTTTCCTTTTGTTTCACATATTCCTTTTTAAACAGCATGAGCTTCTCCTATTTCTTCCACTATACATCCTAGTTTTTTCATATCCTGTTATACTTTAAAGAAAACTAAACAAACAACCCCCCCCCCACACACACATACACAATTCCTTAATTAAATTGCAGAGGTATCATCCAATCCATGACTGGAATTTTGCTGTGGGAATCCCCCTCATGTACTTATAAAAGAATGGGAGCACCTTGACCCTGCCTCTATGCACAATGGGTGGCATGTATACTGATAATGTACATAATGTATTTCTGCATCATCAGACTTCCAAGGAACAGGGCTGAGAAATCTGCATTTTTAATAGCTCAGAATGTTAGATAAATGATTGTATAGTTGGTGGTTTGAAACTATTTATTAGGAAGCTGCTGATTTTTTAAAAAGGCACACACAGCATTCCTCTGGGATTCATGTTAACCACAAAGGTCAATGACTGATCTCTAGCTAAAGTCACTGCTTTTCATTTTGGCACAGAAGCTCCCAGAATTCTCAGTTCCTTGTACACGGAAAGCTTTTACCTGATATGTGTTAGCTAAAAATGGCAAAGCCTACAGTTTTTGATTTGTGTTTGGATTTCCACTAGCATTCAAATAATACAATAACCAGAGAAGGCAAAACATCCAAAGCTTCCCAATATTGAGTATGAAATGAAATCCATTACTTATCCAGCTTATGAGGATTGATTTAAATGCCTAGGTATATCTTTTGCCCTTCAGCAAAGCTTTGCCCATCACATGGATTGACTTAAAACCAAATGATACGCTGCAGTAAGTTAGAAGCAATTTATAGAAACAAGTCCCTTGGTCGGAAATGTGCCTTGCTCAGCAGATGCCTTCACCTCTCATTGGTGGTGTAATTTATGCTGCTGCATATCAAACATTAATTACTACAATCTAAATAATATTTTAAATAACTGTGCAGCTGTGTTCTTTTGGGCTAATTAAGCAACCTTTTCATTCTAGGCATTCAGCACTTCCTAACAACAAACAATCGCTTTCTAAAACCTGCACAATTCAGTGGAAACCTGACCAGTGTACACCTAAAGCCTAGTACAGATGTGTGGTTCATGCACCTGCCGCTCAACAAACGAGCAAACATCAGTTCTGGACATATATTGCACTTGTGGCTGCTTGGTTGGGCATTGTTGATCTGGTGGGATGGACCACCAATAAAGGTCATCTGTAGAAGTCTTTATGCTGTGTTCAGACAAGCTGCAGGTTTCTCTTTCACTTGCAGTATTCTAGTAGCTACTGGGTTTTAAGACTTAACAACCAGGACTGATAGGAAACAGCTAGAAAAACAGAAACCTGCTGCTCATGGTAATGTAGCCTTGGGCTTAGGGCTCATTCCTACTTGGCTTTGGTGGGCATTTCTTCATCGCTTGACTAAAGTGGAATGATTTTAATGCGGCATATTGGCTCTCCCAAACCAAAGTCTGTTAATATGCACAACGCAAGGAGTAGGACAGTAGGGACTTGAATTAAAGGGGAAGTTCAGTGCAAATACATGTACTTTTCAGAAAAAAGAGCAGTATTTTTCATCCCAATGACCTTAATCTGCCAATTCAGCATTTTGTCTGTGTTTAAATAAATGCAACCGAAATACTGACTTCCTGTATGCAGGACCCCAAGCAGAGACTGTTATGGTCTTGCCCTTGACCCAGTGCCTGGGTTGATTCAGTTGCTCAGTAGAGATCTGAGCATCTTTGACCCATCCAACAGCCAATCAGTAGAAATAACTGTTAGGAACATTCCAAGGATGTGGTGCGTCCTGGGAAGAAGGACCGTTAGAACCCGTTTGAAATGTCAGCTCACTAATGTCAACAGCAGGGAACAGCAAAGGGTATGAAATCAAATGATTTTTCAAAATGAAAGAATATGTAGACTAATACATGTAAACTAATACAATTTAGTAGTGGTAGTAGTATCTAAATGATTACTGTACAGTTGCTAAAGGATTTATATAAATTTATTGTTAACAATTTATTTCCTGTCTGATTCAATGAGATTTCCTTTATGTTAAAAGGTGCTACCCACTAATGTTTACTGTTAAATGGAAAACAGTTATAACAACTATTATATAACAATCCTTCCATGTCCTTTCAAATCCTGGTCACGTCCAAAACTAAATCATTTTTGCTGCCTGTCCACAATTTCTAAAGCAGAGTGGGAGTAATTGTGGAAAAATAACATGCAATGAAACCATCTACAGTATTTAAAATTCCTTCTCTTGAATAAGTACATTTGCTGAACATTTACACATATTATTTAAAAAAAAGTGACCGTTCATTGTCAAGAAATTGGTTTCAAATCCTCTCCAGATAATGGAAATTGCGAGCAGGAAGCAATTAGATATCTTTTTATAGCTTTCCCTCCTTTGCTTGAGTCAATTATTTTCATTCTCAGATTTTCCCTTGGCTGCTTATAGAAAGACATGGCACTTAAGGTGGCCATACACATGCGATTTCTATCGCAATGTGCCGACAGATCACATTGGTATCTGTAGGCACATTGCGATGGAAACCTTCACACATGGAATCGACCGATCCCCATGCGTGATCGGTGTCGGCTCCCTCTATTAAAGTAAAGGGAGCTGATGCCGGCCAACGGAAATTTTCAACGGCACTCCGATCGGTCGGGAATACCCCCTACACACGAGCGATAATAGGTAAATATCATCTTACCTATTAACGTTCGTATGTATGGCCACCTTTAGGTGTTAGCACAACAATCTGAGAAGTTCCTAGAGTCAGAACATGTATCAATAATTTGGAATAGTCATTAATTTGTTGGACTTCACAATAATATATCATATGGCAAAAAAATCATCCTTTAGTTCGCTCACCTTTTCCCTTTCCAAATATCCTAGGAACTTGCCAGTGCCAGAGCAATTGGCCAAGGGCCCAAACAGCCAAGTGGGCTCTAAAACTGAAGGGTATATATAACACCTCTTAGCCACTATGCAATCACGCTCTTAACACCTGGCTGTGATATGCTAATTGGGATTGTCCAGGGTACATAATTGCCACAGATTCTTGTACAAGTCATTCTGAATTGAGAAAGCCAGTCGGATGACTAGCGAAACATCTTCAAGAACTAAACTTCAAGTCCAGTTGATCAATTGAATACAACAGATATACCATGACCTGAATGAATGAGAACCTTCACAAGCAAGTTGGTCCCCACAGCCCAAAGGCCCTACAGACCTTGCTCTGACCAGTCTCCCATGCTGTTCCCATGTTTCTCCACTGAACAGCCTTGATGTGCTCTTAGCTTTAGTGTACATAATAATGATTTAAAGGGTGTGTCCACCTTATATAATTTTTAATATGTTATCCCCCATGTCTCCCAGCCCCAACCGCTATATTTTTTTTTTAGAAAGCCCCCCAAACTCTACTTACCTCCCCTCTTTCCTCCCCGCCGCGCTCCCGGCCCTCTGCTTGCGAGAAAATGCAAGCAGAGGGGCGGGACCGGCAGTGCTTCTGTGATTGGCTGAGCGGCAGCCAATCACGGACGCGGCTGCCGGTCATTCAGTGCAGCGGAGGAAAGAGGAGAGGTAAGTAAGAGTTTGGAGAGCTTTCTAAAAATAAAAAATATGCGGTTGGGGCTGGGAGACATGGGGGAATACTGTATTAAAGGGGTTTTATGCTAGGGGGAGGGATAGTAGAACGGGAGGGAGAGGGAGGGGGAGAAGGGCTGCAGTATGCATGCCAAAATTCTCCCGGAGGCCAGGTAGCAGGCAGAGTCCTATATGGACTCTGCTAGCCTCCTGGTGGGCAGTTTTTGGGACTTTGGGGGGGGACTACAGGAGAACCCTATGGAGCTGGGATGTGAGGTAAGGATTAAACTACACTACATGGTGGGGCCAGTAGTTGGGGGGATTATAGTTTTGGGGGTGGACATGCCCTTTAAGCAAGTAATCCATAATTATAGGAGCAACATAGGAGTGTTGCAAAATGAAAAAGCAACAGCTCATTGTATAGCAGCACTGAATTTAAAGCGTTACTGTCATTATATTATGTTATATATATTTAATATTCTCAGGATAATCAATCCGGTCACCAAGTGCAGCCCCATTCACATCTATTTTGTATAATATTTCCATGCAAATACCATAATGCACACCGCTACAAATGTCAAGTAACGTGTCCATCCCCGCTATACAGGATCCCAAACTTTAATTTCTTTAAAATCAGAAATAGTCACCAAACAATTTCTTGAATTGTATGCTGGCATTAGAAACAAATAAAAAAAAACATGCTAACCAAATATTAAATCAGGTAATCCCTGTTTTGGGCGATAGCGCCCAATCAATATTACATTGCAACAAAGTTTCTTCTAGGCCTCCATATTTTAAAATGATAGTAGTTTTCCTTTAACAGCAATAACACGTGAACAGTAGTTATTTCCCCACTCACAGGATCTAATATTGATGTGACACTGAGTTGTTAAATTGCTGTGTTTTTCCTACAAGAAAAATGCAGCAATCAGGTGGGAGAAGAGCTACTGATTGCTTCTCACTGACAGCAATATTAAGTGCTGGTTTTAATAATCCAGTACATGGCTCACATGACATCCATGCACCAAGCACTTTCCTGTCAGATTTTTCTCAGGAGTGGAAAAGCAATAGATAGGTTATCATCCCAATGTCATACTGGCTCTTTTGATCACTGCATTATTCCCAGGGGACACTGTGTCAAAAAAAACCCATAGGGAATCATTCCACTACCTTATCTGAATTCTAATGCTTGTGATTGTTTAAAACAAGTACTATGTAAAAATGTGCTTGTACAATATTCACTTTTCATGTATAAGGAAGAATTGGGTTTTCTGCTGATGCCTTTAGGCATTTTAAATGCGCAGAATTTCTATAATAAAGAAGCTAAATGTGACATTATCCATACAGGACTCAGCTGTCATGCAAAGGTAAATCTGAATAATTTAAGCTATTGTCTACTTAAAATGGTAAAATTATAAATCTCATTTGGAGCAATTAGATGAGGATTTATTCAATGATCCCCATACAGACAGGCTGTTTGGCAGTAGCCAAGCAGCCTGTTCTGTCCTATGGAGATGAAGTTTAGGACCCTTCCTGCGGCACAGGAAACTGTTGAGTGATTAGTCTGTACAATGTCTGCTGATAGTGTACACACATTTGATTTTTTTGCCAAAGCGTTTGAACACTAGCCAATAACATTGTTATGGAGCTTAACTGGATGAATACTGGATATTCTAAATAACAAAGGACTGCAGTATGCACCACAGGTTAAACAGAAATGTTTACATTTTAGATTTAAACAATAATATCCCTTTAAATTGCAAAAATAACAGAAAAAAATTATATTTTAAAAGTATAATACTAATTCTTTATTGTCACAGATATAGATGAAAGTCAGAAGAGGACAAAAAGCAAATGGCATATTTACTGTGCACCCTTTCTGTATACACATCAGCTTGTTTGATTGCATTGTCCAATTAAAATGTTAGGATAAAAATGGTTTAGCATAATACAGTGCTCTTTTGTTGAATGTCCACATTTTATTTTTTCCAGTGTTGTTATTTATAGTTTTGCTGAGGACGGGCTAGGCCACACTATCGAATTTTTCTTGCGTTTGCGCATGCGGTTTTCCCGATCATTGAAATCGTGTCAACGCACCGAAAATTCGCATTTTCGGGTGTGATGCGATTGTGCATGCAATTGCGATTTGCGTTCCGCATTTTTAATCACAATCGTATGCGTTTTTCTATAACGAAAAAAAGGCATGCACAAACGCAACGAAAGCGCACATGAAATTGCATGCGATTCCTTGTGCGATTGTGTGTGTGGCCGTGCCCGAAAGCAGTATTTTTTCAGCATGCATGTGTGTGTATATATATATATATATATATATATAGTAAAATGCACTCACATATTATATTATATACAGTATAAATATATTACTCGTGCTACTATTTATAGTACAAAGATAAGATAGCAATTGAAGAGGATTTTTATCTATAGTTTGTAGTAAAAAGCTATAGTAAACCGACCCTTTACTGACGTGTATTTCTTTCATTCAATGTAGGGGGGGCTTTAGGTAACTACAAAGGGAAAGTTTAATTTTAAATTTTGAATTTGGCTTGAAAGGCTGCACAAAGTTCCTTAAAATGTGCATGTTCTGTAGGTTTTAAAAAACCTGCACATGTGACACTGGGAATCAAGGTAATCAGCATTTATTAGGATTGCTCACAGTTGAATGCAATCAAGAGGCAGCTAAAGTCTATAATTTAGCTAGTCTGTAAATTCACAGTAAAATCAAGGTTCGTATACACCTGCCAATTTTTACCAGACCCCCGAGCCCCGACCTACCCCCAAGCCCGCCGAACACCCGCGATGAACGGCCGAAAAGGCAGATGTGCCAGGCAGATGTCTGAACAACCCCTGACCGAATGCATACACACGCGTGACTATCGTCCGTTATGCCCATTCGTTGCGGGTGTTCGTCGGGATCCGTCGGTGCTCGGGGGTCTGCTAAAAATCCGCAGGGGTGTACGAACCTATAGAAGAATAAATAGAAAGAACAGTAATTTAACTCTTTCAAGCCAAATTAGCAAAATGTAATGGAATATGCTGTATCCTAGCATCACTAACACCTATTAGAATTTTATTAGGTTAGGTAACCAATGAGGTAAAGTGTAGGTAACTAATTAGCTGAACACAAATTGATCCCTGGAAAATCCCTGGAGTTTTTGACCAGATTGCTGACCAAAGTAAGTTAAGCAAAATGCTTAGTAATGTAGCTTATGGCGCTAAATGGACCAATCATAGAATACTACTTCTAGGAAAACCCAGACAGTTATGTTTACACACATTAAGGCAAACAAAGGATTTGAACAACAAATGGGAATTAAATACATTTTCCTATTTGCGTAGCTATACGTACTGCATACAGACAGAAAATGCAGTGTGTTTAGTAATCCTCTGCATTCCAGGCCACTTCCATTTTCTATTGTGACATCAGCAAAAACGTTTTTTTTTTTCATTTTGTATTTTACAGGGTTTTTCCTTGTGCCATTTTGCGCAAGTTAAATACTTACCGTACCTCAGTCACAAACTAGTTTTATTCCTAGAAAAGCCTTTTTATCACAAGAACCCCTATTTGCAGTGCACCATGAATACCAAATGATTTAAAATATATCTTAATTCTAAGGTTAATGTATTCACTGACATATTTTTCTTTCACAGGAAAAAAAAATAAGATACATTATCCTATTTTATTGCTTTATATAACACATGATCTTTCCCCGCCGTAACAGCTAAAACAGATTAGCACCTAACCAATAGATTTAACAGATATTAATAAATATTTTAAACCAATACATACAGCCCGAGGCAGAAAGGCCATAGGGCTGAACTCTGCTTTTATGGGTTAAAACGCCCAATTAAATTTGAATTGGACTTTGTTGTAACTGGAATATTTATGACCACACCGCTATCCTCCTTTTTCTGTGATACAATTTATGCTCCCCCCACTACAGAGTTTTCCAGCTTAATGATTTACTACATACAAAAATTAGTTTCTTTTTAGTTCTATGTTTTGTTTTCTTTAATAGTTGTATTCAGTTACAACTATTGTGATATGCTAATTGGGACTTTCCAGGGTACATAATTGCCAACAGATTCTTGTACAAATCATTCTGAATTGAGAAAGCCAGTCGGATGACTAACGAAACGTCTCCCAAGAACTAAACTTTAAGTCGAGTTGATCTAACTGAATACAACAGATATACCATGACCTGGATGAATGAGAACCTTCACAAGCATTTTCTTTAAAGGGTATCTCAATCCTGTAAAAAAAACCTTTGCTGTAGTGCAACCCACCCTAGCCTACCCCAGCTGCCAAGTTCTTTTGTAAAAGAAGTTGCAAGCAGGGGCTGGACCGGGTCTTTTAAACAGCTGATCGCACGTACCGTATATACTCGAGTATAAACCATCCCGAGTATAAACCAAGGTACCTAGTTTTAGGTAAAAAAGAAGGAAAACCACATTGACTCGAGTATAAACCAAGGGGGTAGTATTTGCCACTAAAGATGTTTGGAAACTACAACTCCCAGCATGCTTTATTGCTGGGAGTTGTAGTTTTCAAACATCTTAAGTTGGCAAATACTTACAAATAAGAGTAAAACCTATTTTATTTGTGCATACTGTATGCACACTATTCACTAAATAGCTTTTCTATTTAGATAGACCCTTTTGAGTTTTGCACAATAGTTTCACTGGTGATCATAAATTGTAATATTATCTCCCTTTTCCTGCTACTAATGCATCTTACAGATTTCCCACTGCATTACTATACAGTTTGCTAACCTTCAAGATATTTGAGATTAAGACTCCTGAGTTCTTCTGTTGCTACAAAGTATAAATTGACATTATGTACTCAGAATTTTGATTCTGGTGCCCTGTATGCATTCTTAATCACTTGTTCATCATCTGATCTATATCTTTAAAGTTAAGAACAAGAAAAAAATATAAGTTATTTTATCCCTTAGTTCACACTATGCTGCGTTTTGGTGCGCTGGAATGTATGTGCAATGGAAGTAAATGGAGCAGTTCACATTACACCGCTGCAATGTAGTGCGATATGCAGGGAGATTTAATAAAAGTTTTTATCATTAAAAAATGGTGCTAATTTTTCTCCAACCAATCAAATCTTATTTAACATTTGAAAGCTAACATCTGATTGGTTAGGGCAAAATTAGCACCATTTTTAACAATAAGAACTTTTATTGAAACTCCCTGTAAAAAACAGCACTGCATGCAGTAGTTTGGTTCATGAACACACAGCGTTGCCATTGCAAAATAACTGCGTTAACAGGGGAGGGACATCGTTCTGAATCAAAAACCCTTAAATAAGAAACAAAAGGAAAGGAGAATGAGGACAGGGTCAGAATTTACAAAAGAGAATGAATTCTATTTCCTTCCACCATCCATACATCATTTATAGAATGCCGCAAGCCCTCCCTTTATGGTGATTCAATATCACATTTGTGGCTCTCGGTGAATTAAAATTTGGTCAGTGTGACTTTAACACCACCTGTTTGCTGGCGTTAAAAAGTCAGACTCAAAAACTGATTTGGCTGTGGCACCTTTACTGGTGGCATTTTGAGAGACAAATGCAGTTTCAGTGGTTCTTTTCTTAAAGTCATACTAAATGGGTTAGTGCTGGCCTGTCTCCTGAAAAATGTTTCGACTGATTAAGGTTCAGCTTACAGATACAGATTTATTTTTTGGCAACAGAAATTTTTAAACATCCTGGATTAGTAGAATGACCAATGAGTATGGGATGGCTAAATAAATATACAGATTACAGCACAAAATCTGTGCATGTGTGAGTGTCTGTATTCTTCCTTTAGTTCACCAAACTGGTTTTCTCAACTCTCCTCTGCTTTTACAATACAAGGTAAAGAGTAATCAAAGTGAATGCATAAAAGTAAACAACACATACAGTATAGTTTTCAGGAAAAGTAGCTCAACACATAGATGATAAAGCTAGCCATACTCGGGCTGAACTTTTCTGGTTTTCCAATCGGATATTTGATTGGGCAAAACGATCAAAAAAACCTATTAAAATTTCCCACCTTACTCTGTTAATCTGATATAGATTTCAAATTGAAATTTAATTTTCTGTTTTTTAAAAGATCTTCCTTTTTTACAATAAACCAATCGATATTGTTGGCCAGTCTATAGAAAACACAGGAAACTATCATCAATATTGTATGTATGTTTTTATGTACATACATACAGTACATACAATATTGTACAATATAGAATACAAAAAGCTGTACAAGGGAGGCAACAAATACATAAATATGTAAATAGTGCTTGAAACATGAGGAAAGAGGTCCCTGCCCCGTAGAGCTTACAATCTAATTAGATGGATAACATACAGATACATAGGAAAGGGTGAAAGTACCATAGTAATAACTGGTGCAGTGTAAACAGTCCTATGATGTGCTGTGCTCAGAGAGATAGGATAAGATGTTAGATTTAAACTTGTTTATTGAGCTTTCTAGACAAAGAGAAAGGGGAATAGAATTCCAGAGGATGGGAGCCACAAGAGAGAAAAGTTTAAGGCGAGAGGAGGCAGTGTGAGTGAGGGGTCTGTAAAAGGGATGGTTTTGTGATAAGCATAGGGTACAGACAGGGGCATATGGGGACACAAGAGAAGAAATATAAGAAGCAACAGCAGAGCGAAGGGATTTAAATAAGAGAAGGCTTTTATAGATGCGCTGTTTAATGGGGAGACAAGTAAATGTACGCAGAGGAGATTTAATTCCCCAATTGTTAGAAAGCGCGACAATTCATGCGGCAAAGTTGAAAGATTTTCACAATATTATGGAGAAAAAAGCGGCAGGTTTTAGCAACATTGTTAATGTGATTAGAAAAGGAATCAATTATAACCCCTTAGCAACATACCTACTGAAAAGGGTAAATAGGGGTGTTGTCCACAGAAATGGAAACAGGTGGGATAGGACCAGGTATAGGGTGGAAAATGATTCATGGTTCGGATTTAGCCAGGTTTAGTTTGAGGAATCAGTGTGCCATACATGAGGAGACAGCATGGAGACAGTCAGAGGTGCTTGATTAGGTGTCAGGACTTAGTGTGGTAGTGAAAAAATACATTTGAGTATCATCGGCATACAGATGGTAGCTAAAGGGTATCTCCACTGGTAAATTGATTTTTTGCCATTCTGTTTTATTAAAGAAGAGGAGGTAAAGGAGTTGTCTAACCCTCCGCGTTTCATTAAAGGAGCAGGGAACGAAGGTAACTTACCCGATCTCTCGCTCCTCAGCCGGTCCGGACAGGTCCCAATGCGAAGCACATCACACATGTGCATGCGCATATCGTATAAAGTCCATTGGGACCTGTCAGAGGACGCGGCGGCATGCTTTTATGTATATTATTGAGGTTAAGAGGTGCATAGGAATATACCAAGGGTATTTTAGGTTAAGGCTTGTCTATTAAGTCAGAATGATGATATGGTGCCTATAGGTTAAATAAGGGTGCGATCCTAGGCACTAGCCTAATGATGTCATATATCAAAGGGTAAGATATCTGATCTGACATTATAAGAATAAGGTAGTGCTGTTCTACAGTTATAGTATAAAACATTTACCAGTGGAGATGCCATTTAAAACCAAATGAGATGATGACATCTCCCAGGGCAGGGAAATAGTATAGAGGGAGAACAACAGGGGTCCAAGAACAGAGCCCTGCGGAACCCTACATTAAGAGGAACCGTAGAGGATGTTTTATTATCATATAACACAGTAGGTTATATAGGTTCTGTTAGAGGGATAGGATAGTAGCCAGGATGCCGCTTCATTCCAGATGCCCAAGGAGCATTTGGCTTCTATAGCTTTAAGGTCATTCACAAGTTTGTGGCTGATTTGATCAAATCTACCCAAACAATTGTAATACCAATGCCATGTATTGGGGGCTTAAGGTTGCACTGATCAACTGTATTATCTGAACTATGGAAGAGAGATAAAGCCTAGCTATACTTTTGGAATGGTCGATAATCCTACAAAGAGTTTATTAAATAATTAATGCTCGTATATTTAGATTTCCCCAATTTTTTCCATGTTAGACTGCTTAAATATCTTATAGAGGAATAGAATCACCTAACAATCACCCTTTTTACCTAAGCAGGTTTGGAATCAGTCTAAAAGAAAAATTACATATTAAAAACTATGTATGATGACATAAAACCCACTAACAAATTAAAAATATATATTACTTGCTTTTCTAAAGGTAACCATAAATAGTTAATTTTTTTCATTTGATCAACTGTCTCAGCCAAAATTCATATGTGATTTCTTTTCAATAGATTGCCTGGGACTTTATCAAACAAAACCTGATCAGACCTAAAGAAAGAATTTTATATTAAAATTATTTTTACTATTTCTATCCAGGGCTTTTTTTATTTATTGAGTGTACCTATTTAGAGTGATCCTTGACACCTTTTTGGATGAAACACTAGTTATGTGTATCATGTCTAAATCCCAAGGTATCCTTTCAGCACAGATAGCCCAATCTTTACCACTCACTTCACCTATAGCAAGGTTGCCCCCAGGACTTGGAGTGCAAGGTATCTGTGCTGAGATGCTGGATACTCGAGAAGACTTAGAGGGACACTATACTGAAAAATTTACTTTGCCTCATCTTAATCTATAATTGAATACATGTAAGTAGCACTTACTCTGATTTCTGTGTGTTGATGCATTCCTTCAATCCAGCACACATTTTGTTTAGGAGCAGTATCCCCCCTCCCTCTTTTAACCACTCCCACTTCCATCTGACCTGACTTTTTTCCCATAAACCAACTGTCAAGCCTGTATAAAGCATTCCAACTGTCAAAACTGTCACCATTCCAGCTACAGTAACTCACAGAAGAATAGTTTTTGAGAGCAAGGAACTTGAGTGACAGCTGAAATATAATAAGTTTTAGATTGGATATCTAAAGAAATAGGGGGAAGATCAACAAAAAAAATGATACAGTGGTGGTTGGCAAGAATTATAGTTTCCAGTTATGGTCAATTTAAGCGCAACTGGTGGACTGGACACTACCAGTTGGAGAGCTGGAGAACTGGACAAAAAGCATGGTATAGAGGAGAAAGAAAGTTGTATTTAGGAATGGAGCCAAAGGTCAAAACACAAGTGGTCAATCAGCATAGCAAAGTAACAGGGATGAATAATAATCGAAGTAGAAAGGTGGACAGTGGTCAAGAAAGGCAGCAAACTATTGTAAATGTAGGATTACCAAAGATCAGAAACCGGAAAACCAAACAAGATATTACACCACGAGCAAGTGAGAACCTCAAGCAACAGAGGAAAAGAAACCAATTTGGAGGGCAGAAAAACAAAACAAAAAGACATGAAGATTAAGATTTTAATTTGCTGCAAGAACTGAAACCAGCGGGAAATAAGACATGAAGGAACAAGCACAAAAGTGCATGTCGTAAAAAGCTGGATTAGCTGGAAATACTGAGCAGAAAAATTGGCGCAGGAGTGGAGAAGAAGTAAGGAATGGAAAATACTGGCATTAACAGGATTAATTTTTAAAAGTTCTTATCACTATAACTATGGTGCTAAATTTGCCCTAACCAATTAGATGTTAGCTTTCAAATGGTAAATGATATGTGATTGGTTGGGGCAAAATTAGCACCATTTTTAAAGATAAACAGGGAGATTCAATAAAAGTTCTTATCGTTTAAAATGGTGCTTTTATTGAATAACCCCGATAAACTTTTATTGAATCTCCCTGTAAGTCTTTTATATGGCACAATATATGAGCCTGTTATATGGTCCAAGTCTGACAATGTGCCCTCATAGCCCAAATAGTGTTTCTACCTCATTAATGGGCCACTTACAAATCTAGAAAGATTATCATTTATAACCCATACAAACATGGACACAAAACATAGCATTTTCCCTCTAAAAACTTCTAATGTTCTCATTGAACCTGAAAATTCCTTTTACCGGTATGTCTGATAAATCCTTAAATCTCACATTTATTTAGTAAAAGACGAATTATTATTATATAAAAGTATTATGCATTAATACACTCTGGATAATGCAAACTGTAATCCAGATTAGGGATCATATGAATTTGACTTGATTTCATAGCCGTATGTCTCTGATACTTTTGTTTTAATGAATACTGCAGTGAGGTTGGTAAGATTCTTTGTTAATTATGCTATTTGCTTTCTAATGTGATTAATGTTATTTAGAATGCTGAAATCAATAACTTCTAAAAAAAAAATGAGGATTATCTTTTATAACACTATAGCTAAGGAGAAATATTTAATATCAGGTGGACTGCAAGTAGAATTGGATAATATGAACCCTTTCTGTGGCAGGAGGTTTAATTTTAAATGTACACTTGCAGAATAATATACGGTAAGCCTAATGTACTTGTGTATGGTATAGGAAAAATGTAACTTGCTTAAAATAGTCTGATTTAGCAGGACATACTGCATCTGACAGGTCAAATGCTGTTAACATACAAGTAACCTGGCTGTTCAGCCCCTTTCACCACAGCCAATTACCCCCTTGCTGGAAACTGCTTGTGGCAAAAATTTCTCTAGAGGAAATTGCTGTAATAAACTATAAAGATCACAAAAATAACTAACACTTTTACATCCCCTATCTAATGTAGACTGTGACTCCACGGTACATACAACATAGCTGCAAATTCCAATAATGTATTTGCCTTCAATTTTCATAATCTCCTAGATTACAATTTAGGAATCTAAATGAAATATGCATCTGACTGATACATAAATCCAATCAATGAACTGGGTACAGACAGCCTATATTATAGGAATATCTGCTGTTTTTCAGGTCACATCACTACGTCTATTAGATTTAATGCAAAGAAATATTTTAGTCTTTAGTTGCGGTTAAGCCAACACCCAGTCTGTATCTATCACAAAAATACAAGTAAAAACTATGGCAAACGAGGCTGAAAGTGATTGATTTCTTGTTGTTTTTTTTCTTTTAGATTTTAGTTTAAATGTGTTACTTCCCGAGACTCACGGTCTGACGTATTCTCGCCCTCATTGTGCCATAGCTCTCTCACATATCACCTGCTAGACGGTTTTAGTCTTAGATTACCATATATGAATGTGCTGGTAGTCACTAAGGAAATCCATTCAATGTTTGTGGGTTCTGACTGGTGTAGGTTTACGCTGAATGAATGGGCACTATAAGACCAATAAACATTTGGTTAAATAGATTGCATTTTACATTTTACGTACAAAAAATTATCAAAAATAGTTTTTGTTTATTTTTTATTTACTCAGTAGTATTTAAAAAGTCAGTTTATTGTATATGCTTTAAGTGCTAAAGTACTGTATTCCTATATATTATGCATTCAAATGAGGCTTATTTAATTAAATGTGCAGAATTTTGCCCATGCTATTATTCTGCAGAAACCAATCAGATGTCCTTAAATGTTTTGCAGGAATAGTGGTCTTCTTACACTGCCGCAATAACCTTGATGACACATTTTAATACTGTGCTGGATAATAAACTGGGAAATGCCACTTAAATCAATAAATGGCATCAAATAACGGTTCCATTAACACAAGAAAACTGCAGCATGATAATTAATTCATAAAGATCTTTGTGACGCTTTTATATTTCCTTTTGTAAAGTCTAGATTATGTATAATAACGTTGAATGAAACAATAAAGCAGAATTAATTTTTACAGCATTTAAAGAGTTCGCCCAAAAAAAGACCCTTCCTTATTCAAAATTATAATTGTTCCTGTCTCCCATTTCGGTCCCTAAGCCCAGATCTCACTACTTATAGAACTGCGACCCTGTGGCGCTGCAGTGTCTCTTCAGTTCGTTCCCCATGCTCCCCCCTTCCCCTCACCCTCGTATGCAAGCAAGATTTTGCCAAAACAGTCGCGCTTGTGCAGGGGAAATTACAGTAGTCCTGCAGCACCGCAGGATTGTAGTTCTGTAAGTCTTAAGGCTCGTACACACATTCAATCGCAGGTCCGATGCACGCACGATGTGTCCGAACGTTCATTTCGGCTGATAATTGGCCTGTGTATGGGCCCTTTGTCGGTCAGAACGGCCGGTGCTTCGGAGATCCGCCCGGTCGGTCAGGCACCAATCCCCGACCAAACTGCCGCTTTGGCCGATAAAGTGCCCATACATGGGACGATTATCGGCCGAAACGAACTTTCGGACACATCGTGCGTCACGATCAAGATCGCAAGTGTGTACGAACATTTACGGGCAAGTGCCATTGTCTCCATTACAATTATCAAGCAAGAATCTTTTTTTTTTTGGATGAATCTTTTTTTTTTCCTTTATGCTATTTTCACACAAGCAGTTTTGTACAAGCAGTATTGTAGCAGTTGATAATTGCTAAAAAAAACTGCTATGGGTGAAAACATGGCGCTCGTGTGAATCTAGCCTTATATGCATTTTACTTACTATATGTAGTGGCAATACTGTTGGACAATTACTGTTTAGGGCTGGTGAATTTTTCATCCTGGACGACCGTTTGCTGCTAGCGAGTTGTCAGCCACGACAAATCACCAATATGGGCCATCAACATTAGTCACTGCCGGCCGCGAAGTTAGCACGGATTGTTCAGCCCAACTGACCAATACATGGAAATATTTGTCCGTCGGGCCTAAAAATCTGCCCATGTGACCCACAATAAGCCACAGTTTATACTACCAAGTAATGAGTGGTATCCTATGGAGTGGATAGAATGGCTTGTGCTGGTAAAATAAATGGAAACTGGAAAAGCTATGTGTTAAAGGGTTTGTCCACCCACCAAAACCTCAGTTACATTTTGGTTAAACCTTTGAAATATTCTCCCACCTTGAGAAGGTATACTTACGATCCACTGCTGCTTGCTCCGTCTCTACTGCTGCTGCTACATGCCTTTTCTGTTCAAGAGTAGCAACAGTGGAGTCTTGTCTGGTAATGGCCGTCAGCCATTGGCTGTGATGTCACTGTCCCTGTGGTAACTGACAGTCTTACCAAGAAGTTAAAGGGAGTCACTGTGGTGGATCATGGACTTGTAAGTATAATGTCCACTCTGAAAGCATATTTTTGGAGGATCCTGCTTAACATATTACATACCCTTTAAAGAATGTGTGCTTCTAAGTAGAACAACCCTGTGAGAATCTTAATCCATTTTTTAGTATGTTGGTTAGGCCAAGTATCTGTACATGGACTAATGGACGCTTTACATCTTCAGCTGGTATTAAGGGAACATTGGAATATATTGTTAAGCAATTAATTGGAAAATCAAACAATGCAGTTTGATGTCCTACCTGATGCCAATAATCTGATGGCATAGTCTTATTAAGGCCACACATTATTCAATCAACTTTATTTTTTCTCATTTTCTACCAAATAGCCAATATTGATGTTTGGGCATCATCCTCACAATAAACACATCTGAATTTTAATTAATTGTATAAAAGAGAAAATCCATATTGCCATATTAAATGCAGAGGAATCAAAGCAGTAAGTCTCAAAATATTCAATGCAGTATCAATTTTCCTTTATCCGAAAGGCTGTGTTATGGAACAGAATAGGAAAGACAAGAATGATTGTCAGTAGCAGAAACAATGAAATTATAGGCTACATAAAAATACATCAGTGTATGAAAAAGAGCCTTACAAAATAATTTGAATCCATTAGGTATTTTGTTAATACTGAAAACAGGATAACTGTCTGCGTGTGTCTAGCCTTAAATGGTATTTAAAGAGGGAATTATTTCTAGCACCCATTTGTAGAAGTGAATGATCGCCCCATCTGCAGCCTCTGACTGCTATCCTGCAGGACTCCCTTCTCCTTCCCTTCTCTAGGCACTCATATGCGCCTATTTTAGAGATATACAGGGGTTAGTTTGGAGGGAGATCCTGACAGAGGGTGACAGCACAGTGATGTTTCACTTCTTAGGTCATGGCTTGAAAGTGCAAATAGCAGTTAGGAGTAATCATTTCTACCTCCCTAAGAATTATAGATTAAATTTAAATAAACATACATAAATATTGTTAGGATAGTCCAACTAACTTTATCTAATGATTCCCCTACAGACAGGCTGCTTGGCAGTAGTCAGAAGGGAGGAGAGAACCCAGTAGAGAGCCCAGTAGACTCCTTTATGATGAAGGTGAACAAAGGCTGATGCTTCCCAACACTATTTACTAAACAGATGAGTACTGTAGGATATGGTGATACCTCTCTATTATGGACTAAGGGCTAGGTTCCACTACATGCACGTCGGAGTGTGATTTGTGCTCCTTTCAAGCTACCGGGTAGTTTCCACTATGTGCGCTACAGTCCGGTCCACTATTGGTTTGCATTCATGCACGACTTTTTGTGGGGATCGCATGTGTGCCAATAACATTGAAATGGCCTGGAAAGGAAGCACACACGGAGTATCATGCACAGCAGCGCAATCCTGCATTCGCTGCTGTGCGTGATAGTGGGACCTTACCCTTAGAGTTCATTTTTATAGACAAGCTTTTGAGAGATACACTTCTTTTTTTTAGTCAAGCAGTACTAAATAACAAAGGGTACATCACATCACTAAAGCTAATGGAGTTCTTCAAGTACTTCAAGGTGGACATGCTGTTTGAGAATCTGCATTCAAAGGCCCACTCAATAACAATTAAGCACAAAACAACTTACATTCAGCTAAATAAATAGTCAGGCATGCAAATTAAAGTATTGCTGGTCTGCACTTTAGCAGATTCACTGATCCACAACAAACTCAATTGCTTTGAATGGTAAATTTAATTTTAGCAGATAAAGAAGTCCTTGAGAAACATTGTAAATGTATGAATAAGCAATCCAATTTGATAGAAAAAATATGAATTAACATTAATTTGCAGATACATCCACAAAAATAAGTGTTATGCCTTTATAAGCCTTTAGCTTTTTTTGTGCCAAAAATGTGAGACTAACCCACATACAAAACAACTGTATCAAGAGATTCACTCTTTTTCTTGAATTTGAAGTTCATTTAGATTGTTACCGTACTAGAAATCCGAATTCCTGCTGGTCTACAGTAGCTATCTCAGGAGTGCTAGAAAAAGGGACTCTTTACATATCAGGTCAACTTAATGACTCACACAATCAGATTTATAACAAATCCATCTCTAACCTTCAAACTAATGTATCTTTGTCATAAAACTGTAACCAGTCATATACCTCTTGTGTTTCTATAAAGGTATTTTATTCTACAAATCTGCTTGTAAAATATAGCAATATGATTTTAAGAAGAAAGTGCTGTTAGACAGCCAGGTTTTTCCTTTGGGAATAATGCAGTGCTGCAAAAGGGAACTGGAGCTTGCTACTGTCAATGATTTGACAAGAATTGTCTGTGAACAGTTCATATTAAGCCACTATATTTTGAAGACATGGAAGAACCCAAGTGATTGCAAAACAAGTGGGTCATACAGAAAAGAATCACAGTTATGGAATAGCCGTATGTGTTATCACTCTGACAACTGCTGTTTACCTTGTGGTCCTGAATGGCTTTCATTTTGCCACTCTTACAGTATTTGGGATTCAAAGAGTTAATCTAAGATATGCAAATCTCTAGAGTTTATAAACTGGAATCATTAATCACATTGAATGGAATAATTGTGAGGAGACATCACAATGATGTTCCAGATGATGTTCCAGTTCTACATGCAAAATCGTCTACGTACCTCTAGTCTTTGAACACAAGACCAAACAGAAAGTCAGATTGGGTACAGAAAAGCAAATGATTTTATATTGCTAAAAGTTAGTTATATTGTCGCACACAGCTACCCTGGATATATAATAGTAACTGAAAACTTGGGTGCATATACTGGGATAGAAATTACCTCGATTCCAAACACACAAGAGTAAAACAATCCACTAAAGATTGAGTTTTTGGAACATGCATGAACAATGATTCCAAGACATCATTAAACCACAGGTATCAGCTATTTAAACTGAAAAACATTCTGATCCTGGTTGTAAAACTTCAGGGTTGCTAATAATGAAACTGCCTAGGGATGGTTTCCTGTCCTAATATTTGACATTTGCAAAAAAGAAACAACTTACTAGTGTATCTATAGAAGGGGGAAGTATTGTTTGATATGTTCATCACAACTAACATGGACTATGTCCTTCATAGTAACTGAAGAGAACTAAGAAAGAATATATATAAAGTATTGTGCTGAAGTTAGGCTTTATAACAGTGTTTCTCAACCAGGGGTCCAGTGAGAGGTTGCATGGGGGTCCTCAAAACATTAACAGAAATTGTATAGATCCACAATTTTGATGAATGCAGATATATTTTTCTACATATTTATCAATATTCTGTATAATGTCTGTGTTTGGTGTATTGATGTCTGAGAGATAAATGAAAATAAGTAATGTTTTAATGTAAGGGTTCCCACCCTGGTGTGAATTAGAGTGCATTTTGCTCAATAGAGATGTATTTATAGATCTATCATTTATATTTGTATAGATTAGGTTTTTTGATGATTTGATGACTGACAAAGAAAAATAATGATACTGTATATAATCATAATTTTATGTAGAGGTCCCCGAGACATGAAAATTGTTTCAAGGGGTCCCCACAGATAAAAAGGTTCAGAAACACTGCTTTATAATAATCCTAGACAAATACACAGGAAACAAATAAAATGCCGGAGAATTTAAATCTGACAAACAAACTTGAAGTTACTTTAAAAAATAAAAATAATTATTTATTCGCCATTGATTTCACGTGTTTTAATAGACAATGTTTTTGTTTTTTCCATTATCACTTTGATGAACATTTTTTAATTTGAGTCAAATATTGTTAGTCATATGTTGTCAACCACCAGAACAGCTAATAATACATATACTGTGTGACAATAATGGTCAACAGAGGTAATTAGCAATCAATGAATATACCTGAAATGTTAATATTCCAGGGACTTACATTAAACTCGCAGAGATCAACACTGTCTAGGCTTTTGCTTCTGTGGATCCGCCCCTTTATTCTCCTTAGAGATGGTTTTCCCTGACTTGTACTAGATGCAGCAGCATTGGGATTCTCAGATGACGGAGTGACCCTGAAATCAATATAAAGTACAATATCAGCACAATGACATTACTTACATCAAAATAGAATTTGTAAGATTTCTACTATTAATGATAAAAATATTTGTTTTGTCCTGAATTTGAAATAAAATAATATCTCTCTGAAATTAGCAGTACTGAGTAGAAATCACTTATTTAAAGGGCATGTTCACCCCCCAAACTAAAATTTAAATTTAACCTAATTAACCCCCAAAACCTTGACCTAGCAATGTTGATGCTGCAGAGTGAGTCATGGACACAAATACTATGCTCATATAATTGACTATCCCCAGCCAGAGTTGTCCAGTGACTACTGGGTGTCCTACCCATGACCTCTCTATAGGACAACTAAACTGTAGATAGGACTGTTTATTCCCATCTCCCAATATTATTTTGTTCAGCACATACCATTTTTATCTGCCAGGTTTTGGCCCTGGGCCTTCCTGTATTAAAGATAAGCCTGGCAGAAGCAGTTTTCTTTGTGCTGCTGCTCCTCATAGAAATAATATTGGGAGGTAAAAAGTACCAATCTTAGCTCCCTGCCTCAGGTACTTTTTATTTTAACTGATTCTGAAAAAAAATTATACACACTTTAGTTCTCCTTTAAATAGTTAACATATCTTTATTTGGTTTGATAACGGTACCTGGAAAGGGACCAAAACGTTGCCTGTACTACTGTAGTCACATGTATAAATATTTGAAATAAGAAGACCTGTGCAATGAAAATGTTGGCTATTTTTAATGTATATATATATATACTTCCTAATAGATCAGAATACGTGTGTGGAGGAAGGAGCACTCCGGGATTTGTACAAACAATTTTTATTGTGTAAACGTCAACGCGTTTCAGTCCAAATCAGACCGTTCTCAAGACAACACACACTTATTACAATTGAACTTAAATACCAATACACATCACGTGATCACCCCGCCCCTAGGAGACGTCAATCTCCACACCCATTTCTAGTGACTATAGAGACTCTAGTGCTCTATAAAAAGTGATAAAATAGATAAATAGTAAAATATATATATATATTATATATATAAGCCGTTATATCTTACATTTTTATATTTTTAATGTATTTTACTATTTATCTATTTTATCACTTTTTATAGAGCACTTGCACTTTATGGATCTTATACACCCTTCAGTTCTACAAAGGTCCACACTGGACACACTGGATACTTTGGACTATAGTAGCACCTTGGACACTAATGCAGCAATTACAGAGTGGGATTACCACTTTTTTTTAACTGGCTGAACCTGTAATCATAGGTCTGAATGTTCCAGTCACTAGAAATGGGTGTGGAGATTGATATTTTACTATTTATCTATTTTATCACTTTTTATAGAGCACTTGCACTTTATGGATCTTATACACCCTTCAGTTCTACAAAGGTCCACACTGGACACACTGGATACTTTGGACTATAGTAGCACCTTGGACACTAATGCAGCAATTACAGAGTGGGATTACCACTTTTTTTTAACTGGCTGAACCTGTAATCATAGGTCTGAATGTTCCAGTCACTAGAAATGGGTGTGGAGATTGACGTCTCCTAGGGGCGGGGTTATATATATTACTATATAAAATGTGTTCTATTGTGATTGTGTTTTTCTCAGTACAGTTCAATTCTATATGATTAAATGGGGAACTGTATTCTTAGATTTAGGCTGTGCTGCAGGTTATAATGCCATCTGGACTCGTGCTTTAGCCAAAAGGAACTTCAAGGGGTAACTTCATGGAATGAGGATTTATTCCTCATATTTGTGTCACTTGTTGAGCAATTCAGCATTGTAGTATATAAAGTGTTTGACATACCTTCTGAAGTTCTGATTTAAGACAGAATTTAGTCTTGTCAGAGAATACTATATAAATAAGAACGACAGATTATGTTTAATTTTCATTATGTGGAACAGACAAAGCATCATCTGGTGAGCAAATGTTTAGCATGGACCTGCGTATTTCATGTGCAGTGGGGATGAGATAATCTCACTTTAAAGTAAACTACAGAGAAGTTTCAATCAGGAAGAGCCACTTGTCTGATCCAAAAGTAGCAATGCATCCAAGTACATAGAGAAAAAAGCAATTCTGATGCTTAAATTTGGCAACAAGCAATGCGAAAGTTTTAAGAAAGGTTTTAGCTTTGTGCAATATGTATACTATAATTTACAAAAAAAAAACTAATACTTTTTTTTACAGAGATGTAACATTTGTTTAACCGTTTTTAACCATTTACAGTCAAAACAAAAAATTCCACCAGAAATCTATTTTGCCGCAGTTTCTAGCACATTCCCTATTACAGGTCTGTTTGTCATTTTGTTTTTTAAAATTGCCTATTAGCCCATTACTAGAAGCTATAATTCTTCCCAACTATCACTGTCCCATTTATGTGTTGATCTGTCCCTTATTTCTTTAGATATCCAATCTGAAACATCTTACATTTTAGCTGTCAATCATATGCGTTAGCATCATAAACCTTTCTGTTCTGTACAGTTTTGCTGTAGATGTAATGGTGACAGTTGGTATGTGAACTGCATGGTGGCAAATTTCCTCTCTCAATGCTGTCTGATAGGGATTACTGAGCATGCTTGCCCTCACAGAGAGTCAAATAGTCTGGCAGGGGGCTGGGGGACTGAGCTTGAGCAAAACAAGTACAACATGCAGCAACATGACAACCATTTGTTTAATTAGTGTAATTTTTTGTGTTAAAGCCCCGTTAAATAGATCTCACAATACCCAGTAAATGTAGTATTTGTGAAGATTACAGAAACACCTTTTATTAATAGTTTCTTATCTGAATCATGTCAGTACACTGCAAACCATGTTGTGATACCTGATCACTGCTGAATTAACATTAGAAGAAGCAGCCTTTGGATTTATACTTAGTCTATAACCCTTTCTATCTCATTTTGTTTGTAGCACAGTGGTCCATGTTTAGTAACACGTGGTATCGGAAATGTCTGATTCTGCCGGTTATCTTAGAAGTACGGTCGCAATGGTATTGTATACAAGATCGAAAAATCGCAATTGTGGTCTTAAAAGTATGATCGTGATCCTAAATGTACGACCGTGATCATAATTGTACAACACGGTCATAAAAATGACATTACATTCAATGTTACATAGACAACAGGATTCCTTAAGCTGGGTACACAGTACCAATCTTTTAAAGATGACAAAAAGTATCTGTATAGCTGGACACACACATTACCAATAAATGGTCAATACTGTTCCGACAGTATCTTTACGTAATGTGTACATGTCCTTAACAACTGTTTCCGATACTGTGAACGTTGGCATTGGCCATAACAAATGGAAAATTTCCCTTTGTTATGGTTGTTGCCCTGTATTAAAGGGTATATCCACCCCCCAAACTAAATTTTAGTATGTGGCTAGAAATGGCTATAAACCTAGACCTTGCAAGGTTTATAGCACTGACAGGTCCCCCCAAATGTACTTTCCAGCCTTCGTACCCTGACGCCTTCTGCTTAACTTGCCTTTTCCGAGCACAGAAGTCAAGCAGGAGGGGCTCAACCGGCATCTGCTTGTGTGAATGGCTAAGGTGCGATGCCTTGGTTTATCGAGGTTTGGTCGGGTGGAAATACCCTTTAAAGTATAGAGAGTAGGCTGCAATCATATGGCGTGTGGCAGTCATGAGCAATCTCCCTATACTTTATATAGGGAAAAACGCTTGTGACTGTGTAGCCACAACTTTCAAAGATTCTTTACAGAGATTTTTACAGATTCTGTCTGTCATTTGTGTGTGCATCTTTGAAAGTCACAAACATTCTCCCTATATAAAGTATTGGAAGGTAGCTCGTAACTGCTCCCATACACTAAGCAATTGTCTCCAGAAACAGCTGTTCGTTACACATCGTGTGACCAAGGTACGTGGGTACTAGCCTTTATATTGTCCTAGCAGGTAAGAATAAAAACTGGAAAATTTACAGATAGCCGCGACTGTTAAATTCTATCTAAAAGTCCCGCTAACATGTTTGTTTGATGTGACTTTACATGGGACTTGCAGTTTAATATCGAGATTGTGACTGAGTGACACCCGGCGTTTTTACACCACCACATGAAATATTTTACATCAAAAATTCATTTACTGCAAATCAAATCTGTGCTGCGGCCACATGTGGGAGCAAATGTCTATCTCACTATATCTCCCCAAACATGTGTGTAAAACTGAGTTACCACCGTACCTATGATCGCTAACCGAACACCAATTGAATCTACAAGCTGCTGGGTATTGTGAGATCTATTAAACGGGCTTTAACACAAAAACTGTATGGCAACAAGGAAATCAATGCAGCCTGCATCATGCTTCTTATGTCTATATGACCAGCTCTTCAGGATGATTATAAGTTCACTTACAGGAAGGAGGTGGTAACACAACAACCATGGATCGTGCCCAGGGCACAGGACACAATATGGGCCAAATGAACTAGTGTTTAAAAGGGCAAATCCATTGTTTCTTAAAGAATTAGCACACTTCACAAACTAACTGGCTACCCAAAGCACAGAATGGGGGGCACCTCACCCTAGATCAGTGATGTCGTCAAACCTTGGCACTCCAGATGTTTAGAAACCACAACTTCCAGCATGCCTTGGTTGCAGAATTCTGGGAGTTGTAGTTTCCATAATAACTTTAATTAGTTACTACAAAATAGTCCAACCCATAAATAAGAACAGACATTTCCTATCCACAATCCTCTATGGGGAACCTTCATATAAAGAAAATGTACTTTACCATGATCTTAATAAGGTCCCCACTTAGCCCCACCCCCTTCAGCTAATCAGTAGACACTTGTCGGAACGGTCCATTCTCATACCTGGGGGGGTTCGGCTGCTGGTACCCTCGATTTCTGCCTATCAGGACAGTCGCCTGCACACTGCTCCCACCCCCGACCAGCAAGACTGAAAGGGAAGCGCCCCCGAGAGCTGTTCTTTATCAGGAGAGGCGGTGAGGTGGAGCTGAAGGCGGCTCCGGACTGTAGGGAGAGCGCAGCTGGATTGCAGCCTGCAGGGATGGGAGGGGACGTGGAATTCCAGTGGAATTTGGTACAGTAACCCGAACCCCCATAGACAACACGTACATCCTGTTACTGGCTGGCGGGAGAGGACAATGAGGATGGACAGATAAGGGAGGAAGCAGGGATGTGGAACATTGCCACTCCAGATGTTTTAGAAACGAGGCATGCTGGGAGTTGGAGTTTGTAATCATCTGGAGTACCAAGTTTAGAGACATGCTGGTATAATGTATACAGAATCCTGATGAAGGTACTTGGTGAAGTACTGAAACGTTGATTTTGCACAATAATATTTTTTGCTCATAATCCAGAGTGCCCAAGAGTTTTTCGTTTTTGTATGTATACATTCTCTTGTAACATCACTTTACCATTAGCTTAGGCTTTCACCATCATTCCTGGCCCAAAGAACTCGCAATCTAATGGGGCAATGTACCCAATTAGATTGAGTCGCAACATATAGTGAATTTCCAGGGATTAGTGTGGGATTGAGATGGTTGCAGACAATTTACAAAGGTTCAGTAAGAAATTATTTAAAGGGTATGTCCACCCTAAATTTTATTTTTTTATATAAGATTCCCCATGGCTGCCCAGCCCCAACCGCTTTATTTATATGTTCAGAAAGCCCCCCAAACTCTACTTACCTCCCCTCTTTCATCCGCCGTGCTCCCGGCCCTCTGCTTGCGAGAAAATGCAAGCAGAGGGGCGGGACCGGCAGCCGCGTCTGTGATTGGCTGAGCGGCAGCCAATCACGGACGCGGCTGCCGGCAGCTCACTTCGGCAGAGGAAAGAGGAGAGGTAAGTAAAGTTTGGGGAGCTTTATAAACATATAAATATAGCGGTTGGGGCTGGGCAGGCATGGGGAATCTTATAGTTAAAGCTTTTAAAGCTAGGGGGAGGGAATCGGGAGAGGGAGGGGGAGAAGGGCTGCAGTATGCATGCCAAACTTCTCCCGGAGGCCAGGTAGGAGGCCTATATGGACTCTGCTATCCTCCTGGTGGGCAGTTTTTGGGACTTTGGGGGGGGACTACAGGAGAACCATATGGAGCTGGGATGTGAGGTAAGGATTACACTACACTACATAATGGGGCCAGTAGTTGGGGGGATTATAGTTTTGAGGGTGGACATGCCCTTTAAGGGACACCAAATACCCAGTTCTTAAATTAACACAAATTCTTAAACTAACACAAAAGACACGTAACATCATTTAGGCCGGACATCCACTGCATTGCTGATAATCATGTTTTGTGTGGTGACTGATGTCGAATACAGCCCTAATGGAGAAAGATTTGGAGGCGAGAGCTAGCAAGATATTGTCTTGTATAAAGAGGGGGATAGATTCAAGGGTGAAAAATATTATTCTCCCTCTTTACAAGGCACTGGTAAGGCCTCATTTGGAATATACGGTGCAGTTTTGGAATCCCATATACAAAAGGGACATCTTGGAAATGGAAGGAGGGAAGGGCAACTAAAATAATAAAGGGAATGGAGGGGCTGGACTATGCAGGCAGATTAGACAAGTTAGGGCTGTTTACATTGGAGAAGCGACATTTGCCCCCCTCTTTTTAGCTTTTTTTTTTTTTTTTACCTTCCTCTAGCTCAACCATTAGGTAGGGTTAAAACATTGGGTGAAAAGGTTGGACTTGATGGACATATGTCTTTATTCAACCTCAATTACTATGTTACTGAATTGTCCATTTTTAAAAAAAATTGCTGTTAACTTTTGTCATGAAATTGTGGGGCGGATCAGTTGATCAGACGATAATATTGCTACATGTATGGCCTGTCTAAGGCTTTACAGCACAGGAACACAGGAGCAACACTGCTTACCTGGTCTCTCTCCAGGGGCATAACTTCCAGGGGACCAGCCCCTGTAGATCATGTATGTACCTCATATACACATTTTCCATATATGTTGCAAAGCCATTGACAAAGGACCATGTGCAGTTTTGAAAAATTGCCGCTGTGTCTATGTGTAAAATGTTAAAGCTTTAGAGTGGAAGATTTGTTAAAAATGTGAATAAAGAAATTGGATTTATTGCTGCTACATACACTGAAGGTAAGGAGCAGTCACAGCTCTACGTAAATTACCCAGAAAATAACCTGCCATACACACAACCAATTAGCTAATTTTATATCTGCTGTAAGTACATATATCTGTTTGCATTTCAAATTAAATTTTGTGTGCTACATACCACACATTTATTTCTGCAGTATTTTTGTGCACAGTTTAGAGGGAACTGCAATCTGTATAAAGTAGAACTAAACCACATTTTTTATACTTCTTAGTCTGAAAACATTTCCCCCCATCCCCTCAAAAGCACCAATAAACTGTAAATTTCCCCTCAAATAATTTACATTAAAGTAAATGTAATCCCATGAAGAATTGGGTGAGATAACTGTGTGAGTGTGCACTGTTTGGCCACACCGCCTTACTTCAGTCACATGGTCCCCTGCCTAATAGGGTCTGTAACAGGATTGGCTAGAGATTATTAGTAGGCATAACATGTAACACATTTCTGCAGAAGCTTAAGCCTCGTACACACGTGCGATTGCGGGTCCTGACCCGCGACGCACGATGTGTCCGAGCGTTCGTTTCGGCTGATAATCGGCCCGTGGATGGGCCCTTTATCGGCCAAAACGAACGGTCGTTCGTAGATCCGGTCGGTCAAGCAACGATCCCCAACCGAACAGCCTTTTCAGCCGATAAAGTGCCCATACATGGGCCAATTATAGGCCAAAACGAACGTTCGGACAAATCGTGCGTCGCGGGTCTGGACCCGCAATCGCACCTGTGTATGAACCTTTAAAACTGGGCATGTAAAAGAACACTATGGTCAGTGACCACACTGCGATACTGGAATGCCAGAAAGTAAAGCAAAATCCAATGTTAGAAGGCTACATTTCCCAGCACTCACATCAAAATGAGATGGGAGATGCAGATTACTGCTTTTATTTCAATGTGCTCTGCCTTTTGATTCAGTGTTCTTCTGAGGATTTATTTTCCTTTAATGGTTTTGGGGGGAAAGCCATAGCACTCTTGAGGAAACTCAAAACATCGGGAGAAGAAATACTCCTTGCAAATGTAGCTGAAGTTTGGGAGAAACGGCACATCCCTAACCATTCCCAGTTTTCAGTATTTATATAGAAATGACCGTTCATTCTTACAAATATAGCAAAGAAGTGGATGCCGCACAGTATATTTCAAGCTTGAAAAAGGACTCTGTGTTAGTCTGAAACATGTTGCAATAAACGGCCCTTGTGTTGCAGAAAATATACTGTACGGCATCCCTTTCTTTACTATATTTCTATGGCATTGTCTCGGTCACTGCTGGGTGCGGAGCAGTCAGAAGGTGAGGACCCCCAATATATTCCTGGTACATCAGGTGACACTCTATTGTGTGTATACCATTTATTCTTAGACTTGGCAAATTATTTTGGTGTAAATTACACATAAAAATCCCATTTCAGCACTGTATAAATACCAATGGGAAAAGTGTGTGAGTTACGTTAAGTGCAGAGAACGGCAAAAACTAAACCGAGGCAAAAATGATGGTTTAAATTCAGCACGTTTATATTATGCCACCTTATAAATTGCTTTTGGGATAAAAGTGTAAATTCTACCAAAAATCAATTCACACTTTTTTAAATATGACCCTGTAAGACTGACATGTCACTGGTGGTCGTCCCATGTAAGGAACAGGAATGACATCAGACAGTTAATCCAGCTTCAAAGATGCATGGATTAAGGAAAGGTATACAATTCACAACTGGCTCAAGGCTTGTGCTGGCCATACACTTGTCTGCTATTCTACCAATTCAGCGTTAAATCTGACCCAAGCGTTGAATCAGTAACGTGTAATGTGAGTAAATGCTCGCTCTGACAATGGAGGTCTTTATTCAACTTCCATTACTATGTTACTGTGCTGCTTTGTATATGGGATGTAACATCACATAACTGTGTGCCCATGGATAAAACGTAGATTACCGCTTGAAATTCAGATTTTGCTTGGAACACACTTGGCAGATTTGTTGCAGATACATGACAGATTCTATTGGAATCTCTCTCTAATATGCTACAAAACATCATATACATACTCTCCACCCAATCTTTCTATACTGTGCAGAAGGGGAAGTTATGTGGCCACAAAAGCAGAAATTGCTGGAAGTCTATAGTTACAATTGACCAATCCAAGGGGATTGATTCTCAGTTGTGGAATCGACTGATTTCTCATCATATCCTTGGGTTTCTAATTGCCAAATCCCATAGATCTAGGAGGATTTGTCAATTATCAGCCATGTGCCTATCCAGCTTTAGGAAATCTGTTTTATGTTTGTTCCTCTGTGATGTTTCCAAACTGAGTTCGCGGTTTACTGAGTTTGATTGTGCGCACGGCTGTCGTTTTGTTCTTTTTAGTTCCACAGTTACAGTTCCCAGGGTAAAATCGTTTTACCGTGGGAATATAAAATCTTATTTCTTTTACACTAAAAAAATCATATCTTCTCTGTTATCTCTGGGACGTAAAAAGGAATAAAGCTTTACAAATGGGAGAAATTATGGAACCCAAAGGGCTCTAAGCAGTTTTTTCTTGTTTGTTTTTTACAATGTACCATTACCTTTTTCATGTTCTGTATTAAGAATGATGCACACATTTTTAATGAAGGGTTTGGGTCATGCAGGAACACAAACCTAGAAATACTGCTTTGAAGATCACACTGTAATTCTATCCTCCTCTCTAAGTATGATAAATACCAGGAGTGGGCAGTTTTTATGCTTTGGCTATTCTGTAACTATAAATCCCAGAATTCCACATCAAACCTCAAGCTGCAAAACCACTCAAAAGAATTGAACCAGCAAAGGTGTTGGGGGGGGGGGCTACAGGAGAACGATATGGAGCTGGGATGTGAGGTAAGGATTACACTACACTACATAATGGGGCCAGTAGTTGGGGGGGATTATAGTTTTGGGGGTGGACATGCCCTTTAAAGTTATCAGTCTGTCTTTCAATACTCACCCTCCCCATTAACTCACAGCTGTCACCAGGGATTCTGTTACAGAGGGATCACTATTGGTAAATGTGTTACAGAGGGATCACTATTGGTAAATGTGTTAGAGAGGGATCACTATTGGTCAATGTGTTTCAGAGGGATCACTATTGATAAATGTTTTAGAGAGGGATCACTATTGGTCAATGTGTTAGAGAGGTATCACTATTGTTCAATGTGTTAGAGAGGTATCACTATTGGTCAATGTGTTACAGACGGATCACTATTGGTCAATGTGTTACAGAGGGATCACTATTGGTAAATGTGTTAGAGAGGGATCACTACTGGTAAATGTGTTAGAGAGGGATCACTATTGGTAAATGTGTTAGAGAGTTACAGAGGGATCACTATTGGTAAATGTGTTAGAGAGGGATCACTACTGGTAAATGTGTTAGAGAGGGATCACTATTGGTAAATGTGTTAGAGAACCTTTACCGATTGAGCCCTCTCTAACACATTTTACCAATAGTGATCCCTCTGTAACACATTGACCAATAGTGATCCGTCTGTACACACATTGACCAATAGTGATACCTCTCTAACCCATTAACAATAGTGATACCTCTCTAACACATTGACCAATAGTGATCCCTCTCTAAAACATTTATCAATAGTGATCCCTCTGAAAACACATGCCAATAGTGATCCCTCTCTAACACATTTACAATAGTGATCCCTCTGTACCACATTTACCAATAGTGATCCCTCTGTAACAGAATCCCTGGTGACAGCTGTGAGTTATGGGGAGGGTGAGTATTGAAAGACAGACTGATAACTTTAAAGGGCATGTCCACCCCCAAACTATAATCCCCCCCAACTACTGGCCCCATTATGTAGTGTAGTGTAATCCTTACCTCACATCCCAGCTCCATATCGTTCTCCTGTAGCCCCCCCCCCAAAGTCCCAAAAACTGCCCATCAGGAGGATAGCAGAGTCCATATAGGACTCTGCCTCCCACCTGGCCTCCGGGAGAAGTTTGGCATGCGTACTGCAGCCCTTCTCCCCCTCCCTCTCCCGATTCCCTCCCCCTAGCTTTAAAAGCTTTAACTATAAGATTCCCCATGCCTGCCCAGCCCCAACCGCTCTATTTATATGTTTATAAAGCTCCCCAAACTTTACTTATCTCTCCTCTTTCCTCCGCCGAAGTGAGCTGCCGGCAGCAGCGTCCGTGATTGGCTGTCGCTCAGCCAATCACAGACGCGGCTGCCGGTCCCGCCCCTCTGCTTGCATTTTCTCGCAAGCAGAGGGCCGGGAGCGTGGCGGAGGAAAGAGGGGAGGTAAGTAGAGTTTGGGGGGCTTTCTGAACATATAAATAAAGCGGTTGGGGCTGGGCAGGCATGGGGAATCTTATATAAAAAAATAAAATTTAGGGTGGACATACCCTTTAATTATAGAATGATCCAATGGATCTCCTATTGATCTATTATTGGTTGTAAATTTAACGGGGAAGATTGATTCAGCCTGCACACAGTTGTATTTCACTGTGGTGTTTCTATTGAACTATACACTCTATACAATGTTACAATAAATAGATCAAATATTCATTTAGGGGATGTGAGACTAATAAGAACCAAGATTTCATAGGATTTCTTTAATTTTTAAGATCTTGCCTTTATTTTTTTTTGTACAAATCTCTAAATTTTATAGTAGTGTGTATAAAAATTTATATCATCTGTATCTACATATAGCTAAACATACACCCACATATTTCCCACTGTGCACCAACGGGCACACTTTTGCTGTAGTATATATATATATATATATATATATATATATATATATTATAATATATATACGTGTGTGGAGGAAGGAGCACTCCGGGATTTGTACAAACAATTTTTATTGTGTAAACGTCAACGCGTTTCAGTCCAAATCAGACCGTTCTCAAGACAACACACACTTATTACAATTGAACTTAAATACCAATACCCATCACGTGATCACCCCGCCCCTAGGAGACGTCAATCTCCACACCCATTTCTAGTGACTGGAACATTCAGACCTATGATAAGGTTCAGCCAGTTAAAAAAAAGTGGTAATCCCACTCTGTAATTGCTGCATTAGTGTCCAAGGTGCTACTATAGTCCAAAGTATCCAGTGTGTCCAGTGTGGACCTTTGTAGAACTGAAGGGTGTATAAGATCCATAAAGTGCAAGTGCTCTATAAAAGTGATAAAATAGATAAATAGTAAAATACATTAAAAATATAAAAATGTAAGATATAACGGCTTATATATATAATATATATATATTTTTACTATTTATCTATTTTATCACTTTTTATAGAGCACTAGAGTCTCTATAGTCACTAAAATGGGTGTGGAGATTGACGTCTCCTAGGGGCGGGGTGATCACGTGATGTGTATTGGTATTTAAGTTAATTGTAATAAGTGTGTGTTGTCTTGAGAACGGTCTGATTTGGACTGAAACGCGTTGACGTTTACACAATAAAAATTGTTTGTACAAATCCCGGAGTGCTCCTTCCTCCACACACGTATTCTGATCTATTAGGAAGTATATATATATTACATTAAAAATAGCCAACATTTTCATTGCACAGGTCTTCTTATTTCAATATTTATACATGTGACTACAGTAGTACAGGCAACGTTTTGGTCCCTTTCCAGGTACCGTTATAAAACCAAATAAGATATGTTAACTATTTAAAGGAGAACTAAAGTGTGTATAATTTTTTTTCAGAATCAGTTAAAATAAAAAGTACCTGAGGCAGGGAGCTAAGATTGGTACTTTTTACCTCCCAATATATTTCTATGAGGAGCACAGCACAAGAAAACTGCTTCTGCCAGCCTTATCTTTAATACAGGAAGGCCCAGGGCCAAAACCTGGCAGATAAAAATGGTATGTGCTGAACAAAATATATTGGGAGATGGGAATAAACAGTCCTATCTACAGTTTAGTTGTCCTATAGAGAGGTCATGGTAGGACACCCAGTAGTCACTGGACACCTCTGGCTGGGGATAGTCAATTATATGAGCATAGTATTTGTGTCCATGACTCACTCTGCAGCATCAACATTGCTAGTTCAGGTTTTGGGGTTAATTAGGTTAAATTTAAATTTTAGTTTGGGGGGTGAACATGCCCTTTAAATAAGTGATTTCTACTCAGTACTGCTAATTTCAGAGAGATATTATTTTATTTCAAATTCAGGACAAAACAATTTTTTATCATAATAGTAGAAATCTTACAAATTCTATTTTGATGTAAGTAATGTCATTGTGCTGATATTGTACTTTATATTGATTTCAGGGTCACTCCGTCATCTGAGAATCCCATATGCTGCTGCATCTAGTACAAGTCAGGGAAAACCATCTCTAAGGAGAATAAAGGGGCGGATCCACAGAAGCAAAGCCTAGACAGTGTTGATCTCTGCGAGTTTAATGTAAGTCCCTGGATATTAACATTTCAGGTATATTCATTGATTGCTAATTACCTCTGTTGACCATTATTGTCACACAGTATATGTATTATTAGCTGTTCTGTTGGTTGACAACATATGACTAACAATATTTGACTCAAATTAAAAAATGTTCATCAAAGTGATATGGAAAAAACAAAAACATTGTCTATTAAAACACGTGAAATCAATGGCGAATAAATAATTATTTTTATTTTTAAAGTAACTTCAAGTTTGTTTGTCAGATTTAAATTCTCCGGCATTTTATTGTTTCCTGTGTATTTGTCTAGGATTATTATAAAGCAGTGTTTCTGAACCTTTTTTATCTGTGGGGACCCCTTGAAACAATTTTCATGTCTCGGGGACCTCTACATAAAATTATGATTATATACAGTATCATTATTTTTCTTAGTAGAGAGGGATCACTATTGGTAAATGTGTTAGAGAGGGATCACTATTGGTAAATGTGTTAGAGAGGGATCACTATTGGTCAATGTGTTAGAGAGGGATCACTATTGGTAAATGTGTTAGAGAGGGATCACTATTGGTAAATCTGAGGTCCTATAAAGAACCCAGACTATCCTGTCATGTTTCAATCTTATTTGATTTTATCAGTACAGGACACAGGTTAATGGCTTCTATGGGGTCTATTGATTAAATAATGGAATAAACCATTAACAAACTCACTTCATTGTCTCAGAGAAGTGGGCAAGGATATGTTTTCCTTTCAGTCCCCCTATCATATATAGCAGGGATAAGCAACCTGTAGATCTCCAGATGTTTGAAAACTACATCTCCCAGCTTTCCTCTACAAGCACTCTGTAGTTAAGGAATTCAAACTACAACTCCCAGCATTCCTCTACAAGCACTCTGTAGTTTGGGAATTCTAGGAGTTGTAGTTTCCAAACATCTGGATATCTACTGGTTGTCTATAGATCAGGGATATCTGATATCCCTCCCTGTCCAGCAAATAGCAGCTCTCCTTTTTTGTTAGAGGGGAGGGGTGGGGTTAGGTGAAAGTGAAAAGAATGTTTTTACTAAGACTGTCACATGTTTTACAAAGGATGTGACATATAAGTCTTGCAACTTCCTACTAACACTCGCTACTTCCTATTAACACTCAATGTTTTGATTCGCTAACACTGCTGTCAATCTAATATTAAGCACACCATTGGATACAACACTAAAAGGGAAGTGAGAAATATGTTCATTGGAAGTCTCCATTGCATCCCTGTAAAGTCCTGGAGTGTGGCTTAACAATCCATTTTGAAGATTCTATTGCAAAAAAGGAGTGGGGACTATGCAAGTAATTTTATTTATTTATATATTTTGCCTTATTTACATTTCTATATACTTTAATGTCATTACTACATATTTGTTAATATTGATATAAATATTTATTTAGCGCTTAAACAACACATAAACACTGTCCCTATGTATATTACTTTTACTTACCCCCACCAACATAGTACCTCCGAAAAACCCAATGTATTCCCTATGAAATTATAAATTTATTTATATCATATAAGGGATATATATATAATAAAAATGTATATAAATAAAAATGTATATATATATATATATATATATAGAGTGAGAGGGAGAGGGAGATATGGAGATGATGTCACAAGATAGGGGTGGAGTTTTAAAAATGTTACCACATGGATTGTTGTTTGTATTTGGTTTGAGAAAAGCTCCTAGAAGGGAACTGAAACATTTGCCTTACATATTTTATTAAATTAAATATTAAAAATATTACCTATAAATAAGCACTTTCAAGCCAGATGCTCACAATCTTTCATCAGATACACAGCCACAAAGATGAACACGTTTGTATTTCCCCATATATTTTTACATCCTGTTATACTTTCCATTCTAAGAGGCACCAGCCACCTAAAAGACGTGTGCACAAGAGGCACCAGCCACCCAAAGGACGTGTGCACAAGAGGCACCAGCCACCCAAAGGACGTGTGCACAAGAGGCACCAGCCGCCCAAAGGACGTGTGCACCTTTACTAACCTTATGTCTTTTTACTAATCTATGCAGCTGGCCGCTGCAGAGATTATGGGCTTGTGGTGGGCCCTACTACCGTCCAGGCCCCCCCGCAGTCACGAGGGTGGCGGTAGTTCTGCCACTGCCCCAAGTGGCTCTTTATAAATAAATGATACATACGTGCATAAAATCAACATGCAGAAAGGCTGGTTAGTATTTACATTAGAAGCATGATGCAGGCTTCATTGATTTCAATGTAATCATATATCATGTCATAATTAACTGCTACATAGCCTTGTAATATGTAGATTTCATAAGTGCTTAGGCTCAATCTTTCACAAGCTCCAAAAGATTACTGTTATTCTGCCACAGACGCCTAGAATTTGCTTTCAATCTACCCATATCTCCAACAATTGCTTTATACCTACCTTAGTCTCTCACAGATTGCATTCCATCTGCATACCCTTTAATATTACTCCTATAAAGGGGAAGTTCAAATACATATGTTTTTCAGAAAAAAGAGCAGTATTTTTTCATCCCAATGACCTTAATCTGCCAATTCAGCATTGTGTTTGTGTATAAATAAATGCAACCGAAATACTGACTTCCTGTTTGCAGGATCCCTAATAGAGACCGTTATGGTCTTGCCCTTGACCCAGCGCCTGGGTTGATTCACTTGCTCAGTAGAGATCTGAGCATGTTTGACCCATCCAACAGCCAATCAGTAGAAATTACTGTTAGGAACATTCCAAGGATGTGGTGCATTCTGGGAAGAAGGACAGTTAGAACCTGAAATGTCAGATCACTAATGACAGCAGCAGGGAACAGCAAAGGGTATGAAATCAACTGGTTTTTCAAAATGGGAAAGAATATGTAGAATAACTAAGTATGCATCACACAAACTAAAAATGTAACAAATATTGATAATTTACACTGAACTGTCCCTTTAATAGTTAAGATAATGAAGCTTACTGCGGATTGCTCCAGTGTACTTAAGTACACTTGAAGACAAATATGCTTGAACCAAGTTAATCCTGCATCTTTTATACTTTTCCCAGGTTTGAGTATTTTGTCCACAACTGCTACAAATGTTACTAAAAAAGGAGATAATTGATCTTCAAATTAATAATGTAATGAACTGCAGGACAATGATAGTTTGATTTAGACCTATTAATATAACCTATTAATATATGAGTACAACACTCTCAAGTGTAGTCAGATCATACTGAACTATTGACTCACTGCACTGAGATCACACAACATATTTACTGAGAGAATTACATCCCCTTCTGTGCTCACCATTATGCAAAGCTTTCTTTATAAGTCAATTAATATTGATAACAATCATTTAAGTATGAATGAACATCAGCACTTTATGACTGATCTCAAAAATATTCTCCCCAACAGCTAGCAAAGATTATTGACTAGATATTCCCCATGCACTCTTTGCATTAAGCTGGCCATACACAAGTAAGATGTTAAACCTGATTAGACATTTGTTCCGAACTTCTGTCTTCTACCCTTGTCTAGGTTGCACCCACTGCATATAAAGGACAATTATATTAAGAAAACCCACCCTCCACACATGAATAGTACCCAGGGCAAAGACCTAAACCACTAGGTCCCGACTTAAGTTTACCAGAACGAATTTGCAAAACGTTGCGCTCGCCGGGCCCCCAATCGGTCAGCGGCCTTAACCAATAAGAAAACATGTTCTGCAAGGGTGAAACAAAGCACCCCGGCGAGTGCAACTCCCTGCAATTTCATTCTAGACACTGGAGGTAAACTCAGGGATGAGGACCTAGCTGTATAGGTTCTCACCCTTGGTACTACTCATTGGTAGTTCTGGAAGATGGTGGGTTTTCTGGACATAATTTTCCATTAAGCTGAAGTCTTTAACAAGGGCTGGAAACGGGAGCCAGGCAGGCTATTTTTGTATATGACTTGCTTCCTGAGATAAATCTTCTAGTAAAAGGAGACTTCTGTTAAAGGACAATTATACTCCCCTCCGCCTCTATAGAAACCACTAGATTTTCACCCCTGGGTTATTCTTAGTTAAAGGGTATCTCCAATCACAAAAGCGCCTTCAATTTTTTCAGTTTTATTGAAGAGCGGGAGCTATGTCTTACCTCCCTTCCTTCAATTAAAGGGCAACTATAGTGAAAAAAAAACTTTGTCTGTATACAATGTATAGATCACTTAGTATAAGCTGCCTTACTTTCATGTTTCTGTGTGGCTTCGTTTCTTCACACTGGCAGAAGTTTGTACCAAGCTGTGTAGTCCCCCTCCCCTCTCTGTCTACTCCCCCTCAAGCAGTGACGGGCTGTATACAGAGTCCGAGCATTGTCAGTTGAAAGGACTTTAAATGGAAGTGCTGACATCCTGTTGACCCCTCCCTTCCAGAGCTAGACTGCAAGCAATCAAAGTGTGGAATAAAGTAGCAATTTGCTGAAGGGAGGGGCAGAGGGGGAGAGAGGAGGACAAGTGGTGCTGAGATTCTTTACAAGTAAGTTACTGAACTCTGCCTGTTCTCTAACTTTGCTAATTGTTATTTACTTTTTACCTAAAGTTCATATCTCTCCTCCTGCTTAGCTGAGATCATAATCACTGAAGAGAGAGTCAGTGTAACAGCAGCTTGTAGTGAGACCTTCACAAACACAGTGACACTGCTTGTTGTCCTGTTACATTTCAGTTGCTTTAGTCTATATATTTCATAGATTGCACTGTGTGTCTATAGTCTGTATTACTGTATTATATATACTGTATTAGTGTTCCATTTGAGTCACTGGTTTTGTATGTATATAAGATTTTTTTTGGGGGGGAGGGGTTGTTTTATAGTGTGTTATGCTCATATTGCTGGGTTAATGGTTTATTGATTGTGTTTAGCACTACAGCATTTGACTATAGGTTGCACATGGTACATATAGTGTGGGTGAGAGAGTGTGTGACAGTACTGCAGGGGAGCTTTGGATTGTGTGGGTGTGTGCCTTTGAGCGACAGATGAGGTGTAGCAGCTCCTACAAATCACAGCATATTCAAAGGCTTATATCTCGGGGACTATGTAGAATTTAAAGAAACTAAAGGTACCCTGGTGGATGGGATGACTTATAGGATACATTAGAAGAAATTTAAAAAAAACTATTTTCTCACTATAATTGCCCTTTAAACAGTCAGGGAAGTTAAGAGTTCTTACTTTCGATCACTCTGCCAATGTTCCTCTGCCAGGAACTGAGGAACTGCAGAGGAGGGCAATCGAGGGTAAGTACTCTAACTTCCCTGCCTTCTCCTGACTGTTTCATTGAATAACGGGGAGGTAAGACATAGCTCCTTTACCTCCCGTTCTTCAATTAAAATGAATAAATTTAACGCTTTTTTGACAGTGGAGATACCCATTAAGCAATGATTTGTGGTGGGGGACAGACCAAAAGATATTAGAATGGGACTGAACACATGAAGAAAAAAAAAGCATTGTGATGTTCTACCTCTTCCTTCTACATCCTTCTGCTTCTTTTTGTTCTTCCCACTATTTGATGTTTGAAACGGAACTAGGTGAAATAAAAAGCAATTCAATTCACCATAAAATTCTGCTTAATACTATATGTATACCACTGGTTCTAATTTGCTACACAGAACAATCCTATCACATATAAATGTAGGTGCAATTTAAGATTCATTTAATTAGAAAAAAGAATACATGACAGATAAACATTTCTCTCCCCTAGGCCAGCTAGCATGTTGAAATTGGTAGAATGGTTAAAGCAGAAATTAACTGGGTAAACAGCTCGAAAGAAGCAATATATAAAAGGGATGAGATTGTTTAAAAAGACTATTAAATTAAAACAGACATGACGCAAAATATGAAATGGGACTGAGAACTTCGGAAGAGAAGGGATAGCAATAAAACAATACAGGTAACAGGAACAGGTGTAGGATTATTAAAGGAATAGTTCACTGAAAAAGTGAACTATTCTATTAATGTATTGATTGAAGAACGGGAGGTAAAGGAGCTATGCCTTACCTTCTTTAATTGTTCTTCAATCAATTGTACAGGAGCTTGGAATGAAGGTGAGTGTTTTTACCTCCCGTTCTTCAATCAAAGCACTAAAGGAATAGTTCACTTCTTCAGTGAACTAGAAGAAATGGATGGAGGATATGGGAGAAAAGCTGGGTTAGTTTGGTGCAAGGCCTTTTTGTGCAGTATGAGGGAGTACATTAAAATTATGCAAATTAAGGTAGCCTTAAACCATATTAGCTGAATATGAATGATTAGTGACCAGAGGAAGAGAAGAGGTTGGGGAGAGCTCTAGACCATCTAGTGAAAAATCCAGCCATAGGACTGGCAGAGGATAGTGTTTAATGACCCTGGCAGACTGCAAGGAGCTAAAGATAAGTGGCAGAGCAAAGGCTACAAGGGGCTAAAGATAAGTGGCAGAGCAAAGGCCATACACAATTATATTATTGGGCATCCTAGTGATCATACCATTAATATTTGTAGAGATAAAACATTTCCCCCATGTCCGATAAAATCTGACCAACTATCTCACCAGTTATGCCAGCCATGACACACAATATGATCTACTTCATATTAATCACTGAATAAACAGATCTCAGTCTAAAAAGGGCATGCATGTAGTGTCTGATGGAGAAGTACTACCATTATTCTATCCGCCTGACACATTTTTACAAATGACATAAACATATCAAATTATAATGCAAACTGATTGCTAAAAATGTGAAAACTGCAACTACGATCACTAAACATGGGAATGCAGAATTTACCGTGCCAACCCAATTGCACATGGAATCGCATGCAATTTCATGTGCGATTTTGTTGTGTTTGCGCATGCGTTTTTTCGTTAGGTATAGAAAAAAGGCATGCGACTGCCGCGTTTTCAATAATCTGGAAAAAACGCAAGCGCAGTCGTATGAAAAACGCGATAGTGTGGCCTAGCCCTTAAAATGTTTTCTATAAAAGAAAAAAAACCTTTGCTAAAATACAACCTAATGTTCATCAGGGGAAGGCTTCCTTTAACCTTGATCTAAATCCACAAACTTCTAGAAAATCAGACATGCATGGGATGGTAAATAAGAAGCAATTCTTTGCAAGACTGGCCTACACTTTTTTAAAAACAATTATTTTTCATTTCATTTATTGTATGTCAACCACCAGCTTTTTCACCATTACTGGACTACTGATCCAAACATTGTGGGAAGCCTTAATTAGCTCTTACAAATGTAATTTAAAGGTTTAAGTCCCACAAAAGTCGGGATCACTATGCATCAAGGGTCACTAGCGTGATATAGCTCGGCCCATCACCCTGTTTATATCAACCACTAAATTGGGGTCCCCTTCAGGTGCATTGAATCTTTTATTTTATCAGTCAGCAATCACGTTATTGATCACCAAAGCATCACCTACTGTAGTGTAAATAATCTCATATTTCTCCAGCATATCATTTTTTTGTAGAACGTCAGCATTCCGTGTATCCCTGCTTTGAGCTTATATCTAAAATGCATTTCTTGACTAGGCATAATTTAACACATGGTAAAGACAGAACACGTTGTGTGCTTTGTGCTGCGATTGCCATGTAGTTTTCAGTAAAGCATGATATGATTATAAATATCAGGATGGGAAAATGAAACACTACAGAAAATGCTTTGAATCTTTTGTTCCATCTACAGATTCTAATGTCTACTGCAGATCAATTAATTACATTTGGTGCAAATGAGTTTTAGATTCGTATAAGAATTGCAAGAGGATGACAGGCTTTCAATCAATGGTATGTTTGCATCTTACAGGCTAAATAAAAGTCTAGCTTGCATAAAAATCAGCCAGATGCGCATTGCAAATACATAATAACATACAAACGTAGGGTTGCCAATTAGTGAAGAGCGGTAAACTGAAATGATAGCTGTCATCCTCTTAAAAGCACATATTCTACGCATGAGCACAGTTCAGTTTGAGATACTCAGATCTAGTAAATGACCTAACGAACAACCAATATTGCTAAAAAATGAAACATAGCAACATTATTGGAGGCTGAACTCATATGTGTATCTAGTCAAGCCTTTTTACCCTACCACCATGCCTGCCCAACAGCTAATACAGACAACAACAAAAAATACCAGTCTGAAGGCAGAAAGGATTCCTTCCTGGCTACAAATAGCAATTAGAAGAATCTCATAACCAACACAAACTTTACATATTTATACATGTCACTTTCAATATTCTTTACAGGGCATGTCAAACCTTAAAACAAAAAAATGCTCACTAGTTACCTAACCCCAAATACTTTAGTTAGCTGTGCTAGATGCAGTACTTACCAGATTTGTAATGAGAAGTATTGCTCATTCCGGCAGAGGTCCTTGAACTCTTTACGTGCTCAAGCATGAGCAAAGGATGAGCGGTTAAATCAATGGGCTTAACGGCAGCTGTCAAGGTTGATGATTGCCTTCAAGGAGGGAGGAATACTACTCTAATAAAAATCTTGTGAGTATGTATCCAATACTGAGCTAAATATAACCTTTTAACCCAGGTAAAAGACTACTTTTTTCCCTTATTTTTTTTCCCTAAAAGCACTTTTTCCCCTATTCCTTTTTAGAAACAAATTTAGCCCTGCAAATTGAGTTTCTAGGTAATATACCACACAATGGGAAATTTCCAAGGTGGAATACAGCAAAATTAAAACCGTGTCAACATTTTGGTCCACAGTCTCAGAGAATGTGGCACATGCCCTATATTGACATTGTGGACTGATATATTGACAGAATTTTAATATCCATACAGACATTTGCCATATATACATGATTGGACAATTTTAATGACTAGCACTTTATATATCACTAATTTAGATTAATTCTTATTGAACATTTATATGTGTATATATATATTTTGTGGCTGTTTTGTTTGAGTTTATAGTTTTTAAAAGGATAACTCAACCCTAATAACTACATCTTTTAGAAAGAATACCCCCTGTAAAATATGTTGAAATATCCTAACTTGTCTTTAGGAATTATTAGCTTATGCCTGCTATGCTCCTGTGTGTGTGTATTGCTGTGTGATTAACAGCAATATTTGTTCATGTCCCCTTAAAGGACAACTCCACCCTCATAAGAACATCTTTTAGAAAGAATGGCCTCTTTAAAATATGTTGATATATAATAGTTTGTCCTATGAATTCGTTACTGTATGCCTGCTATGCTTCTGGATGCCTCATGGAAACTGAGCAATTTAGAAACCTGTACTGAGCCTGTACTGGGCCTGAGCATGCTCAGAAGAGGCAGACAGGGGATTAACATTCAGTCATTGGCTGTGATGTCATCTGTCATCAGGTTATTTCAGATTTCAAACTATTACCGTTTAGGGTTTTGGGGGATGATTTACCTGTATGTAAGGTTTCATTTTGGGGCTGGACTTGCCCTTTAAGCAATTTAGTGAGCTGGTAATGAGCTTGAGAAATGCTCAGAGGAGGCAGCTAGGGAATTAGCATTCAGTTATTGGCTCTGATGTCAATTGTTATATCCATGACTTACAGTTTCTAAGTTAAAGGGTTAGTTTACTGGGAAATAAAACAGTGTTATAACGGCATTAAGTGAAGAACGGGAGGTAAACTAGCTATGTCTTACCTCCCATTCTTCACTTAATGCATCAGGAGAGAGGGGTGAACTTACCCGCAGCATGATCCACCGCTGGCTCTTGGCAGGTCCCGACCACTTCCAGCTGTAAGTAAGCTATAGCGCGCATGCGCGAACGCTATAATTTACTAAAAGCCAGAAGAAGTTGTTACCTGTCCGTAAGTTCGCTCCTCTCTCCTGGTGCATTAAGTGAAGAATGGGAGGTAAGACATAGCTAGTTTACCTTCCGTTCTTTACTTAATGCTGTTAGAATGCTGATTTATTTCCCAGTGAACTAACCCTTTAAAGAACTAGTTAAAAGAAACTGTGGCAACAGAACATTGTGCAGCATTTTAGTTTAGACTTAACGTGGCCATAGACATTACAATATTATCGTACGATCCGTGGTTTGTATGATTGATTGTCTAATGGGCAAAAAATTTCAACTGGGCCAATAAAATAAATTATTGTATGGTCGCTGGCCAGTCGTACATACACAATCTGACGATCCTATATCAGGAATGTCCTGGTATCGTATGACCGGCATAGTAACATAGTAACATAGTAACATAGTAATTAAGGTTGAATAAAGACATTCGTCCATCAAGTCCAACCTATTCACTTTTTTTTTTTTTTTTATTTTTTTTTTTTTTTAACCCTACCTAACAGTTGATCCAGAGGAAGGCAAAAAACCCCAGTTAAAAAAAAGGGGGAAAAAATTCCTTCCTGACTCCAAAGGCAATCGGAAAGTATCCCTGGATCAACCAGATCTATATGCATTAATACCAGTAATTCTCAATATTTTTTAGTTTTAGAAACTTATCCAGGCCTTTTTTAAAGTTATTCAATGAACTTGCCATTACCACCTCTGCTGGAAGACAGTTCCACAGTTTCACCGTTCTCACTGTAAAGAAACCTCTCCTAACTTGAAGATGAAACTTCTTTTCTTCCAACCTTAAAGGATGTCCACGAGTCCTCTGATATGACCTATTAGTGAACAATGCACCAGAGAGTTCACTGTATGGGCCATTAATATATTTGTATAAGGTTATCATGTCCCCACGCAACCGCCGCTTCTCCAATGTAAACAGCCCTAACTTGTCTAATCTGCCTGCATATTCAAGCCCCTCCATTCCCCTTATTAATTTAGTTGCCCTTCTCTGAACTGCCTCAATTTCCAAGATGTCCCTTTTGTATACGGGATTCCAAAACTGCACCGCATATTCCAAATGTGGCCTTACCAGTGCCTTGTAAAGAGGGAGAATAATATTTTTCTCTCTTGATTCCATTCCCCTCTTTATACAAGACAATATCTTGCTAGCTCTAGCTGTTGCTACCTGGCATTGTTTGCTACAGCTAAGTCTGTTATCTACCAGAACCCCCAAATCTTTTTCCATTTCAGATGCACTTAACACAGAGTTATTTATGGTGTAGGTGGCACAGGGATTATTAAATCCCAAATGCATCACCTTACATTTATCAACATTGAATCTCATCTGCCATTCTGCTGCCCATTTTGATAATCTATCTAGGTCTGCTTGCAGCACTTGCACATCATTGGAAGTTTCCAAAGCTCTGCATACACTAATTTAGATTAATTTCTTATTGAACATTTATATGTGTATATATAATTTTGTGGCTGTTTTGTTTGAGTTTATAGTTTTTAAAAGGATAACTCACCCTAATAACTACATCTTTAGAAAGATACCCCCTGTAAAATATGTTGAATATCCTAACTTGTCTTTAGGAATTATTAGCTTATGCCTGCTATGCTCCTGTGTGTGTGTATTGCTGTGTGATTAACAGCAATTTTGTTCATGTCCCCTTAAAGGACAACTCCACCCTCATAGAACATCTTTTAGAAAGAATGGCCTCTTTAAAATATGTTGATATATAATAGTTTGTCCTATGAATTCGTTACTGTATGCCTGCTATGCTTCTGGATGCCTCATGGAAACTGAGCAATTTAGAAACCTGTACTGAGCCTGTACTGGGCCTGAGCATGCTCAGAAGAGGCAGACAGGGGATTAACATTCAGTCATTGGCTGTGATGTCATCTGTCATCAGGTTATTTCAGATTTCAAACTATTACCGTTTAGGGTTTTGGGGGATGATTTACCTGTATGTAAGGTTTCATTTTGGGGCTGGACTTGCCCTTTAAGCAATTTAGTGAGCTGGTAATGAGCTTGAGAAATGCTCAGAGGAGGCAGCTAGGGAATTAGCATTCAGTTATTGGCTCTGATGTCAATTGTTATATCCATGACTTACAGTTTCTAAGTAAAAGGTTGTTTACTGGGAAATAAAACAGTGTTATAACGGCATTAAGTGAAGAACGGGAGGTAAACTAGCTAGGTCTTACCTCCCATTCTTCACTTAATGCATCAGGAGAGAGGGGTGAACTTACCCGCAGCATGATCCACCGCTGGCTCTTGGCAGGTCCCGACCACTTCCAGCTGTAAGTAAGCTATAGCGCGCATGGCGCAACGCTATAATTTACTAAAAGCCAGAAGAAGTTGTTACCTGTCCGTAAGTTCGCTCCTCTCTCCTGGTGCATTAAGTGAAGAATGGGAGGTAAGACATAGCTAGTTTACCTTCCGTTCTTTACTTAATGCTGTTAGAATGCTGATTTATTTCCCAGTGAACTAACCCTTTAAAGAACTAGTTAAAAGAAACTGTGGCAACAGAACATGTGCAGCATTTTAGTTTAGACTTAACGTGGCCATAGACATTACAATATTATCGTACGATCCGTGGTTTGTATGATTAGATGTCTAATGGGCAAAAAATTCAACTGGGCCAATAAAATAAATTATTGTATGGTCGCTGGCCGTCGTACATACACAATCTGACGATCCTATATCAGGAATGTCCTGGTATCGTATGACCGGCATAGTAACATAGTAACATAGTAACATAGTAATTAAGTTAATAAAGACATTCGTCCATCAAGTCCAACCTATTCACTTTTTTTTTTTTTTTTATTTTTTTTTTTTTTTAACCCTACCTAACAGTTGATCCAGAGAAGGCAAAAACCCCAGTTAAAAAAAGGGGGAAAATTCCTCCTGACTCCAAACGGCAATCGGAAAGTATCCCTGGATCAACCAGATCTATATGCATTAATACCATTAATTCTCAATATTTTTTAGTTTTGAAACTTATCCAGGCCTTTTTAAAGTTATTCAATGAACTTGCCATTACCACCTCTGCTGGAAGACAGTTCCACAGTTTCACCGTTCTCACTGTAAAGAACCTCTCCTAACTTAAGATGAAACTTCTTTTCTTCCAACCTTAAAGGATGTCCACGAGTCCTCTGATATGACCTATTAGTGAACAATGCACCAGAGAGTTCACTGTATGGGCCATTAATATATTTGTATAAGGTTTCATGTCCCCACGCAACCGCCGCTTCTCCAATGTAACAGCCCACTTGTCTAATCTGCCTGCATATTCAAGCCCCTCCATCCCCTTATTAATTTAGTTGCCCTTCTCTGAACTGCCTCATTTCCAAGATGTCCCTTTTGTATACGGATTCCAAAACTGCACCGCTATTCCAAATGTGGCCTTACCAGTGCCTTGTAAAGAGGGAGAATAATATTTTTCTCTCTTGATTCCATTCCCCTCTTTATACAAGACAATATCTTGCTAGCTCTAGCTGTTGCTACCTGGCATTGTTTGCTACAGCTAAGTCTGTTATCTACCAGAACCCCCAAATCTTTTTCCATTTCAGATGCACTTAACACAGAGTTATTTATGGTGTAGGTGGCACAGGGATTATTAAATCCCAAATGCATCACCTTACATTTATCAACATTGAATCTCATCTGCCATTCTGCTGCCCATTTTGATAATCTATCTAGGTCTGCTTGCAGCACTTGCACATCATTGGAAGTTTCCAAAGCTCTGCATAATTTAGTGTCATCAGCAAACACAGAGACCTTGCTCTCAATGCCCCCTTCTAAGTCATTTATAAACAGATTAAACAGAAGCGGCCCCAGTACAGAACCCTGAGGAACTCCGCTTAGAACTTTAGCCCACATAGATGTAGCTCCATTAACCACCACTCTCTGTTTGCGGTCCAATAACCAGTTCTCTATCCATGAACAAATGTTTTCTTCAAGGCCAACAGTCCTCAGTTTATACATTAGTCGCCTATGTGGCACAGTATCAAAGGCTTTTGCAAAATCCAAATATACCACATCCACAGCTGTGCCTGAATCTAACTTCTTACTCACTTCTTCATAAAAACCAATTAAATTTGTCTGGCATGATCTATTTCTCATAAATCCATGCTGACTACTACTAATAAGATGATCTCTGGAGACAAAGTCAAGGATATGATCCCTTAACAAAGTTTCCATCACCTTCCCTACCACTGATGTTAGGCTTACAGGTCTATAGTTACCAGGCTGTGAACGACTACCTTTTTTGAATATTGGTATTACATTGGCTTTTTTCCAATCCAGCGGCACATCCCCAGACAAAAGCGAATCTGAAAAGATGAGACACAGTGGTCTTGCTAGAACTGAACTAAGCTCTTTTAAAATCCTAGGATGCAATCCATCTGGTCCTGGCGCTTTATTGATATTAACTTTGTCTAATTGATTCCGTACCATATCCTCTGTTATCCAATGTGAAAACTCTTCATTTCCTCCCTGCACATTGTTACAATCCCTACTGTAAGGATTCTCAACAGTAAAAACCGATGTAAAAAAACGGTTTAGCAGATTAGCCTTTTCGGCATCCTCTACAACCACCTCAGCTCCATTATTTAATGGTCCCACATTCTCAGTCCTCATTTTTTTACCATTTATATACTTAAAAAACATCTTGGGGTTGGACTTGCTTTGTTCGGCAATCCGTGTTTCATTTTCTATTTTAGCTAGTTTAATTGCTTTCTTGCACTCTTTATTACAACTTTTGAAGTCCCTGTAAGCCTGTTCTGTGCCTTCTGCTTTCAAAATTTTAAAAGCCCTTTTCTTTTTTTCCATTTCCCTTTTTACCTGAGCATTAAGCCATGCAGGAGTGGACCTAATTTTTTTACACTTGTTTCCTAAAGGTACCGATTTGGAAATGTTATAGTTTAATATCCCTTTAAAAGTGGTCCACATCTGCTCAGTATCTTTACCTAGAAACAGTTCCCCCCAGTCTATGAGCAGGAGCGATTCCTTTAAAAGCATAAAATTAGCTTTCCTAAAGTTAAAAGTTTTTGTTAAGCCAGTGCACTTTAGTTTTCTGCAACCTATATTAAATGACACTATATCATGGTCACTATTCCCTAAGCTTCCCATTACCTTCATCTCCAAAATGAGCTCTGGGTTATTAGATATCACCAGATCCAACAACGCATTCTTTCTAGTAGGAACTTCTACCATCTGTGAAAGAAAATGCTCATATAGGAAATTTAAGAACTTTATACCTTTTGAGGTGCTGGCAGTTCCATTACTCCAATCTATTTCAGGGTAGTTAAAATCCCCCATAACCAGAACATGCCCCATACCAGCAGCCTTCGCCAACTGCATATGGAGATTCATTTCCACCTCTTCCCCGGCATTTGGCGGCTTATAACACACTCCAACAATTAATTTACCTACCTTCTTGCTTCCTGTACACAGTTCCACCCATAATGTTTCTGCCGCATCGTTTGCTCCCCCATCTATTCCATCTTTTAAATTTGGCTTCAATTCCTGTTTAACATACATACATACTCCTCCTCCTTTCTTATTAACTCGGTCATGTCTAAATAAGGAGTACCCTTCAATATTTACTGTCCAGTCGTGTGAATCTTATCGTCTATGGCAACCGTTACACATTTCAGATTTCTTTGAAGATTTGGGGTGACTAACTGTTTACAATTTTTCATTTTAGGGCTGGAGTTCCGTTTCATATTTCAAAATTGCACAGTTGCTGTATTCCTTTTTGGGATTTTCCCATAGTGTGGTATATTCTTGATAAGAATTTTACTTGTGGGGCGCACTATTTGCTGAGCATGGGTCCGCTCTGTTTGACAGCACAATGCTATTATTTTGTCCATTTTTCAGGTAGTAGTTGTTTGAGTTACTAGGTAAACCATGTTTTAAAGGGCATGTCCACCCCCAAACACACATAATCCCCTCAAAACACTGGCCCCACCATGTAGTGTAGTTTAATCCTTACCTCACATCCAAATCCATTGGTTCTCCTGTAGTCCCCCCCAAAGTTCCAAAAACTGCCCACCAGGAGGCTAGCAGGTCCATATAGGACACTGCCTGCTACCTGGCCTTCCGGAGATTCCTGCCATGCGTGCTGCAGCCCTTCTCCCCTCCCTCCCCCTCCCCTTCCCTCCCTCCCGTTCTACTATCCCTCCCCTAGCATTAAACCCCCTTAATATTCTGCTCCCCCATGTCCCCCAGCCCCAACCGCATGTTTTTTTTTTTTAAAAAGCCCCCCAAACTCTTACTTACCTCCCCTCGATCCTCTGCCGGTCCCGCCCCTCTGCTTGCATTCTCGCAAGCAGAGGGCCGGCAGTGCGGCGGAGGATCGAGGGGAGGTAAGTAAGAGTTTGGGGAGCTTTTTGAAAAAACAAAACATGCGGTTGGGGCTGGGGGACATGGGGGAGCAGAATATTAAAATTCTATTTTAGGGGTGGACATAGCCTTTAACTATTTTTCGTGTTTGTCACAAATGACATCACAACAGTACTGACCCAGAGATAGAGATACAGTTAGTAATCTGAATTTTTCCCCACCTAGTCCATCCAGGCATCTTATCAATGTGAAGAGAATTTCATGTGGAGAAGTTGAGGTCATCCAATAGATGTCTAATGTAATTAAAAGGTTAGTTATTTACTGCAAGAAAAGCAAACACCCTATATCATTATCAATTTTACTAAAAATATAAAAGTGCTTAAAGTCAACTTAAAGGGCAAGTCCAGCTCCAAAATGAAAACTTACATACAGGTAAATAACCCCCAAACCCTAAACAGTAATAGTTTGAAATGTGAAATATATAAGTCTAACTAGAAATCCTGCACAATGTCCTGTTTTCCCTGTTTCTGCTTCCTGGTTCTTCCAGTTAGTAACTGTCAGTTATGGATTTGACAGTTGACATCACAGCCAATGACTGAATGCTAATCCCCTGTCTGCTTCTTCTGAGCATGCCCAGGCTCAGTACAGGTTTCTAAATTTCCATGAGGCATCCAGAAGCATAGCAGGCATATAGTAATGAATTCATAAGACAAACTATGATATATCAACATATATTAAAGAGGCCATTCTTTCTAAAAGATGTTATTATGAGGGTGGAGTTGTCCTTTAAAGACTGCTTCCGTCTTTAAGTAAACTGTAAAGCGTGTTCACGCATGCGTGATATAGCTTACTTACAGCTGGAAGTGGTTAGGACTTGTCAAGAACCAGTGGTGGATCACGCTGTGGGCAAGTGTGCTCCTCTCTCCTGGTGCATAAAGTGAAAAATGGAAGGTAAGCCATAGCTAGTTTACCTCCCATTCGCCAGACTGATCAACGAACGACCCCCGACCAAACGAAGACTCACGTGTGACTATCGGCCGAAACGGCCATTCGCCGCAGGTGTAAGTCATGATCGGGGGTCAGAGGTCCGCTGCAAAATCGTACATGTGTACAAACCTTAAGACTTTATGTTGGAGAAAACAGGATCAACCTGGGGGAAAATTGACAGTTGAGATGGGGAACCTATTAATGCAGGATGAATCTGGTCACATGGGTGAAAACAGGAAGTGTTCGAGCAGAAAGTAATATTGCCGAACCTTTCCAGCAATAACTGGAAACATTTTATTCAGATTTATGTTAATTTGGGTTTTATTATAAAAGTACGATGGAAATCTTTTTATATAATCTTTACTAGTTTGGAAGAATTGGAGACCACAGTTACCCTTTAATCTAGGGGTGGGCATTAGGAGCCAGTCAGACAGCCCCAGGAGCTAATCTAAATTTAAGGTAACCAGTTTCAAAAACATCAATAGAAAACCTACCCACTAGTTACCTGGCTCCTGAGATTTCACCAGCCATGGTGTGTAAAAAAATACTAAAAGAAAAAAGAAGAAAGCTGTGATGGAGCAGTGTTCACATAATAGTTCTTAGGAAACATTACCTTTTGATTATTGGCACTAGAAGGAGCACTTTGGTTTAAGCAGCCTACTTTGATTTTCTCACACTATTCCCATCTTTACATATTATGAAAGAGAAATTCCCTTCTGGTCCACTCATTCGGCCTGTTGGAAGTGTGCATTGAGCCAAGCCTATGTAGCTTGTTTTCATTATGAAAAGTGAACACCGGTTATATTTTCATTTTCACAACTGTGACAATACAATAGCCACATGTTCCATCAGCTTAGAAATGCTAATGGGGCAGAGCTCAAGCTCTATGAGCACTTTTGGAGTTTAATTTCTCATAAAATAAGGAGTAGTACATATAGAGGAATTTTGATTCTGTAAGAATTAAAAGTTCAGTAATATTTACTCCCAATCTAGCCTCATTGCACCTCTTGGTAAATGGCTGGTGTTGAAAGTTTGCAAGAATCCGGTGCAAATCCAATATTTATAGCCACATCCAGTCCAAATCCTTTCTTAATGCAAAGCTAATGTTTATTAAACTGGTTAGCAAGACTTTAGGAAGGGATTTGTGCACTGCGTTTCTTGGTAAATGAGGCTGTACATATATAATCTACTATCTACACTACTATCTCCAGATAAATCATTTCAATTGCCCTTTCTCCTACTGCTTTCAGGCAATGTAATGCAAGCCCATGTGAATATGTTGTGAATCAACAATTTGCTGAGATTAAAGGGGAACTATGGTCCAAAAATGACTTTAGGTAAATTGATAGGAATTGCTCCCCTGAGAATTTTTGCAAGTTATTTCCATTGTTTATTTTGCATAGTTTTGAAGATATTTACATTTTTGTGTGTGATATGGCAGCAGCATCACCAGGTCCCCTGCACTTCCTGCTCTTAAACTGTCAGCCAATCTGTTCTGTGTCTCCTCCTCCCCTTTGCAGCCCCCCTGGTCCCTCCCACTCATGAACCCCATGGTCCCTCTAGTTGCAGGCCCCCCATGGCCCATTAACTTACAGCCCCATGTGGCCCAGCCCACTTGCGGGTGTCATGGCCCCGCCCACCCGCGGGTGCCTAGGCCCTGCCCAATCACGGGTGCCTAGGCCCCGCCCAATCACGGGTGCCTAAACCCTGCCCACTTGCGAGTGCCATGGGTTACTCAGACACTCTGTGGAATCAGCCTTTTCAGGCAGAGTGAGAACTCTGCCTGAAAAGGCTGTTTTCAAACAGTGAAAGAGAAGGGCTGTAGATTCACTTACCTTCTCTGTCAGGACTTCACACAGCAGAGAGGAGGAGGGACTTCCTGTCTCCCTCACACACTGAGGGAGTCTGAGGCTGTGCTCGCCGGCGGCACTGTTCAGGAGAAGCCTCAGGAATGTCACAAGTCAGCCTCCCACCCATTAACTTTCTGGTCAGTCATTTTTGTATATCTTGGGCTGTGGAGCACGTAGAGAGGTGGTTGATGGTTCGTTTTAAAGGTAGGAAACTGGCCTTTCATTTAAACTCAACTTGTTTGGAGACCACAGTTCACCTTTAAAGGTTTTATCCCACCTAACACTAAAATCTATACTTGCCTTTCCCACCCCAAATTACACTTACTTACCTCCCCAGTCCCTAAACCCCCTTTTACAGAGCTCATGCAGCTGCAAAAGAAGTGTGCCGTATGAAGTAATTGTCACTGTCATGGAGTTAAATGACAGCTGAAACTCAGCAGCTGGGGAAGACTATGGAGAAGAGTATGTATAAGGAGTTTCAGAGACCTTAGGGAGGTAAGAAAGTATAACCATACTTTGGAGTCGGGAAGGAATAGATTTTAGTGCTAAGAGGTGAACATTCCCTTTAATGCATTAGCTAGCTACCTGGTAAAGGTAGATTGGCTCCAAGAACTGTCTGTCATTGTTGCAGAATTTTAGTGGTGTGTAAAGCGGTTCCTCTTAAAATGTAAAAGATAACTTTCTATGCTCTCACTTTACCTAGGCACGACACTGATCCCAAATACTGTATACTGAATATATCTATTTGACACTAAATGCCTCTGTGTGTGAGTGCTGTGGTGGAGATCTGTTTTCCCCTATTGTAAGAGTCTGTAATACATTTAACATTTGATACCCAGGCTCCTAAGCACCATTATTGATTGGCATATCATGCTCAGCTTAAAGGTGATATACCATTCTACCTATACAGACTGCTACAATGTCTTTCCGTGCAATAGTTGCTTATGTAAGCCATAGACCAAGTGTCTGTGTTGTAGTTTTGTTAAAAACAATCACTGACCCTTTACAGTTCTTAGACCATGTAATGTTTTATTTGATATGCGTGCTATCAGCCATATGCTCTACATAAGCGGTGAGTGATGGGTGTGACAGGCCAGCTACAGTTAACATGTAATTGATCTTACTGTTATACTCACCTTTTCCTTTCCCACTGTCTTTACCAGTTTTTATTATTATTAAAGATTATTAAAGATAATCAAGAGCAGATTTGTTTTTCATTTTTGCTGGTGCACTAGCTCTATGAAAAACAAAATTAAATTTGCTACTGAACCTTTACCTTGCAGGTTCTGATTTGCCACGTGTCTACCCCCAGTTTTCATTTTGATACAAGGTCAATAGGTTTACGTATTGCACCTCATTGCTAAGTCAATAAGTAAAGGTTTTGTGTGGGATACCTTTTATTGCTATTGGTCAGCTGTCTATTATTTAATTTAGTATTTTAATATTATATTATTATTATTACAATAATATATCTTAACCTGTTTACTCTCAAAGTCAGATCTGGACATATCCAATGTGCCTAGTGTTTGAAGCTGTTTATGTAAATGGCTACCAGAAAAGGTAGATTGGTTCCCCTTCTGAAAGAAATGTCTATCCATACAAAGATAGAAATTATATCTTTGTTACTATAATAAAATTAATTAATATAAAAATGATATTAGGTTTGATATAAATAAAAATATTCATACACATGTTGTTTTACTATACACTAAATGTTTGTATTGTAGCAAATGACCCATATGGATTGTATATAGAGTTACATGCGCCAATGATATTTATAGATATATGCACCAATGATATTTATAGTTCCATGCATCAATGTTGTTGTGTCCTCTGACAAATTTCCAAGGTAACCGTAATGTAAAAGTGATTTAAATATCCTTCACTGTTTAGATAAGAACTGTACATAAAAAGGGTATCATAACAAGGCAACACATATTTAAGGATCTGGTTATCTAAATTTACTCATCTTGTAAAATGAAATAGAGGATGGAGGCACTGGTCACTGTTTTCAGAAAGTACAAGATAAAAGAACGATATTAATAGATATTGCTATGCAGGTTGTGAGTGTAATACTGTTTACATTATAAACAACTAACTTCAGCAAATGAAGGCAATTCTATTGAAAGATCTTTATAAAACTGTCATGATCCAAAAAATAGTAAAATTATAATTCAATTCAAGTCAAATATATATATATCAATTTAAATACATATTCATCATTAACCTATACATAAAGATATTTTATAGACAGATGTAAGGTAATTAATAATGTAAATAAATTAGCCCACGGTGGAAAATAAGGTTTCTACCAAACAAGATAAAAACCTCATTTATTTTCCCTGCATTGCAGACACCAAAATCAGCTGAACTGTTAAAACATTGTTTCACACTGCTCTCAATGATCTAATGGAATGAACCTAATCACAAAGCCTTGAATGTGATAACAGATCACTATGGTACATCAAGAAAAGATAAGACATCAACCAAAAATCCAACCTTTCCCTTTCGTGGCTTCTATTTATGGGTTAGATTTGTAGACTGGTAAAATAATGGCCCTGAATTGCTGCTTCCACTCTGTAAAACAGGCTTCACTGAAAGTAAAGGCCATAACAACAAACAGCGAAGGCTTATGATGTATATACATATATACATACAGACATGTGTCTTTTCATTTATCTTTGCATTTTACACACAGACATACATATATATATAATACATATATATATATATACACACCCCTCCCCCATTATGATCAATATAAGTCAGTGGCTCTGTGGAACAAATGTGTGTATGATATATATGATATGATTAAACAAAATTCCATACATGATTTCAATATTGGGTTATATTGTGTTTTCTATCCAAGTGACAAAATGGTTATTAATAAAGACAGTAGACTAGATTTTACATATTGTGTTTACCTGTCTGTATATCACCCATCAAGCTGGGAGAGTGTACAGGACACACTGATAACAGGATACCCACAGAGACATTCTAAACACACACCATGTATCATTCATAGCAATCAGTCTCCCAGGCAATGCAGTAAAGCTGCACTTCACTAATCTTTGCACATGATACTATGGATCATCCGAATATAACAGGAAACATAAACACACACACACACACAGCTCTGGACTGTACACACACACACACACAGCTCTGGACTGTACACACACACACACACACACACACAGTGTGACCCACACCACTGATTCACAGCCCCAGATACATTACTCAGACCTGCTATTCACCCATAATACCACGCTCCATAGATCATAGCCAATATCTGTACTATGGTCTATTTCCATACCCCCCATTCCATCACCCCGAGTCCATGTGCCACCCAGCCAACAGTGCCCTTGACACGCGAGGTGCCATCCCCACACAGGTGCCATGGTCTCTCCCATAACATAGGGCAGGGACTCACCACAACCTCCGCTTGTAAGGCAGTATATTCCCCCTGTTGGAAGGAGTCACCCCGATCGCCATCTGCAGCACAGTCAGGTATTTCTGGTATTTCATTTTGCCTCCCCCCTTGATTCTCCCCTCCGATTCCCCCCCTCGATCCACTGCATGCGATCATGGAATTGGGATTTCCAGGCATCTGTCTCCTCCCTCCTTCTCCCCGGGCTGCTGCTCTGGTCTCCCCTCGGCCGGTCCGGTCAGCAGAGCGCCATTTGTGAGCAGCACACAGAGAGAACATTGACAGCTACAGAGGTGGCAGCGCCATCCTTCTCCCCTCCCTCCTCCCTTCTCTGTCACAGGAGCTCAGACAATCCCATTAGCGCCTGGAATAGCGCGTGGCTCCAATTAATCCCCCTATCTGCTGCTTTGGCTTTAACGAGGCTGTGACTGGGAACACCTAGTGATCAAATCCAAATTAGCACCGGGCTCCCTTTCATCTCTGCAGCAGAGGCAATGTCACCTATAGGCTATGTTATATATGTGCTATACATGCACTGCCAGTGCTGCAATCGCTATATGTCTAGATGAAGTCACATGTCACACAGACTGACTGGCAGGTTATTATATCACTGACATAAACAGCTGTGCTACCTTCACCTATCTGGCTGAGGTTGGATGTGCTGGCAATTGCACCACCTGCCTTAGGGGGGCACCAGCTATCATGACCTCGATAGACAGGGTCCAATTCACGCTAATGCCTTCCCTGCTATTGGGAGCAACATAAAATCACCATGCCCCCCCAAAAACTATAATGGGGCCACCTCCCTGCTTTATTTGCAGTAGTTGACTTGATACTCTATCTCATAGACGAGTGGCTGACAAACTGGCACTTTTGGCAATATTCACCCGTGTTTGTGCTCAGACAGGCATCGTTCATACATACATGAACAACGCCCGACCGAACGCATACACAAGTGCAATTATCACCCAAAAGCAGCCATTCGTCAGCCACTCTTTCATCTGGGATCGCAGATGCAAACATGCCATGTGCACTATAGCGTAGGGTCTGCTCCCCTGGTAATTACACATCTACCTGGGCCATTACCATATAATACTCCAGGAGAAGCTATAAGGGTAATAATGTTGTATGCCGTGAACATCCTTTTTTTTCTCAGGAAAACTGAGCAATAAAAAAGCAATAGTTGTCAAATTCTGAACTAATGGTGTCTAAAAAGGGCCTGTGCAATTGATCTTGTTTACTTCAATGGTAACCTAAAGCCTTGATACTCAGATTTAACTCCTCCACTCCAATACTGACCCCAACTCAGTTTATGCAAATTAATATGGATGGCCATAAACACACATCTTATGAACCAGCATAAATTAGGGCTCTCACCTGATGTCAGTGGCACAGCTCACTCCACTTTAAAACAGCAATTCGGATACAAAGGACACCAAGGAGCCAGGCAATTGCCTCACAAATTCATTTATTCCAGACCTCAGCACAACATATTTTGGATCCAAAATGTTGTGCTGAGGTCTGGAATAAATTGTATTTGTGAGGCAATTGCCCTGGCTCCTTGGTGTCCTTTGTATCTATATTTGATTATGGATGGGATTGGTTTCTTTGTATACATTATAAAATGCCTGATGATTCAGGTGAGCCATCATTGCCATAAACCATTGCGTACTGTTGTTTACATTTTTAACATCGGTCCAATTTATTCCAGAAATCAGTGTTAATATCTCCTTTTAAGGGTATATTTAGTTCAGACATACCTTTTATTAGGGGAACTGTGGTCCAAAAATGACTTAAGGTAAATTGATAGGAACTGCTCCCCTGGAAATTTTTGCAATTTATTTCCATTGTTTATTTTGCATAGTTTTGAAGATATTTACATTTTTGTGTGTGATATGGCAGCAGCATCACCAGGTCCCCTGCACTTCCTGCTTCTTGCTCTGAAACTGTCAGTCAATCTGTCCTGTGCCTCCTCCTCCCCTTTGCAGCCCCCCATGGCCCACTCATGGACCCCATGGTCCCTCCAGTTGCAGGCCCCCCATGGCCCATTATCTTAAAGCCCCATGTGGCCCCGCCCACTCACAGGTGTCTAAGCCCCGCCCACTCACGGATATCTAAGACCCGCCCACTCACGGGTGACTGAGCCCCGCCCACTCACGGGTACCATGGGTTACTCAGACCCCCCTTTCCTTCTCTGTCATGACTTCACACAGCAGAGAGAAGGAGGGACTTCCTGTCTACCTCACACACTGAGAGAGTCTGAGGCTGTGCTCGGCCTGGCGGCACTGTGAAGGAGAAGCCTCAGGAATGTCACATGTCAGCCTCCCACCCATTAACTTTCTGGTCAGTCATTTCTGTATATCTTGGGCTGTGGACCAGGTAGAGAGGTGGTTGATGGCTCGTTTTAAAGGTAGGAAACTATCCTTTCATTTATCTGTTGTATTCAATTAGATCAACTGGACTTGAAATGTAGTTCTTGAAGACGTTTCGCTAGTCATCCGACTGGCTTTCTCAATTCAGAAATTTCTGAATTGAGGGCGGTCAGATCCTTGCAAATAAATGGTATGGTTTACATGCCCTCCTAACGGGAGGCCGGCATACTAACAGGTGGCTTTGGAATGCCAATATATATGGTGATGGGGTTGCTAGGGCAACCACGGTTACGGAATTTTGCAAGGATCGGTGACGTAACATCTGACGTAACATCTGACGTCATTATCAATAAATGCTGTGGCCGTTATTACACCCAACACTTGGTCTCTGTCTAGCGCTATTTTCGCGGCCGCGATGTGCGGCGGTAATTTTTTTGCGATATTATCGATTCTTTATAAATATGCCCCATTGTAATGCAATAATTATTACTTAGAATATTAAGAAATACTTTTTGTATTAAGATTTGTTTTATCTACTACATAATCCAGCGGTTGTTTTGTATGGGGAAGGAGCAACAAAAGCCAAAAAGCAAAAGAATACTATGTAAATTAAGCTGTTGGTTCCAAAAGATGTAGGCTTTGGTGATCCCATATAAAAAGAGACAAATATTGGACCCATTCTGACTAAGCTCAAAACTGCATAAAGGAATGAGAAAAAGGCAAAAGCCCTGCAGTACAGTGAATGTTATCCATTCAGTGTATAAAGACAACATTGTCCCAATAGGCCAAGCACACCAAGCTGTGTTTTACCTCTCCCTTTGCTATGGCTGTTGGTTAATTTATGAATGCACTAGAGGTTATCTCCTATAATATATCTCCCTGTTTTTGTGGAAGTTTAAAGGTGCCCATACATTAGAACTTACCAAATGACATACGCACAGCCTGACCAATTTTTTTTTGCAATTGACTTGCGATCACAAAATAAATGGGCCAGGTGGGAACATTGGAAGAAAATGCTGGCACAAAATATATTAGACATTCATTTATATAACTATTGTTCATCTATAAAAGTGTAAAGGCATCTATAGTGAAAAAAACTAATTGCCCCATTGCAAAGTTAAATTGATGTACTCTGTGCTGCCTTTATCCTATCTTTGTCAATGACTCTGTTTTTCTATGGTGTCAGATCTCTGTGCAGCACTCCCCCCTTCCCCCTCCTCTCTGTTACCTCCTCCATGTCTCAACTCTGGCTAACCGACAAGCTTATCATGTGCAGTAGGAGTTAAAAGTTAAACAAATACGCCCACGCACAGTAGCCAATAGAAAGCAAGCTGTCCTGGAGACATGGAGGTGAAGGGAGAACAGTACAGTTACTACTGCAATATGATCTCTCTCTTTGTGACCCATCATCAATCAATGAAAGCTATTAAGAAGGGAGTTCAAGTGCAGCCTTATCTCTGCAGTCAAAGCTACATCTCCCCCCCTGCTAATGCTTTTATCTCTATGTTTGTGCAAACAGAGCAGGGAAGAAGGAGGGACTTGAGCAGGGAAGAGGATCACATCAAAGATTGGATTGACAGTACAAGTAGGAGTAGAGGAATGCAATCACGTCTTCTTCTATCTTGTGTATTTCAGTACAGAGAGGAAAACTGAACAAAGTGAAAACACTCTGGGGGTTGGGGGGAATTATAGAACACATGGAAAGGATAACAATTCATTTTCCCAGTATAGATGCCCTTTAAAGAGCATCAATACAGATTTTTTTTTTTTAAATTGACCGTTTCTGGTAAATATAATTCTTTGCAACAACCATTGTACCATTTTTTTTATTGATCTGTCCCCTATTCCAATCTGAAGCAATTTGCATTTCAACTGTCAATTAAGTACCTCATTATCATAAACTCTTCTGCTGTGAGCAGTTTTACAGTAGATGGAGGAGAGAATGACAGAGTTTTGACAGTTAGTTTGTGGTAAATTCCCTCTCCCAGTGCTGCCTCATAGTGATTACTTAGCATGCTTGCCCTCATAAAAAAAGTCTGGTCAGATGGAAGGGGGAGTAGTTAAAAGAGAGAGGGGGGATCGGAGTGCTACGCACAAATTATGTTACAGCAGATTCTGTCTCTCAGGCACAGAAGACAGATTTAACGGTGTAAAAATGTTTTACACTATTAACAAAAAATTGTAAGGGTGCTGAGGCACCCAAAACATGTCAGGCAAACATGTGGTTTTATCTGATTGCCTAATAAAATACAAGCTTATATGGAGATACTAGTGTAACTGTTTTGGGACATGGAGTTCAAGATCTCCACAGCAGTAAAGTAAGGATAGTATACATGAGGACCAAGCGACAGATCCCAGGTTATTTGGACCCCATCTGGATTTATATGATAATAACTGTAACAACTTTGTAACCCCTTATTGCCCCCAAATTTCCAGTCTTGAAATACCTAAAACTAACAGCCAATTTTACATATTTATAAAGGTAAAATGCTGTCTATGAAAATTACAATTGGAAAACAGTGCTACTTTATTTACATCTGAATCACACTAAATATTATAGTTCAAAATCATTATCCCTATTAATACGGCATGCTACTAAACGTACAGATGGAGAGTTTGATTTCACAGTTTTTATTCCAGTCCTAGCAGTTCTGACAGTTTAGCCAGCTTGCTTAATGTTGGCAGTAAAGCAGGGAAATTAACCACTTTATTATGCATCTATCTGACAGTTTCTCTAAACATTTGAAGCTGTTTGTCTAAATGTTGGGGCAACTCTTTGAAAAAGTTTTGCAATCATGTCAGATCAGGATTTGGAAACAACTAACTAGAAGTAAATCCACCACCTACCATAAATTAGCTCTGTGACCTTTCCACCGAACAAACTATACTGGGATATTTAGTCAATACATTTTTATCTCATAATTGCATACATTATGAGATATTGTGACTAAATAGGCCTTAACTGAGGCTATATCTAGTTTTAATGATTTTTTTTCAGGTCTGAGAGACAATTATGATTATCAAATCAATCTATCAATTAATCAATCTTTCTATTTAATTAATCTATATGTAGCACACCCATAGGAGTTGCCTTGTAATAACTGGGATCACTTTTGCCTCTGGCGACACCCAAATCCCCAAAAGGATTTATTATTATTTGCACACTTCTGTTCTAAGCAATTTTAAGGGTATGTACACTGGGGAAAATGCTTTTTTTTAATTGCCTGTAGATGGAATGATTTGACAGTTGGTGTGCTGTATCCAGTTATGACAGTTGGTATGTGGGAAAATAGTCAGGTCAGTGGTCAAAGTCTGAGCAAAACATGTACTGTATTGAAGGCATGCAGCAACATGCACACCTCAGAGTAAGTGCTAGTTACACATATTTATTTATAGATAAAGATGATGCAAAGTCATTTTTTCAGAATACATACACTTTAAGTTTAACTGTATACAAGTATAACTAAATATATATTTTTTGTCTCTAAATACCACTGTGAGCTAATACACTGACATTATACAGTAGCTTATCTGTAGCATTAGCATATATGACATTATAACAAGTCAGTATAATACAGTATTAACATATGTATATAGTTAATTTTATATAGTCTTTGTCTAAAAATGAGCTCTCTTCTAACAACAGTTGCCAGCTGGATGCAATCATTCTCCTAAGTTGGACAGCTATAATGTAACAAACACTCTGTAGAAGATCATCATCGCGGTGATAAGTTGGTCCTGTAAAGGGTTAACAAGTCACTGGCTGCAGCGGCTCCTTCTGAAAACCAGGTGCTGTCCTTTATAATAATATGGCCAAGACGCAGGTAAACATTAGGTTTGATGGGGCTGTAACAGCAGTTACAATGACAGCCTTATGGATGGCAGAGTGGCACTTTGGACAGGAAAAATGTCACTCATCACAGCTTTTTAGGATGGCAGTTCAGTCGTTACTTACAGTCTCCTAAGCTGTTTTCTTTATTATACTCACTGCTCCCAGTCTGATGTCTGTCACCAGATTGAAGCAGCTCAGGTCCTGGTCAGCTTTATTCAGGAAACAGCTCCAATCTATTAGGATCCTTTTACTCTTTTACCGGAATTCATTTTCGATAATTTTCAAATGTACAAATGTATTTTCGATCATTTTCAAAAATAGCTTTGAACTTTCGAAGCTTATCGAAAATACGATCGAAGTCCATTTTCGAGTTTCCGATACCAATATTCAAAAAAGGTAGTCATTCACAGCCTGGAAACTATAGACCTGTAAGACTAACATCAGTGGTAGGGAAGGTGATGGAAACCTTGTTAAGGGATCATATCCTTGACTTTGTTTCCAGGGATCATCTTATTAGTAGTAGTCAGCATGGATTTATGAGAAATAGATCATACCAGACAAATTTAATTGGTTTTTAAGAAGAAGTGAGTAAGAAGCTAGATTCAGGCACAGCAGTGGATGTGGTATATTTGGATTTTGCAAAAGCTTTTGATACTGTGCCACATAAGCGACTAATGTATAAACTGAGGACTGTTGGCCTTGAAGAAAACATTTGTTCATGGATAGAGAACTGGTTATTGGACCGCAAACAGAGAGTGGTGGTTAATAGAGCTACATCTATGTGGGCTAAAGTTCTAAGCGGAGTGCCTCAGGGTTCTGTACTGGGGCCGCTTCTGTTTAATCTGTTTATAAATGACTATGCAGAGCTTTGGAAACTTCCAATGATGTGCAAGTGCTGCAAGCAGACCTAGATAGATTATCAAAATGGGCAGCAGAATGGCAGATGAGATTCAATGTTGATAAATGTAAGGTGATGCATTTGGGATTTAATAATCCCTGTGCCACCTACACCATAAATAACTCTGTGTTAAGTGCATCTGTAATGGAAAAAGATTTGGGGGTTCTGGTAGATAACAGACTTGTTTTTCATTTCATTTGGAATATGCGGTGCAGTTTTGGAATCCCATATACAAAAGGGACATCTTGGAAATTGAGGCAGTTCAGAGAAGGGCAACTAAATTAATAAGGGGAATGGAGGGGCTCGAATATGCAGGCAGATTAGACAAGTTAGGGCTGTTTACATTGGAGAAGCGACGTTTGCGTGGGGACATGATTACCTTATACAAATATATTAATGGGCCATACAATGAAATCTCTGGTGCATTGTTCACTAATAGGTCATATCAGAGGACACGTGGACATCCTCTAAGGTTGGAAGAAAAGAAGTTTCATCTTCAGGTTAGGAAAGGTTTCTTTACAGTGAGAACGGTGAAATTGTGGAACTGTCTTCCAGCAGATGTGGTAATGGGAAGTTCATTGAATAGCTTTAAAAAAGGCCTGGATAAGTTTCTAAAACTAAAAAATATTGAGAATTACTGGTATTAATGCATATAGATCTGGTTGATCCAGGGATACATTCCGATTGCCGTTTGGAGTCAGGAAGGAATTTTTTCCCCCTTTTTAGCTGGGGTTTTTTGCCTTCCTCTGGATCAACTGTTAGGTAGGGTTAAAAAAAAAAAATATATATATATATATAGAGGGTGAATAGGTTGGACTTGATGGATGTATGTCTTTATTCAACCTTAATTACTATGTTACTATGTATTTTCGAAGATTTTCAAATGTTCATGTCGAACCCGGATCCCATCTCTACTCAAGAGTCCATACACAGCACGCCCTTGTCTTTATTTACCTCAGAGACTTCTGTCCCCTCTCACATTTTCTTTTTCCTGCCCAAAAAGGAAAACTCCTTTTTCATTGGCTGCCTTCACAGAGAGCAGACTAGGCAAGCAGGAACTGTTACCCTGGTAACCTAACTTTTTCTGTATGCATTAAGGAGGATGTTACACCACTCTACATATAGTATCTATCAATTATTTTATCTCTCTTTCTATCTATCCTTTCTAATCTTTCCCATCTCTGCATGGCATTTAAATCCATTTCAATATAGCCTCATGTTTCCTGTTGCCACTAAATGATTAATACCTACAATCCAAACAATACAAATGATACATAAGGCTTTCATGCTGAGGTTTATTTCTTAATATAAAAGATTTGGGCATTGCTTGCTTGCAGTCAAAGATTACTGAATGAAATGTGCTGTGCTATTCAGTTTTATGAGAAAATAAATAAACAGCACATTTCTGGCATTACAACATAATTAGAAAGGTATTCAAAGATATTTTTAAAAAAAAAGAAAGTGCAGCTAAAACCTGTAATTCACTAAATATTTTAATAAACGCAGGTATGGTGACGTTCTCTCAAAAGTAAGTTGTTACTGCTAATCATATATTATTTTCAGAGCTCTAAGGCTTTGGCATAGGAAAAAACATTTGCTTAAGGAGAACTAAACATTTTTTTTAATGTGAAAGCTTTTCTCCCAAGAACACCTATACATTGTAAGATTCTTTTCTAGTAAGTTGCATTTACTAGCTTCCATGTTGTTGCCGGTACAACTCACATCCTGTGTATTCTTCAATGAGTCTTGGTGAGCATGTGCACTTACTCAACTGTCTCTATGCACACTGTATTTTCTATACAGATGTCTCCACACCGATATGGAAGTCGCTAATAAAAAAGCTGCTTTTTATCCTGCAGTTTATTTACTAGCTAGTATAAACTGCATTAAGCTTTCCTGGAACAATACAAAATAGTCAACTGATTTTACAGATTTTTTTTTTTTCTGTTGCTAGCAGAATCTAAAGCTTCTAAATGTACCCATATTCTTTGCATATGCACTGGTTTTAGAAACACACATCCCATGAGGTCATGGGTTCAAATCCTCAGGCTTACTTTTTTTGTTAAAATTTTTACCAATTTCAATATGGTAGCTCTATTAGGATAGTGAATAAAGCTTTGCTTTTAGCAAGACAAAGTACATGGGGTTGCAGGAGGTTCCCAGGCTTACTTTAAATTTTTTCTGAAATGTTAATATTTTGTTTCGCATTTTTACATTCTTTTGAGGAAGCGGAAGTATTTGTGAAACGCATCAGGCCGTGTCATCCTTCACATCTATGTATGTGCTTTTCTGATGAATTTTATCAATAAACGATTGGTTTGAAACGCTATTGGAGTCGTCCTTTGAGCAGTTGGGTGATATCCCTGTGTTCTGTCCTTTTGCCTCTATTATTGATTATTACATCCATGCTATCTAAGAAATGCACTTCAAAGATTACTTTTCTTTTTAGTGTGAAAGGCAAAGGAATAAATCATTATGAGGGACTGGAGCATTTAAATATGTTTACACAAAACTGCAGTGAAATTCCTGTTCTGTGTCAGGAGTGGAAGGATCGTTGTGCTGTTATATAATTGGCTGTCAGCTTCTAGAAATCAAGGCTGAAACTTCCTAGTTTTGATCTGTTGAACATTACAGAGCTTGTGGAGTGCACTGCTAAGTACCCAGTTAAGGTGGATTATGGGAGCTGACTCTTAGTACCCACAGGTAATTTCATAAATCACCCAGCAGCCACAGCAAAGGGAGAGGTGAGACACAGCATGTATTATTATTATGGGTTTATATAGAACCAACATCTTCCATGGCGCTTTACAATTACATGGATACATACACAAGAGCTTACAATCTAAGCACATTTGACACATACAACCTGTCAGTATGTCTTTATGATTGTGGGAGAAACCCGAGTGCCCGGAGGAAACCCATGAATATACAATCTCCATGCAGATGTGTCCAAGGGTTGATTCAAACTAAGGAATTCAGTTCGGCAAGGCATCAGTGCTAGTTCCCCTTTAATATCCTAAATGTGATTGTGTGATCCAGTTGCTTGCAAAAACTATGGGCCACAGCCCGCTTACATGTATTTTGACAATATACCAGTAGTTCCATACTAATACTGTAGTAGATCATGGTTAAGTAAATAATTATTAATTGACAGTTAAATTAAAATACAGTAGAATCTACCTACAGTAGATACTTTGCCCTCTAGATAGCTGTTAGCTTATCCTTTTGTCTTGTGTGATGAGAAATCAGCTGTGCATTGGAGAGGGGTTCATCAATGCCAGGGAGGGTGGCGAGAGGAGGAATTTAAGGGAGGCAATCTATAGTGTGTATGGCCGATTACCCCTGAAATAGGACATGTAAGCAGGTACATAGATATCTAGAGGAAGTACAAATAATATAGCATGGGTAGAGGATTTGTTATAACTTTAATTTTCCTTTAAAGAGATGCAAAGTCACCCGATACAGTATGTTGTGTTGCTTAAGTCTTAGTAAGATAAGTAGCTCCTAATAATCCAACAGGCTAAGATGATTCATACTCTAAAGGTGTAAACCTACATGACTACGGAATAAAGCATTTTTTCCCTTTCATGGTTATGACTTCTAGTAGGGCCAGAAAAAAACTAGGAAGGGGAAATGTTCATGGATGAAAACATTACACACCAGTGTGTCTCTGACAGAACTTTCCTTTTTCCAATGTGTTATGTTTCCATTTCATTGTATTTCTATTTATGTTTATTGTATTATTTGTTCAGTTATCAAAAGACTTCTTTTTTTTTTTTTACAAATTGAAGTTAAATATATATAAGATTCATGACCAAGCTGAGCATTTTAGTTGAGTTAAAACATTCACATAATTCAGTGCCTCAAATGCTGTAAATTACAAAGCTCAGCAGTGAGCATCCATTTCATTACCTAAGTTGTCATGTGTAGATGCATTTTCAGCAAAAAGAGAAAGGTAGAGCCAAATGAGATCAAAGGGCATATTGCTGGTTACTTGCTTAAATGAGTTACACAAATTTACCATGACAAACCTGCACCCGACAGCTGCTGAGTATCCTTATTAAGTAGAAATGACAACAGAATGTGTGAAAGCTTCCTTGCAACTAAATGTACATGGATTCATTTCAGTACACATATTGCTACTGCACATTTCCATTGACTACACGGGTGGTTATAGGACCTAACTGGGTAACGGAGGAATATTTGAGACTGTGTGTACTTAGGTGGACGAGAAGATGGACATTTGTGAGACTGGATAGGCTTAAAAATTTTGGGTTGATGGTATTTATCTTGCATGGTTTTGTGAGTAAAGCAGGCATAGGACTATGGGGTCCAGTCTGTCCCCTCCCTCCTTCCTGGGCAATGAATCATTTTTTGCCCTGGAAAAGTATTACTATAGATCCAAGGTAAACACAGGTGTTAGGACTTAGCAGTTTAAGTGAGTACTTCTGATGGGAGGCAAAGGCAATGGAAACTAAGTTGCTTTATCTTACAAAGCAATGATAACAATTAGCAGCTGTTGGTCTAGAAGGGTTGCCCTGTATATACTGAAGATGAACAAGGGCAATTTAAGGCTAGATGGTCTTATTTCTGCAGAGGATAATCAATATATAATACATAAGTGTGATATTTTATAATGGGAGCTGCAGTGGTATATATCCTTATAAAAATCACTCAGCTATGTCACTAAGTGACTCATTTCTTATATTTCTTATATCCCACTACTCCGTCCATTCCAGTGTTCATGGACAATGAATCAGCGTTTTTTGCAGTGTTAACTTCACTAACGGAACGTCTAGTAATAAAATGTTGTGTTAGCTCTGCATAATAAGTCAATCATCGAGTACTGTCTCAGCCAGAGTAAAAATAATGCTGTCTATTTTTGAGGTGCTGGTTATCACATACCATTAACTTCATTTACCTGTGGAAGGTAAGCTAATATTGAAAGGCTTGTGTAACTATTGTAACGCTCCGGATTCCCTCGTATTCCTTCAGTCCAAATACCCCAATCTACAACAAATATCTTCACCAATAGACAATCCCCCGTTTGCTCGGAGGCTAGATGCGCCTCACCGAACACGGTTGCTCCCTGGACTTAGAGTGCAAGGTATTCACACTGAGGCCAGGAATACAGGAGAAGTCCGGAGTGAAACTAACGGACAAGGCACCAGGATAGATACAAAGGTCAGAGACCAAAAATACGAGGTCCAGACATGGAGCAGGCAAGAGCAGAGTCAGAATCAGGGCAAAGGGTCAAAACCAGGAATCAGGCCGCCAGGCACGGTACAGAGGGTTAAGCAGAACAGGGACAAGCAAAGGTCAGGGCAGGCAGATACGAATCGGAGTCAAACGCAAGGCAGGAGTCGGTAACAGAGAGTAATCAGATAAAGCACACCACGAGCAAGATAGTAAACTAACCGCTATATCGGGTAAGGGCAGAATAGGCTGAGGGGTTAATATACACAGAGGAACCAATGGGGAGAGGAGAACAATAAGTGAGGTGCAGGGATAGGGTCATTTGAACTAAAGAGCCCTCCTCCGTCCAATAGCAGATGTGGAGGAGCGGAGGAGATAAGAGCCAGTGCCTGTGCACGTCCGCGTACGAACAGACGTGCTCGCGCGAGAAGAGAACGTGACGTCGGAGGAAGCACGCGCCGGGAGCCGAGAGACACCGCAGGATCCCGGCACAGGTAAGGCTTTTGTCACAACGATTTTAGCATATGGTTTAGTGCATGTACTTTTTTTTTTTTTTTACACACAGTCACTTTGAAATCAAATCACATTTCCAATATTATTTATCTTCTAAAATTCCTAGTCAGCCAATAAAAACTGTATTTCCTTAGATGTCTGATTTCCCACTACACTTGTACATATGCAGTTCTGATTCAGCATTCCAGTGATTCAACAGTTACTGTAAATACCCATCAACTGTTTATTTTTCTCAATGTGATTTCTGGGATAAATGTCCAGAAGGGATTTACTGTCCTAGATCTATCATACATCATATTTGAAGTCTTATAGTTTAGGTAAACATGAATAAAAACCTGTTATCTATTCATTTCCCCTAATTCCAATGGTTATACAAACATTCCATTCCATATTCCCAAAAGTTTTATTAACCATACTGTAATTATGCATATAGCAAAGGAATTTCCCTTTCATATTTTTCCAAAGCACAAGGAAATAGAAAGGATCAATTATATGCTCTAGGCTGATGCATGTGTTTCTTGAAGAGCCCAAAGCAGGAATGTGGTTCTTGCTAAATTCTATGAAGTTATTTGTTGTGACTCTTTAAATTAGGTCTAGCTTATTAATAGAATAACAAGCCGTTATGTCGAGCTTTCCTGTCTAATAACAGCAGTCTGTATTTAGACTATCATAGCATTGTAATGCAGAGAGAACCCCCATCAGGAAATGTACATCACTGGAACAAATTAAAACTGAGACAGGGGATCAAACAAGTTGAAGTAATATCATGATGTTTGGAAATACAGAAAAGACTGTATAACTGATATTTGCCTTTAATCACAGCTTATTATCTAATATTTGTGTTGGAAACCAATTACATAAAGTGCTGTACTCTACATTGTTTTCTCCTATGCTAACATATAACCTATATATTTACAGTATTTGCAGCTCAGTGTAACTGTTTGCCTAGCAATATGACTGCATTCGTTGGAACATGCAGAATTCTTTTACTTCCAATTTCCATTGTTACAAATTGTTCGAGTTTGTATTTTCCTTCATGAATGTATAAGGTCCTGACCCCTGGGCTGCAAAAGTATTGCTGAAGTTCTTATCATTGTTTCAGTCTTACTCCATCCACAAAACTACCCATATATTTATTGCACTTACATATCAGCAACATTACTGCGATGATCCATAAAACCACCCAACCACTTTGACCCACATTACATGTATAACAGCCAGAATGTTGCAAGGTAAGAAACCTCTTTTTGGCCCAACACTACTATCAATTTGAAGTTCGGGTCAGATTGAACGTCAAACTAATGGAACCTAGGCAATTGTAACAAACAATTCTTGCAGAGTGCATCTTCTAAATGGCCAAGCCCTGGAAACAGGCAGGGTGAACTACAATGGCAATCAGAACAAATGGCGTAAGTTCTTAGATAAACCCTGGTCCTTAACCTGGGTTATTGGGGGTGGGGTGTAAATTCCTACATCATAAACAGATATGTACTTTTTTTGATGGGTGGCTCATGATACCTCATCAAATAATATTAGTTTTTTTTTGGCTTTCCCATAATGCATTAAAGGTATTTTAAGATCATATTTATTTAAGTATGTACTTCTTCTTTTTCTTCTGAAAGCAAAAGGAAATAAAGAGAAGCAAGCAAAATAGAGCAGAGAAAGGGTGTAGAATTAAATAAAAAGAGGAGTGAATGAAATAAGGGAAGAAGGGTAGTAAAATAATGAATGATCTGATTGGTTATTAAAAGTAATTACTTCAGATTAAAGGGTAAATGTGGTTTCCACACAAGTGCACTCTGTTTAAACATGTACCATCTAATACCTTTCAAACAAGCCTAGAAAAATGTATCTTGCTTCTCTGGTTCTTAAGTTATAGGCTTGAAAATTTACACTCAGACAGTAAGGATAAATCAGGATGTGTGTGATAAGATGTGTAAAAAGACCCGCCGCCTACAAAAAAGATCTTTTCTGAAGCTTTTAAAGGGCAACTATAGTGAAAAAAAAACTTTGTCTGTATACAATGTATAGATCACTTAGTATAAGCTGCCTTACTTTCATGTTTCTGTGTGGCTTGTTTCTTCACACTGGCAGAAGTTTGTACCAAGCTGTGTAGTCCCTCCCCTCTCTGTCTACTCCCCCTCAAGCAGTGACGGGCTGTATACAGAGTCCGAGCGATTGTCAGTTGAAAGGACTTTAAATGAAGTGCTGACATCCTGTGACCCCTCCCTTCCAGAGCTAGACTGCAAGCAATCAAAGTGTGGAAAAAAGTAGCAATATGTGAAGGGAGGGGCAGAGGGGGAGAGAGGAGGACAAGTGGTGCTGAGATTCTTTACAAGTAAGTTACTGAACTCTGCCTGTTCTCTAACTTTGCTAATTGTTATTTACTTTTTACCTAAAGTTCATATCTCTCCCCTGCTTAGCTGAGATCATAATCACTGAAGAGAGTCAGTGTAACAGCAGCTTGTAGTGAGACCTTCACAAACACAGTGACACTGTGTTGTCTGTTACATTTCAGTTGCTTTAGTCTATAATTTCATAGATTGCACTGTGTGCTTGTTTGGTATATAGTCTGTATTACTGTATATATACTGTATTAGTGTTCCATTTGAGTCACTGGTTTTGTATGTATATAAGATTTTTTTGGGGGGGAGGGGCTGTTTTATAGTGTGTTATGCTCATATTGCTGGGTTAATGGTTTATTGATTGTGTTTAGCACTACAGCATTTGACTATATGTTGCACATGGTACATATAGTGTGGGTGAGCGAGTGTGTGACAGTACTGCGGGGGAGCTTTGGATTGTGTGGGTGTGTGCCTTTGAGTGACAGATGAGGTGTAGCAGCTCCTACAAATTACAGCATATTCAAAGGCTTATATCTCAGGGACTATGTAGAATTTAAAGAAACTAAAGGTACCCTGGTGGATGGGGTGACTTATAGGATACATTAGAAGAAATAAAAAAAAACAATTTTCTCACTATAATTGCCCTTTAAAAGGGTATGTATACTGAAAAAATTACTTTGCCTCATCTTAATCTATAATTAAATACATGTAAGTAGCAATTACTCTGAGGTGTGTGTGTTGCTGCATGCCTTCAATCCAGAACTTGTTTTGCTCAAGTTCAGTATCCCCCCTCCCTCTCTTAACTGACTCCTCCTTTTCCCAGACCTGACTTTTTAAACTGAGCATGCTTGGTAATCAATACCATCTAGCACTGAGAGAGTGAATTCCCCAACTTTCACCCATCCAGACCAGTTACAGTTACCATCTTTCAGCTTTAGCAAAATCCAGTACTTGCAGTATTGCTGTTCCTCCCGTGGGGACGTGTTCCCCAGACCATTTCCCAGGTCCCAAAACCATTTACAATAAGTTACCACTGCTATTTAAACAATTATTTTAGGTGGAAATTTCCCCAAAAAATTTCCCATTGACTTTTGAATCCTTGAGAAGAATGGATTTTTGGAAGTTTGCCCTTCTCTAGTCACAGCTTACAGTTCTAGCTGGAAACACCACATAGACTGTAGCCTGGAATTGTTTTAAAGGTAGGAATGTGCTCTTTTTAATAAAAGACCGAAGTTACCATTTAAGACTGCATACTCACTGCCAATATTCCCTTTAGACAGAAACCTGATCGGTAGGCTGTCTGATGAAAATTAAAGTGTTACTACCGGTATTTCAGGACAACCAATCACGTGGCCTTTGAAAACCTCGTTATCTTGTAAAAATTTCTGATGCATCCAATCCATTTTTTTTTCAAAATTTTGTTCAAGTTGGTTGTTTGGGTTGAATTACTGCTCTGTATGTACACAGCCTAATATTCCCTGTGCCCTATTACTAGCACTATCTAATAATTGTGAAGCCATAACAGCATGGCCAGTTCTGACCATTTTGGTGCCCTAAACAAGTTTCCTCTGGGACCCCCTTCCAAACTCAAACTCCCCCTATCCACCTCTTGCATTACAGCCCTTACAGTCTGATTTTGCCAAGGGCCAATGCACAAGCACGTGCACAACAAATGGGCATTTCGCCTGATGATTTTTTCGTGTACAGACGCTTGGTCAGCCAAAACAGCCTTTCATGGTCAGGCCATGTTGACCAATTTGGCAGGCGGAGTATCAAAATGACCTGACCGAACAGCTGTTTCAGACGACCGAGCACCCATACATGAAACGATCCCCATTTTTAACAAATTGTGAAATGAAGGTCGGCACTGATTGCATGTGGATATGAGCCTTCATTCTCTGTATAGATGACAAAACCTGAAACAATTAACAGAGACAGAGAATCATCATTTATTTGACTATGCTTGGTTGTACTAGATTAGTAACAAATTATTGCTCTATGGCTGATAAGGATTCCTGTCTTTGAATAGCGTCCTCCACACTTTGAATGATGCCCTAGCAGTTTGCCTAGGTTGCCTATGGCCCTGCATAAAAGTCAAGTTGGCAACATATATTAAAGGGCATGTTAACCCCTCAAATAGAAAATTATATGTTGGTAAAAAACACACCCCAAAACCACAATAGTTTGAAAGTTGACAGTTGTAGGATTAATATGTTATACAACAAAATATTCTTCTCCCACTTCCCTTTGCCTAAGAATGCTTCTACCTCCATTGCAAGCTATTTTTTATAAGTTTGGACATGCTCAGAGGAGGTAGCTAGGGGAACAGATTTAAGATATTGGGTGCAATGTCTATGGTGGTGTCCATGATTGGCAGTTAAAAACTGAATAAACCAGGAGGCAGGCAGGAGTAACAGAACATCAGGCAGCATTTCGGTTTATTCTTACATCTCTTAGATTTCAAATAACTGCAGTTTTAGGGTTTGGGCTTTGATTTACCTATAAACAATTCCTCATTTCGGGATTGAACTTGCCCTTTATGCTGCTTATGCATTGTATGAGTTTTCTTCATTCTAAAACATCTCTTTTATTTTATTTTTATTATCTCAACTATGTTGTGAAGTATTTCATTTCCTTTGTTTTGTTTACATTGTTCTTATAGTCAAATATATTTTTTCTGTGTTTTAAGTCCAGTGGTAGTAGTGTGTAGTACTTTCCTTTTACTAGCTTTCAATTACATCTCTGTTACTAGCCTTCAATTGGGCATTACCTACTGTTATTTTGTGTCTCTCTCACTGCCTCAACTGCTCTAGGCCATCTAAATCCTAAATGGAAGAGAAAAATAACATTCTGCCAGTAACAAATATCTGAGACCTTGGAGGCATTAGATGTGTGGGATGTGCGAGATTTAAATGACAGCACTGCCAATGATATTGGTCCTTTTTGAAACAGTGGTTCTTAACACTACAGTATTTGTATAACTATTCAATTCATTTCTGTTGATGAGGTTGATCTTTTGATGTCTATTTTCCCTGGATCATTTCTATTTAATGACCACCATATGATAATAAGATAACAGTGAAGAAATTCATAGAAACGGTTTAAATTAAATTATACAAATATCAGGGGAAAGTTTGATATAAAGGGTAACATTACTGTTCTCCTTCATACTTAATTTATATGATATTCTTACATAATTAGTTGTGTTTTGAAGAATCAAACCTTTCATTCCTTTTCATAGTCCATAGAACAGCAATTTGCTTCCAATGCAAAGATGCTTTACTGACATCTGTTCAAATAAAACTAATGATATATGGTGGATAATGCACCCCAACTATAAATTACAGGGATATTTGAAATCCCAGCTCTGTGACCATATAAAAGCACGAGGCCACAGGCCGGGTGCCTTTTATACAGGGCACAGAACTCCGGGATGACTTCTAATATCCCTTTAATTTACATTTGGGGGTGCATGATCTATTATAACCTTCCCCTCCCCTTTTATTTAAAGCTACGTAGTAGTGTGTCGATGATAAGGATATTATGTAACTCTGAATTTTAATGGAATCCACTACAGGGGTTGATTATACCAACAGAAATGCTCTTAGCATTACCATGATATTCATTCAAATACAAAATAGAACCCACAAATTCAGAAACTCATCTGCAGTGTTTATATCTAAATATCTACATTTAAAATGGTAAACTTTTAAAATGTGATTCCTAATAGTTAAGCATTGACAAGACTGGGCCCTGCTACTCAAATATACAACAGCTTTTAATAATGGACAGAACTTTGTATATTGAACACATCCATTCTGTATGAACATTTTGTAATGCTTTGCACTGGCATGATGCCAAAGTTAACATACTATCACTTACTGTCTTAAATGTACCAGAGTAATTTACTGTAATATGTATAAAGTTGTGGTCACTATTAGCAATACTGCTTTCCTGATTAATATATTTTCAATAAGACATATTCCTTCATTCTACAACATCACACTTTTTATTACATTGCACTCCAAACATGTGTCTATGCATCCAAAGTTCCAAATACCCTATCATGGGAACAATAGTGGCCATATATGCAATATTCTCTCCTATACATATCTGGTACGGGTTCTTTACTATTTTTCAATTTATTCCAACCTTCCCTGCAATATTCTCTCCTGGAACCAGCATTAATCATATATCTGGTACGGGTTCTTTACTATTTTTCAATTTATACAAACCTTCAGCTGAGTATTATATTATATTGTGTGCCATTTGCTCTTACTGTAAAAGTGTATCAATTTATGTAATTTACCTTTTGTTGTAACACTTTGCTCTATTCACTTTGTGAATCTTGGACTAACTGAAAAGAAGAATTTAACAAAGGAGTTCAACAAGGAGAGCAACACTACAGGACTCTGAAATTCTGGAATAACTACCATCAGCTTGGAACATCATTTTCCCTGCTTAAACAGACAATGTCTTTACTATGGCTGTGTCTCACTGTCATTTTTACCTTGTTCCCTAAGCTCAGTTCATCTCTCTCTCCTCCATACCACTGTCCTCACTCTATTTATATCTCTCCATCTCTTCTCTCTACCTCCTCTCACTGCTCCCATGTACAATACCAACACCACACTCCATTATCGGTCTGACTCAAATAAACGTCGGCACCTCAGATCCATCTCACATATCCGGTTGCTATTTGTTCTCCTACTACTTGTTGCTGGGGATGTATCTCCTAATCCTGGCCCCTGTAATATCTCAGTTTCCTATTGTCCTCGCCCTTCTCTCCCTTTACTCCCCCATTCTCGTGGATCTATGCCCTCTAACCTTTTATCCGTTCCTCTAATATCCTCTTCATATCTCCCCTTCCCCTGTGCTTTGCTTAATGTTCAGTCCCTTTCTAACAAATCCACTATTATTCACAACCTTTTCTGTTCTAAGAATTTTCACCTACTTGCCCTTACTGGCTCTCAGCCAGTGTGATCAGCTGTTTAAAAGACCGGACCCGAACTTCCGGTTCAGTTCTGGAAGTTCGTGTCCGGTTTTAAACAGCTGGGGCAATAGGCTGGGGCACCCCTGCCCCAGCCTATTGTCTTAATAATGGTAAAAATATACTGCCTTGTCTACCTGTGTCTGTGATCTCTTAGGAGAGAAATGGAAGGGGTGTCCCATATTCTGCACATACTTAAAGGGAATGTCCACCCCCAAAATGAAAATTTGTGTATAGCTTTATCACCCCCCCAAACATAGACCACGCATGGGTGAAAGTTCCATGCAAGGCTTCTAAATATACTTACAGCCCTCATTCCCTCTGCTGCTTCCTGTGCCTATCCCAAGCATAGAAGCAGCAGCAGGGGATGGACCGAGAGCTGCATCAGTGATTGGCTGATACATAGCTATATAAAAAATTATAGTTGCCCTTTAATTCTCTTCCTCTCTGCCATAGCCTAGCGGGTGGGTACAGTCATGCTCAGTGATCCCCTTAGTACCTTCCTGGGTCCAAGACCTGGATTGTTTCCTGTCTTAGCTTTAAATATTTGTGTACTAATAACTTAGAAAAGCATGTAATGCACATTTTAACAAATTGGCAAAGTCTCTTTTTAGATTGATTGAAGATTGATTCCAACATAATACATATGATATATTGCTTTCATTATACATTTGATTTATATTTGTAGGAGTTACATATGCAGCAATCTAATAAGACATTTTGGTTACTTATTAGCAGACCTATAAGTAAATAATTTATCTTATAGACTACAAGGATATAACCACATAAATACTTATATACTGAACCTTTGCATAAAATTTTGGGTTCATTTCACAGAAATTATCCATGTTGAAATGAAAATGCAAATTTCACAATATTGGTTGAGATGTATGTTGATCACCAAGTCCTCGGCTCCCGGCTATTCTATATCACAATTGCGGATTTAACCCACTGCATGACTTTAACGCTAGCTATAAGCTGGTGTTTAAAAATGTAAAAGAGGCACAAGCGCGATACCAAACTGTTTGTGGAGGGTGGTGGTTTTTTGAGAAGCCTGCTCAGCTGCCTCTGTTCTCTTTTTAACCCTTCGTAAAAGGGTTAACATTATGGGAATACAGGGCTTGTGGCACTTGGTATATCTTCCAGACTGCGTTTAGCTTCTGCATTGTCTTAAGTAGTGTCCATTGTCTTAAAGGGTATGTCCACCCTAAAATGTATTTTTTTATATCCTGCTCCCCCATGTCCCCCCCCCTCATGGACGCGACTGCCGGTCCCGCCCCTCTGCTTGCATTTTGCAAGCAGAAGACCGGGTCGCAGCGGAGGAAAGAGGAGAGGTAAGTAAGAGTTTGGGGGGCTTTCTGAATATAAAAAATACCCGGTTGGGGCTGGGGGACATGGGGGAGCAGGATATTAAAGGGGATTTACACTAGGGGGAGGGATAGTAGAACGGGAGGGAGAGGGAGGGAGAGGGAGGGAGGGGGAGAAGGGCTGCAGTACGCATGGCAGAATTCTCCCGGAGGCCAGGTAGCAGGCAGAGCCCTATATGGACTCTGCTAGCCTCCTGGTCGTCAGTTTTTGGGACTTTGGGGGGGGACTACAGGAGAACCAGATGGAGCTGGGATGTGAGGTAAGGATTACACTACACTACATGGTGGGGCCAGTAGTTGGGGGGATTATAGTTTTAGGGGTGGACATGCCCTTTAAGGAGGGCATTATTTCTTTGTAACAATTCCCTTTTTCATTCATGCAAAATAGAAGCAATTAAAGGAAATAATAAGAATGGTACAAACATATACTGTAGACAGGGTCGTAACTGCAGGGGTCCGGGCCCCCCATGAGATTTGGAGCCCGGGTCCCATGCACTTCAAAGTTGGGGCTTATTTTACTTAAGGCAGGGTACACACAAGCCGATTTTTCGGCCCCATTAGCCGATACTTCCATGTATCGGTCAGTAAGGGTGAAAAATCTGTGCTGCTTTCGTCCGCAGCCGCGACCAATATCGGTCGCCCATTCATCCGGATCAGACGAACGGGCAATTGGATGTGTTGGTAAATCACATCTGATCATGCTGTTCCCTATGGGACCGCACAATCGGTCGCGCAAACTGTCAGCCACTATTGCCACTAATGCCGAGACCTTCAGACATTTGGCACGGCTGAGCGCTCACTCGTATTGAATGTTCGGTCGGGACAAAAATATTTGTGTGTACCCAGCCTAAGGAAAAGTTGAGTAAAGCATTATTTATTATGTCCTTTAAAGGACAATTATACTTACCTCCTCCCCGCTCCTCTTCTTATAGCCACGCTTTCAACCAAGGGGAGCGTGTCTTCCTATTGGACCCATCACGGAAGCAGACAAGGGAGCGGAGCAGCTCTGAGCCAAAATATTTCAGGTGGTGAATACCTGAGAAAGGGAATTGATACCCCATAAACATTGTGATTGATATCTGGCAAAATAACCTGGCAAAATCATTCTTCTCTAGAAGATGTTTGAAAGATGACAAACAGGACCTGCAAGATACAATAGAAGAGCAACAAGAATTGGCCAATCACATCTCTCCCTCCCAGCCATGCTACAAGAGAGATAGATGGCTGAGAGAGTCAGGTAAATGACTGGTGGACAGGCTGTGGGTTTTTTTAAAAAAATATAGTGGTACAAATACAAAATAAAAACTGAACACACATATCCCAATTTATTGTGTCAAGAAGAAATCACGCAACAGGTTGCGGAAAGCCCTGAAATGTGTGATTTCTTTTTCACACATTAAATTGTTTCCTTTTTGTAGATATATGTGCTTGGGGTTCCTTTCTGAGGGACTAGCGGCTTAGGTCCTCACCCCTGATAGAAAGCATGGATATAAGAAGAGAAGCGAGGAGGAGGTAAGTATAATTGTCCTTTAATGGGGAGCCAGGTAGATGTGTGGCACAGAGGAGATTTAATTTCCTAATATGCTTGTGAAGGTTCTCATTCATCCAGGTCATGGTATATCTGTTGTATTCAATTAGATCAACTGGACTTGAAGTGACACCTTACCCTACAAAGTTTAATAAAACATCTTAGCTACAATGTTATCTACACCGTGTATTCAGATTCTGAATTGAAAAAGCCAGTCGGATGATCTTTTAGAACTAAACTTAAGTTTGGTCCAGTTGATCTGACTGAATACCACACATATATATATCTTTATATATATTTAAATATATATATATAATGTCCATTTTATGCCTGATTTCAGCAAATAGCTTTACAATAATTCAGTCTAGATATTAAAATTATTGTGAGCACAAATTAATCACTTGGTCCCATGCCATTAAATTATTGTATTATCTCATGTTTTATTATAACATTTGGAAGCTATTTTACAGCCAGCACATCCTCTACTTTGAGAGATTAAAGAGTATAACACTATTTCATTTTGTGTGACCCCCATTGCCTTCTATTGACTTTGATTTTCACTGTCGTAAGTTCTGCAGTCAGAGGGATAGAAATCACTATAGCAACCATAGCAGTTGCTATGGGGCCCAGAACCAAAGGGGGCCCCATCCAGGTCCCCTGCAGGTCACCCTCCTAAGAAAAATGTTACCTCACAAACTCCATTTTTGTTTTTACTTTAACCTTTCATACATGCCTCCAGATTTAAGTAAAATGAAAACGGAGTTTGTGGGTTGGAACTACATGAGGTAAAATTTTTCGTGATCTATAATTTTCAGGTTAGATTGAACTTCACCAAACTGATTTTTACGTGGGGGCCCCATCTAAAATCTTGCTATGGGGCCCTGTGAAATCTAGCTATGCCACTGATGCAGTTTAGGCAGAGGTACACACGTAGAGCTCCAGACGAGCGTTCGGAATTTCCATCCAGTTGGGCAGGACGCAACTGAGCGTGCAGTCCATAGAGCACTGCGCAATTGGCCATGGTTTTCTGATGTGTTCGATCAACCATTTTTTTATTTGGACAGACAAACAGTTGGTCAGTGGTCACGGCCGAAAACCCATGCAATTTTTTTGGGTCGATCATCCGATTCACTGAACTATTGGTCGATCGGACAGAAAAATGCATGGTGTGTACACAGCTTTAGGATTAAATTTGTCTACAATCTTCAACAAGCCATTATGATTGAGTCACCATCTACCAATACAATTGAGGTTGCAAGTTGTTGCTATCTCATTACAACTTGATACATTTCATGGATCACTGGGGAGGCAGAACAGTCAGAAGTAGTCAATGCTTACACTAGGGAGGCAGAACAGTCCGAAGAAGTCAATGTTTAGACTAGGGAGGCAGAACAGTCAGAAGAAGTCAATGCTTAGACTGGGGAGGCAGAACTACTGGTCTAGGTTTTTTTTTTAAATGATGCAGAGAAACTGGTTTGCCTTAAAAGATACAGATACACAATGGCTGATATTTCAGCCTGATCAACTGGCCAATGCAATGGGGCCAAAATAAACCTTGGTTGAACTTCCATCTAAATTAGACAGAGCTATGGCAAGTTTCAGCCAATCACAGGGTCATCGGTGGACAGGCGATTGGTCACACCAAAATATGGTGAATAAAAACTGAACTTCTCTGCAAAGTTTGGTGTGAAAAAACAGCGTTATTAGCATTCATTAAATAGGTATTTAAAAATGCAGCTGTGGGCGACTTACAGTACAATTATTCAAACATTCATTTTGATCGGCACATACTTACAAAGTTGCAGTTATTTGCTAACTGAATAGGTTATACTTCCATCTGGTGGTTATAAGGGAACAATACACAAGCAAACAAAAGTATTTAAACAAGCAACCTCTTGCTACTTTTACTGTATTTGTGTTTTATCAAAAGAGCTACTTGCAATATAGTTTAACATACATTGTGTTAACAGCATGTCCATCTAATATTTCAAATGCTGTGCCTCTAGAAAACTGCTAAATTCTCCCAGCCTTCCTCAACTACAGAGGGAAGGCAGGGAATGCTGGTAGTTTTCAAACCATCTTGAGGCACACCGTTTGAGAATCCCTGTGCATCCCCTTTACTAGAATTTTTTTGGTCCTGGTTAAATGATGACTATTATTATTCCTCACCAATTATGATAATGCACACATACTGTCATAAAAGTCTATGGCATTGCTTCTCAACCAGGGGTCCCTGAGGGACTGCTACAGGTTTTTCAATGGAAAGTGGCAGGAAATGTACTGATTTACCCTTCAAATGAGTTTAAATGCAGTTTTTAAAACTAATTATATATTTATATGCAGATTTATTGGTCTATCTGTTAGACTTGTATAAATTATGTATTTATAAGAAATTGATGACTGAGGAATATTTTTTTTCAAGTGTTCTGTAAGGATAAAAAGTTTGGGAAACACTGGTGCCATGTTACACATGCATTTTAACTCGTATGGTACTGTATCTGTCTTTACCCTACTGTCATTCTTTTATGTTTAGCTCCTACCATTTTCTAGTGAAGGTTCTAGATGCTATGTTGGCCTCATTTTCTAGAGTAGGCCTTATTGTCCACTTTTAAGATCTGCACAGTATTAAATTTGTCTACAATCTTCAAACAAGCCATTCTGATTGACTCACTGTCTGCCAATACAACTGCGGTTGCAAGTCTTATTACAACTTGATATATTTCAGGGATCATCAGAGAGGCAGAACATTCAAAATAAGTCAATGCTTAGACAGGGGAGACAGAAAAACAAAAAGGATGGGGGGAAGCCCTTAAGTAAATGCTGTACCATCTATGGGGATTTTTTGGGGGGGAAGTCTCTCCTAATTAGGAGCATTGATTAATGACAATTGTGCAATGTGTAGGAACCTACTACTAAAAGATAGTATATAATTGATAGTTGGTAATCATAGGGTAATCTTATTATTGTATTCGGGTTCAGATAGCACCTTTCCTTGCAGTGGTGAGTCCTTGGTTCAAATCTACATCTGCAAGGAGTTTGTATGTTTTCTGTTAGCTTGATTGGGTTTTCTTCAGGAACTCTAAGGCACTTATAAGTGCCAGGAAGGGGTCATATTTTCGAGCTGCTGGACCCCTTAAGCCTCAAAAGGCACTTGTCAGTGCCACAAGGGCACTGTCCCCCTTCCCAGCAGCCCCTCTCACTCTTCCTGTGCACTGCCACCCCTGCGCGCTGCCATCATCGCTGTTGATGATGACATTTTATCTATTATCAATTAAAGTTAGTTTTATGGTCATAAACACAAAAAAGACCCCCAGCGTAACTGTAAAAGGGTAACTATAGTAAAAAAAACACATTTTTAAAAAAGTTTTTTTTTTTTTTTACCCCCCAACCTGACACAGTTATAAATAATTATTAACCTACCCTTTCATTCCCATGGCTTACTTAAAGGGTAACTAAAAAAAAAGAAAAAACACCAGTGACCTTTAATTGCTCTAGCAATATTATTGAGGTTTAAAACCTGCAGCACAGGTTTTAAAATCAAAGTTTATACTTAGTTTATACTTTCCCTTGCTAGTTAACAAATGTAATCATTGTTAGATAGGGCATTACTCTACTCCTCTTTACCTTTTTATATTTATTATATATTTATGATATATGTATTGTATATACAGTATATATTAATATTACAGTATATATATTATGATATATATATATATATAATTATATATTAATATAATTATATAATATATATTATATGAGTGTTGAATAATGATAGCACTCACAGGACTTTCTTAATCTTTCCAAAGATTCTTTATTGCACTCTAGGCATTTCAACCCTGATGACGGGGTTGAAATGCCTAGATGTGCAATAAAGTATTTTTGAAATGATAAGAAAGTCCTGTGAGTGAGATATATATTTATATATTCAATAGCATATACACACACCGCTTCCAAATGCAAACTCTTTATTTCATCAACGTGCCATATACATCAAGCAACGTTTGGAGCTACAAACTCCTTTTTCACGCTTATACAACAAATGCCATCCATTTTTTGTATAAGCTTGAAAATGGAGTTTGTAGCTCCGAAACGTTGCTTGATGTATATGGCACGTTGATGAAATAAAGAGTTTGCATTGAAGACCTGTGTGCTGTATATGCTATTGAATGTATTTGGAAGGAGCCATACAGTGAGTCTCCCTTTATACTGGCACCAGGCAGCTGTCTTCGGGTGGAGTGCTGCGGATTCTATTATCCTATATATATATATATATATATATATATAAAGAAGGTGTCTGTAGCAATCCTCTGCTCCTGGACTTGGATGCTTCCCTTTCTTATTTTGTTTCTCAAACAAAAATAAAAAAAGATGGCAAATAGACGCAGATCTTTTACTAAAGTGAATTTATCCAACCTAGAAGTTGGGATAAAAGAAAACCCCTTTTTCAAAAGAGGTATATGAATTTGCATCTCATCAATTATTGTTAATACCGCCTCCATGCCCTGTATCCCCATTTCTGTCTGTCCCTCAGTTGTCTGTTGTCCCGTTCGTGCTCCCCCCAATCTTTTAAGATCTGGGAGTTTTGACTTTCTCCCTCTCCTTGTTTTCCTTCTCTGTTTTTTGACTGGTGGAAGGGCTAACTTTTATTCCCAAGGGTATTCCTATCCTCCATTGGGGACTGCCTATCTCGGGCCCTTCCTTCCTAAGTTTTAACTCCTGCTGTAATTTATCTAACTCTTTCTTCAATCTTCAATATTTACATATGTCGCCTTATGTCTTAATTCTTCAATAAAGATGTTTATTACACCCTTGTGATTACCGAGCAGTCAGCATCCATTCTTATTTTCGTATGTGAGTAGCAGCAGGGGGCTGGCCCTGTTTTGTGGAGTTTGGTGTACCTGCACGTGATGGGTTACAGACCGAGTCCTGTGGTGGAGGGAGATGCGTTCCTGCATCTATACATTTGTGTCTTGGTATTTATTATATCATTTGCAAACCATTATTATAGGATTTCATTAGTCATAGTCATTAACATAAGCTTAGCATATGATTTACATATCACTGTAATATGTCTAAATTTTAAAACATAATCAGGGCTATGAACCGAGAGCCACTATCGCAAAAGTAGGTCTTAAAGTTCCGTTAATGTGTTAATGACTTAAAGGGCATGTCCACCCTTCTACATAACTTTTGATGTAATGTACTGCTCCCTCCCCCAGCCCCAACCGCATTAGTATTATTCACAGAAAGTCCCTCGATCATTACTTACCATGCCTTTCTCCTTCGCCACACTGCCCCGGCCCTCTGCTTGCGCGGAACTGCAAGCAGGAGGCAGGACCGGCAGCCACGTCCATGATTGGCTGAGAGGCAGCCAATCATGGACGTGGCTGCCGGGAGTTAAGACCGGTGGAGGAAAGAGGTAAAGTAAGTAACTATCAGGGCACTTTCTGTGAATAATACTAATGCAGTTGGGGCTGGGGGACAAAGCAGTAAATTATATCAAAAGGGTTTGCAGCTAGGGGGAGGGAGACAAAATCGTGAGGGAGACGGAGGGGGGGAGGGCTGAACTGTGCATGACATTTTTCTCCCGGAGGAGAGACAGGAGGCAGAGTCCTACATGGACTCTGCAGTACTCCTGCTGGGCAGTTTTTGGAACTTTGGGGGGGGGTTACAGGAGAACCATTTGGAGCTGGGATGTGAGGTAAGAATTTTTACACACTACATTGTTTGCATCTCATTAACTTCCAATGCGTGCGTTACTCAACATCATAAATGTGTGATCCTTATGTGATTTTTCGGACTATTTTTAATGCCACCAAAATGATGGTCTTAAGCAGACGTAAAAGGAAAAGGGCTATGAAGGGAAAGGCAGTATCAGCCCACATTGTTACCATGTGATCTCACATTGAATACTGGCACAATTTATAGTGCGTCATCGGTTCACACAGACCACTAACAGATCACTCAAGCATGTAAGTTACAAACATCTTATGTTACAAAGTCAAAACATACATGATGCATATATATCGATTAATGTGTGATCATAATGAACTTTCGTGTGTTATGCAAAAGCATTTTATTAACACATTACATAGCCACACCTTACTACCATAGACATGGCTTAAAAATAATGTCACAGCACATTTTAAAGGGGAAGTATCAGTTAAATAATGACTTTGATTATTTCATGTGAGTCAGTATGGTCCAGATGCTAACAGATATTGTACTATGGATGTATATTTTTATCAATAGTATGTACATTGCGTAAATTGCTTATTAACCCTTGACATAAACATTAACCTCTGATTTGCTTTTCCGGCTGTTAGTGATAAAAGTTACCAGTCTAATAATTAGGTTGTAAGCTATGCTTTTCATTTAAGGTTAGACATATTCCATATACAGGTTATAATATGTCTAGGCTTCATGTTTCCCTCCACATACAGTTATTTATGCCTTTTATCCCATGTAGCTATGCTGGGAAAACCCACGGTGATACAATAAGATGTTATGCAAAAACCATGTTACAACTTTCTGACAAAAACCCTTATGTAATATCAATAGAGACGTTAAGTTTACACCATGTATGCGACAGCAGCTCTCGGTACATAGCCCTGAATGTAGACAATTCAAAGACAATACAAATATTGTTTAAATATCAAAGCAGAACTGAATAGCGTGACCAAATAATTAACATGTCATATTACATATATACTTTTTGAAAAATATCAAACCATAATTTTAGCGATATTGCATCATTGCCAATCATATTTCTAATAGGGCTAGAGGCAACACTGCCATGTTTTAACGCGTGTTCCAATTGTGCGTTAAAAGTGCAGACTAATATTGGCCAATTATTGAAGCCACACTAGGTGCGCTGCTATGCCATGCACAGCGATCTGCAATTTTTTGTGCATTGGCATGGGCTCCAATTGAAGCACGCGTGATTGCAGGTTACCGACTGTGTCCATGGTTCCAGTTCCCTAGAATGCATTATAGTGTCGTCTCAGCCTTATTTTTAGGATAGCTATGCCAGAGCTCCAGAATATCTCAAAGCTCCACAAACACATTGTTCTACAGATAAGGTCAATGAGTAGAAATAGAAGGAGAAGGTACAGTAGGAGTAATACATCAAACTTATTTTTTTAAAATAAATATATACTGTATATCCCCATTAATGAATTGAAGATGAAATAACTAATCTATATTGATATCTCATCAAATTATTAACATATCATTAGCATATTATTGAAATGTAATTACATAAATATAAAAACATAATTAGCGGAATTGAATTGTTTTATGATTGAATAATGCACCTTGTCATATATCTTTAATATATCTAAATACCAAACATATCACCAACACATAACTAGCATATCTTTAGAATATTTATTTGGCTTTTAGACAAATGTCAAACCATAATTATTTTATTTTTCCTTAGAATATTAAAACAAAAGATAATAATCTTAATGACACTTTGATGTTATTTTAATAATTTAATAAAGTATGTTTTATGGAAAAAATATGTAAGTATTCAATCCATTTAATATAGTCAATGATTTTATGTACAGTAGCTCTTTGTGGTTTAATGAGGAGACCTTTTGTAATGACTTAGAAAATGTATTATTTCATCCACAGGGATGGATGGAAATATGATATGTTCACATTGCTAATGAAAAATATCATTTATTTGACAGATGTTGGACTAAGATAATCTGCATTCAAATGTTCTACTCCCTCTTCTTTACGCTTCTCAAAATGTTTCTTCCTCCTCTCCAAGCTCTTTTACAAGCTTGCACATGCTCCTAGTAGGCAACTAGGGGAATAGCATTCAGTCATTGGCTGTGAAGTCAACGGTCATATTCATCACTGATGGCTGCTAACCGAAAGTGCCAGGAAGCAGAAGGAGTGGTAAGAGTAATTCAAGCAGGATTTTAGGTTTGTTTTACAACTCTCAGATAGAAATTCTAACTATTGCAGTTTTGGAGTGTGGTGTGTGTGGAGATATACAATTTTGAACATACCCTTTGAGGGTGACATAATATAGGAAGGTTTTTCGTAAATAGTAAAAATGTCAGTCCTGCTATATTTATTTCAATTTATTCACTTTAGTTTGGTGTTACAAATCTTTTATTTAATTCCTTTGTCAACTCATGGTCTGTTGGGGAATCACAATAATTTAGTAGAGTGAAGGCCATAATGGGTCCAACCCTCTAAACCACTGTCAAGCAGGGAGGATCATCTGGTGCCTGAGCCAGCATAGAGAAACCTGCAAAAAGTAGAATAATCTCCAGCATTAACTGGTTATGGAAAGATGGCATTCTACTTGTTTAGCTTTATGTTGAATACAATGAAGGTAAGGTGCCTTTGAACTACAGATTGCCTGTAAATGTGGGATTACAAGTTCCTTTAATCAAGCATATGAAGTGTTAATGCGTAAGAGAGAAAATATATGAAAAAGGCAAGTTATTTTTAGCTCTGCACTGCAAAAAAATATAAAGTGTCAGCAATCTCTGCATGTCACTGCGTTTTAGTAAGGTTAGCATTCTAGATGGCAGTACTGGATTTAATGCTTGTACTGCACAAGTAATAGCAAAAAGAGAAAAAAATCCATCAGAAGAAGCTACATAGTAATAATTTATTTATTATTTTTTAAGTCATGCCATTATCTGCAAGAATAGTGGAATGGTTTGGATTCGGATTGGGGGTTGTTTTGGGAGGAAGGAGGAGGGGTTTCCTGCCACTGGTAACTCTATGTAAATAATGTACTAGGACATTACAAGTTTGACTTGTGTCTACAGTATATCAACATTAACTACAATTTGTGCTGTTTTTTCTGCACATACAGAGATCTGAGCACGTTTAGCTCACTGCGAAAACCCCAAAACCTGACTGAGAGTTGCCCGTCACTTATATATATTTACCATAAACCATCAGTACACCAACCTACCCAGCATGCACAGCTGTACAATAAAACTAATAATAATGACCGTTAATTCTCTACCATGTACAGGTAGGAAATATAACAGAATACAATAGAATATAATATACTGGTTAAAACGTAGCGTCTCAGAAGCAGAGTTCCTTAGTTCTAATTAGAGCAATCAGAGATTCAGCTAACAATTTGAATATCGTTTGATATAAACAAAAACAGTGCAAACAATAAACTACAGAAAAATATAACAGACAAAACACAACATAAGCAACAGTAAAACAAAATGGGGTGAAAAGTCCAGAGTTATTGGCCCTCAAAATAACACTTATTAGTCTGATATTAGATGGTAAATGGAGAGCTCGTTCTTTGGGTTTCAGAGCTATTTTCATACCCCTGGACAGGGGTGTAACCAGATCACCACACTCAGAGTAAGGTGTGGGTTGAGCAAGAGGAGTGTAGGGCACTCCAGGTGGTCTCCCTGACACACCCACAAGGTGGCTATCCCCGCCAAATCTCATATTGCGACGGGGTTACGCTCCATAGCACGCCAACTCACAAAACCGTATCCACGGCGGTTAGACGGATTTGTACATACCAAATTCAATATGGTTATTGCGTATTGATCCATAAACCAAACAAAAGTGTCTCTGTTGCTTTCCACACCAAGTAGACCATGGGTGATTGGATTCACATGAAACGGCTTTTGCTCCTGAGTCCTCTTTTAAAAACAGTTCACCTAAATTATGGTCACAGAAAGAGATATGAACCCTGATATATGTTTTGCTTTCTAATATGGATATGAACTGGGATAAGGTACCTGAGATGTCTTGTAATTACCCCCTACTGATTTCAGAGACTAGAGTTTGGGACCACAGGATGTCCTTTCATCCTGCTAACTATACATAATAAGGTTAGCTGTTGGTATCTACATTAACCAAATACACAAAACACTTTGTGCAGACAGAAAATAATACATTTAAGAGACGGGAAATGAAAAATTACATACAATTATTCAGTTAAAACATAGGAAATTGGAGAATCATATACAATAATACGGATTATGACATAAATTTCTCCATAGAAATATACAATAATAACATGATTGTGACACCTCCCCTTTTTAAGATGTAAGCCCGGAATGGATCACACAATCCTTTCCAGCGCAACAAACCTCTGCCAGCTCTGCTTGGCGTGACAAACCATCTTGCCATGGCAGCTTTCATCTTTTACAGCAATTAGGGATATTTTGCTGCTGGAAAATGTGTTTCCATTTGTGTGACCTTTTTCCGCCTTTTGCCACAATACCGTAGGTAGAAGCTGAACTGGTTTGGGGTTCAATTTTACCTAACAGTACCAACTTGTTACCCCCTTGCTGGCCAGTCTCTGCTCAATTTGTTAATGCTGGACCACAAACATCATCAGTACCTTGTTTACACTCAGGAAAAAAAAATGTTTTATTGCAGGATGCTGGTCTGTCTACTGATCCAACACAAGCTTCAGTGACACTGACAGGTACATTACTACCAACATCATATATATTGCTTTCAATACAATTAGTAATTTAATTCTCTGTTTGCTTCCTGCCCTCCTGTTCACTATCTCCCTGCTCGCACTGGGACTTGGACCAACAATTGGGTTCTACCAGGACCTTGTGGTCCTCAGGAATGGTTACATCCCTGTAATCTATACCAGGAACAGCCACTAATACTGGATACTGTCCCTTATGAACTCCTATCACTGAGTTGTCACTTTCTACAGAGACAGGTAATGGTTCCACTGCATCTATACAGCTACTTTCTTCTCCCTTGGTCTGGAAAAAAACACCTTTCTCCATGATCCTACTCTGAGTCCTAACCCCCTGCCCTACACACTCCTGAACGGATTCCTGATCCTGGCCTATACTCCGAATGCTGCTCACTATCTCAGAAAGTTTGGGTACAGTATAAGGGATTCTACTCTGCCTATTGCCTAAGCTTTATCTACCTTACTAAGAGAGACCCCTAATGAATTCCTGTCCATCCCCTCCCCCTCTCCAGTCATACACTTGGGCCTTACTGGTTCTGGCACTGTTCAATATCTGCTCTGTTCTCCCAGTCCTCCCTCCTAGTTACACTGCCCTAAGTTATCAGGAGATACCAGGGAAATACCTTGGGGAAACCTGTCCTTTCCTCCACCCTCTACTAATGAGCTACAATTTTGCTTTCTAGGCTGTCCCAATCTGCTGTCAGTCTGCAGTGCTAACACACGGTCTGCGTCACAAGTTCCAGCCAACTGCCCTGGGGAGAGTTGTTGAAGCTTGGCAGGGGCTAAGTCAACTGGGTCAGAACAAGGATAGGATTACAATCACATACCCCCTGCTCTGAGCCCAATGACTGCACCCCAACAGCCCTTGTAGCACTGTGAGTGACAGCTAACACAGGCAATACAATATTACAAAGTTTACAATCATTAATTACATTAATAACATTTGAAATACATTTATCAATTACACATTCATTAGAATAGGTTACGCTTTTATCTCCCTCACAAAGAGAATCACCCACCTTCAACCCACCTTCCTCCCCCTGTCCACTAACAAGATACCCAGATGCTACACCCACATCATTACACAGTACCTTGTCTTGTCCAGAGAGTTTGGTTGGTAATTCCAGGCTTTCCTTTGGAGGGGTGAAATGACAGATAAGGTCGCCCAAATCTTCCCCCAATAACACGGGTACAGGAATATCTTTATAGACTCAAACTTCCTTCACCCCCCTCCCAGCACCCCAATCAATATTGCCTGGGGTACTCGCGTGCAGGTACCCCTGAAACCCAAAATGGTAATAAATTTTCCAGGGATTATATCCTCCTCATCCACTACACCAGGGGGAACTAAGGTAATGTCAGCGCCGGAATCACACAATCTAGTGACAGCACGGTTGCCCACCACAACAGACTGAAGATTCTTGGTTTTGACACTTTTCTTCTTACTCACGAACAACACAGAGGCAGAGATGCGGGCTGGTTGGCCAGTTGAAGTCGTCTGCTTCCGCTCAGGACAGGCAGGCCTGAGATGTCCATGCTTCCCACATAAATAACATCTGCGAGTATCACTTGGCACTGGCCTGGCATTCACAACTGCAGGTTCAGGTTGCTGGAAAACTTGGTTTACAGGTGAGGTAGGGGATAAAGGTGAATGTTTCCCAGCTTTCCATCCACTAGGGGGAGCCCTGTAGCTGCAGGACACCCTTGTATGCACATAAGTATCCGCAATTTCGGCAGAATTGGGTTGACGTTCCATCACAAACTGCCGTACCTCTGGGGGGGACACATGCAGAAGCTGATCATGAACCATCAGGTCTTCCAGGGAGTCATAGGTATCCTTTTTTTAGTCCTTTAGTCCATTGCCTGAAACAGTGCGCAGGTGACTGGCCACATCCATATAACTGTCTGCTGGGCCTTTTAGCAGGGACCTGAATTTCTTGCGGTAAACTTCTAGGGTTAACTGATACTTGGTAATAATTGCGTCTTTTATGGCCTCGTAATCACCATCCTGCTCACTTGGCAATTCCACAAAGGCCTCCAGGGTTTTGCCTTTCAACCCTGCCTAGCCCACTGTGACTGTGGCACATGGTACTGACAGCAGGCCTTTTCAAAAGAAAGCAAATATACATCAATGTCACTGTCCACATCCATAACTGGAAACTTGGCTGCATGGTTCACAGCCAAAGGTGATTCCCCATGCTCCAGGGAATTAACATAGTGAGTTTGTTGCTGATGCTGGAGTTTCGCCATCTCCAGTTCATGCCGCCAGGCAGACTCTTTCTCTGCCCGTTGCTCTGAAAACTCCATCTCAGCTTGCCGCTGCCTCTCTATGAACTGCAGATATGCCATTGGATCAGTACTGCTTAACATTTCTAATACCTCCTAGAGATGTTGATAGTCACTAGACACAGACGGTCTAGCACTGGCATCCCCAGAATGTGTAACTTGTAACCCCTTGTTGGGTATTACCATAAAAATTTGTACCCAAAACAGTCCCTTGTGTTGTAGTTCCATCCAGGGTCTCCTGTGCTTGAAAGTCAGACTCATATAAATCCCGAATGACCTCCTCTTTTCAATTTGCCATAGGTTTTGATCTGACGTTCCTCACAAGCATTGATCAAATCACTCTTCCCCATTCTTTTGTAATCCATAGGACCAGGCGTGATTGCAATATAAAATATAGGATAGAAAAACAGAAGATAGGGAGGGAACTGTTGCTATATGTTTGTCTATATATATATAGAAAGCATTATTGAATAGTGACTGGCTGTTTGAATTTCTGATTTGTGAATAAAGGGGAGACTTGATGGAAGAATGTGTAAGCAACGAAAAAGAAAATGCACAGGGTTACAATAGTTTTTAGTTTAGATGTTTCAGTTCAACTTGACCATAGGGGTGAGACATGCCAATAGAAATTAGTTATGTCAGTTTTTTACCGAGGGGCACTTAAATAAATAACAAAGCAGTAATATGGGGTGCTGTATTTATGTCTTATCTACTTTCTTATATTAAAAATATAATTTTTTTAAAAAATTAATCCAAAATGCTAAAAGTACTTTATTAAAGGGAATGCCTTTATTAAATCTATATTCTTAACCAGGATCCCCCCAAACCAAAGTTTTTTTTTATACTTTTTATACCTTTTCACTCAGTGCCACTAAACTTAATGACAAAAAGCAATCCCTCCCTGGACAGGCTCCTCTGCAGCAGTTAAGGCAGGATAGCTAGCTACTGTCAGCTACCCAGAAGAAGCAGGGACAGCCCTGGCAAGGGATCGCTCCTTGTAAGTAAGTTTAGGTGAAAATTTAAGTATAAAGAAACTTAGGTTTGGAGGGTTCCTGGTTAAAAATATATATTTTAAGAAGAACACAAATAAATATTCAAAATAAATACACAAAAATATATAAAAAAGAATTAAGAGGGATATTGCTCTGTAGTAGAAAAAATATTATGGGATCATGTATGACTGCAGTATAATAATAACTGAGTCACTCTAGGCCTTGGTTGTTTTTTCATTCTATTAACATGTCTGAAATGTCAGTATCAACCACATTTAGCTGTGCAGTCCTTTTTGTTACCAGAGGGAGGCAGACATGTAATTCTGTACATTATTGTACCTCATACTCTTGTAAAGGAAAATTCACAAGATGAGCATGAGATTGGTGAAAAATACAAGTAAGATATGTTTTGACAAACAAAAATTGATTTTTAAAATCTCAATGTTTTGGATTTCTCACTCTCATTATAGGAGAATATACATTTTCCCTAACAGAACTGTGAGGTGGTAATGGACTTCAACTCACATTATCCACTAGTATTTAGAACAGCTATATTAGTCCAGGCAGTTGCATTCATAAGTATGGAGACAATAAACCACACTTCTTTTTAATAGCAATATTGGTTCTAACAGTCTTTTTTTTGTTTTTTGTTGTTCACTGCATTTCAGCTGCAGCTTTAAGAAGAAACGGCAACTCTATTCCTGGCTCATGCTGGTTTAAGCAAAGAACAAGAGACCTAGCTCCTTTAACGCCCGTTCTTCAATTAAACTGAAAACCCCAAACTCAATTTCGCCAGTGGAGATACCCTTTAAGAATAGGAAACTTGAGTTATACCTTTAAGCACACACGTTTAAATATTGCCAAATCATGTTTTGCCCTCATCCCTAATACATGTCATTTGTAAAGGTTTAAGGAATCAATATTTGTATCTATTGCCCATGTTTAGCTAAAATAACTGTGCATAAACTGATAACATTGAAGTTTCTTATTAATCCCTCGCCTCTTTAACAATAAAAGCTATATCCACCATAAAAGCTACCATAACCGCTTGGTCCTCCCCTGGGTTTGCAGTAGTTATCGAGTGATACCTACCTACAGTTGCACTGATTAAGTTGGATCTTCCCTGACTCCCGTTTGTGTCTGGGCCTAGCCTATTAGAAGCTGCGCATTGCAAGAAGCACATCTTTCCGTTGGGCCAGCATGAAAGCATGAATTAAATATCATTACTACAGCAAACATTGGATGAGGACTGAGTGTTTTGGGTTTTCATGCTGTGTAGTCTTTTTAGTAGTGGGTGAAATGTACTATTGTTGACCTTTAAATTTTAAGTGTATGTTTTTACTTCAATTTCCATTTTATTGTTTGTTTCCTAAGCATTTGACTTTCAACTGCCTGCCACAAAAAATACATGAAACACAAGTTGTCACATACAGTATGTAAGGTAAGTAATGGTTAAAGGATGACTCACACATTCTAAATTACCTGTCAGTTTCAGCTAATCCACTCTAAGTAAACTATCAGCTAACGTGAGCAATAATATTATGCTCTAGTGGATATGATATAATTCTGGGATTAAACTGCATGTAAATTCATTTCTAAGTTGCAATGTGAACTAGCAGCATTATTATGTTTCTTACATTAGAAAGCAGTATAAAAGGATAAGAGGAGCACACTATGCTGCAACAAAGTGATAATTTATTCTGAAAAATGACATATTCAACTTTTCGGGTGGTCTCAACCCCCTTCTTTTTAGGTATGATACCTGAACAAGGGCGTTGAGACCTCCCAAAACGTTATATTTGTCATCCAATTTGTGTATTTGTGATCCAATCGAACAATGTTCTGCTTTCAGAACTGAACTTCCAAAAATCCAAAGAATAAGTCAGAATAGACACCAAATATATATTCCATCACCCTATAGTATCACTTTTGACACGGGCAGCCCTATTTTACTTAATAAATAAGTTAACGTTTGCATGCACTTTTTGCTACCTGCGTAAACGATGATCCCATACTTACCCTGAATTGGGATCCTACGATGGTAGGATAAAGATGTGCACCTATGAAGTCCCTGCAGGACGGAGTAAGAAGTAATGAAGGCTCCTAGTTAAGGTACCTGTCCAGGTTACATGTCCCTGTTTGGGTGCCATATGAAGTAATGACACACACACTGACAAGGAGATTCAATAAAAGTTCTTATCGTAAAAAATGGTGCTAATTTTGCCCCAACCAATCAGATCTTATTTAACATTTGAAAGCTTATATCTGATTGGTTGGGGCAAAATAATCACCATTTTTAATGATAAGAACTTTTATTGAATCTCCCTGTGAGTGTTTAGATCATAATTCTGTGTCCTTTTCCTCCCAGATCTCTCTGAGGGGTCCTTTTCTTTAGACTTTTAGGGATGTACAGAATTGAAGGGATAGGATACATGTGTACGCTTGTGATTGGCACATATCATACATGTGATGTGATACTTTTGATCACTTGTTATTGCCAAGTGTGTTGTTAACTAAAGGTTAAGTCAATATAAACGAAACCCACTATAAACAAGAAACAATAGATAAGGGTCCTTGCTGAAAGAACACATTGTTCGTGGTTTACAAACATACCAATTTAGTAAACAAGTTCCTCAGTAATATTCCTACATTTATATAGCATGCAGAATAATTATTCTTATAGCTAAATAATATAAATTATTTATTATAGCTATATATAATAAGCGCATTTACCCTATGTTTTACCCTATGATAAGATGCAGAGGACAGCAATAAATTTAAGAATCTCGGTGATTCCCATTTTTGTGCCCTGTGAACATTAACGTCATAAACTTCAGAACTTAAATCTATGTTAGCGCTAATCCACACTAGTAGACTTTTAAGCCGGTTCCAATTTCCCCTATCCAATCGGCACGCTGCCTAGGGGCAATTATTGACTCCTCTCTCTCCTTTTCTAACCACATTAAGCGAAAACCTGCTCCTTCTTCATTCGCAATATAGCCAAAATCCGCAGGTTCCTTTCTCTCCCGACCACCATGCATGCTCTCATCCTATCGCACCTGCACTATTGCAACCTACTACTTTCTGGTCTTCCTGCTTCCCACCTCTCTCCCCTTCAGTCTATACTTAACTCTGCCACACATATTGTTTCGCTCTCTAATAAACCGGATCCCAAATCTCCTCTGTACCGGACAACAAACTGGCTCCCCGTTAAACAGCGCATTACATACAAAATCCTTCTCTTAACATTTAAATCCCTTCGCTTTGATGCTTCTCCTTATATTTCCTCTCTAGTCTCCCCATATATTCCTGCCTGTACCCTCCGCTCATCGCAGAACCAGCTCCTGTACAGACCCCCCACTGCTTCCTCTCACCTTAAACCTTTCTCTCTTGTGGCTCCCATCCTCTGGAATTCTATTCCCCTCTCTCTACGTCAAGAGACCTCAATCAGCAGGTTTAAATCTAGCCTTACACCCTACCTATCTGGTAACCAGCACAGTATTAGATTAGAGTTTTATTTTCACAGCATACGTCTCACTCCAGCACTTATACCCATTCCATTGTTTCTGTGTGTTACCCACCACAACTAGATTGTAAGCTCTATGGGGCAGGGTCCTCATTACCTCTTGTGAAAAAGCCCTAGCACTTCTATTTATATAATTGGTATATTTATGCACAGAACTATCTATGTATTTATCCCCCTTGTATGACTTTATTGTATTTTATTACTGTACAGCGCTGCGTCCCCAAGTGGCACTATATAAATAAACATATACATACATATAACCCCCTTGTTCTACAAAGTTATACAACTCTGTCCATCTAAAGCAAACCATACAAATCATCATGGCTGCCACAATTCCCTTTTGGATTCCAACACATATGAAATGTACATGCAACAACACAAAATGCCATTGCATTAAATACATGCAGTATGGCTGCACTGAAATCATTACAGCCTGCATCGCGCTTTTAATGGAAATACTAACCAGGTTATTCTCATTTAGATTTCATAAGTGGAAGTTACCCTCCAACATTTGCCTTTTTATGAGTACACTTGTATAAACAAAAGAAGCAGAAGAGTGGCTCTGAAATTCTCCTCACACCGTATCTAGTAAAAAATAAAGTGAAATATTAATGGGCAATATCGCATTGGCGATTGTGCATCCATTTCCATTTTGCGATCACCTTAGGGCCAAAGGCTCAGAATAGACGCCCATCGTTCTGGTATTAAAACTGCCTATTGCAATGGCAATACAAATAGGCCAGTAGCGAAACATATTTTGGAATACAAACATAAAGTTGAAGATTTTAAATTTATAGGCATTGACCATTACCACTCCTTAATAGGGGAGGTAATCGTTCCAAAAAATTTCTGCAACGCGAGGCATGGTGGATCAGATTTTTAGACACTACATCCAAAGGGCCTTAACGAATATCTCTCTATGAAATGTTTCTAAGATGATAGATAATTGAACATGCAGCACTTGACACTTAATCAGCATTAGACACTTTGTCTTCATGATTTGAAACATAGTTTCATTCAGCACTGGAGTTATTGTTATAAATGTTTTATGGTTTAATGATTGTATATGGTCACTATAACGTTTCTACAAGGATGCACAAGGTTAAAAAATTACCTGATTGTAAATGGTTCTTTTCATCACATTATTGGTTTTGGGTGGGATTAATGTTTTAAATGAGTGAGCACCACATTGTACACAGAGTTTGGCTTAATAAAGGTCCCAGAACTCAGACCAAAATGTTGCCTTGCACCCCTAATAAATTGTGTTGACCTTTAAACAAGACTTAGGAGTGCATTGGATTCTTTCTTTACTTGGTATTGACATTCTAACCATTTGCACCCGGGCAAGAGACTTGCTGGGAGCGAGTTCCTATAACACAGGGAATACATATATATATCCGGCACTCTGTGTGATTGCACTCATGCCCAGAATCCACTAGGCTTAGGTGCAGCCCCATACACGGTACATACAATAGGAGAAAGGAGGCACACAGGTCTTCTATTTTTAAACATGTGAAAAGTTAAACACATATACTCTATATCATTAGGCTGTATTGCATCTGTATATATTCATTAACGAAAGGACATAAAGAAGAAACTTACTGCTGACAGAATGGTAGGAGTTGTAGTTTTCAAACATGTGAAAGGTCATAAGTTCAACACCTCTGTATTACATCTGGACACATGCCTAAGCTACAGGACATTAAGAAGAAACTTGCTGCAAACAGAGAATACTGGGTTTGTAGTTTTCAAACATGTGAAAGGTCAAAAATTCAACACCCTAGCTCTATACCATTAGGCTGTATTACATCTAGACACATGCCTTAGCTACAGGACATTAAGAAGAAACTTGCTGCAAACAGAGAATACTGGGTTTGTAGTTTTCAAACATGTGAAAGGTCAAAAATTCAACACCCCAGCTCTTTACCATTAGGCTATATTACATCTAGAGACATGCCTTAGCGACAGGACATTAAGAAGGAACTTACTGCAAACAGAGAATGCTGGGATTTGTAGTTTTCAAACATGTAAAAAGTCAAAAGTTCAACACCCCTGCTCCATACCATCAAGCTGTATTGCATCTGTGCACATGCATTAGCTATAGTACATTAAGAATAAACTTACTGCAAACAGAGAATGCTGGGATTTGTAGTTTTCTAACATGTTAAAGTTCAATACCCCTGCTTTATACAATTAGGCTGTATTACATCTGGACACATGCCTTAGCTACAGGGCATTAAAAAGAAACTCAAAAAAGAAAAGCAAACAGAGAATACTGGGATTTGTAGTTTTCAAACGTGAAAGGTCACAAGTTCAGCACCCCTGCTCTATACCATTAGGCTGTATTACATTTAGACACATGCTTTAGCTACAGGCTATAAATGAGATACTTTGCATGTCCCTGCCCATTTCTCTGGGAGTGAGAAATATGTGTTTATATGTTAGATTATAAGGGCAATGCTAATATAATAACATGAGGCTGTGAGGTATCTTCTTTAATAAGAATGCTCTATTTCATTTTATACTCTGTGGGGACTCGGGTGAGCTTTTATCTCTTTTAACCCATACCTCTACCTAACCTATATAACCAATAAGTATCCTGTGCCCCAAGTCCTAACCCCATAGTTATTGTAAATCTGGAACTTGCAGTGGTAAATACTAATAAGTATAAACCTAGCATGTTAATATGGATCTTGTAAAGGTTCTTGGTTGAACTGCACATTGTAGCAGGATTGCATGGGTCTGTTCTCAGGCCTGCTGATTTATACCACATAGACCCTCTAGATTCTAGCTGGCAGGTAAGGGAAGGTTTGAGTGTTTGTTCATGTAATGTGGAGGGTAACACGGATGTCTCAGTATGTATTTATTCATTCATATACTTGTATATGTTTTAATCTGTATATATATTATTGTACCAGTAGAGGTGCTATAGCCACACTAATTACTTTTAGTGCGCTCTGTTACTTTAAATTTTAAGTGGGCAGGGCGGATTTTGACCATAAATTCTGGTCTAACTATTACCCCTGTTCATGCCTGTGATGAAGGGTGCATGCCCGAAACGCGTCGGCTGTGATGGCCCTATGATTTTAAATTGAACTAATAAAGTCTTTTTATATTCGGAAGAGTTGTAGGCGCAAGAACACTTTTTTTCTATTTTGTTCTATTGTCATGTTTTCGGGTGACGCACGATTCCCGTGATGTTCTAGCACCTCCTCTTACCTTTGCCGAAGCAGCGAGGCAAGTCCCGCGAGAGACGGGAAGGGGGAAGAGACGGAGTGAAGCCGGCTCGGGACGGCTGTGTGGTGAGACGCTACCACGTTTGGTGTGCCTCCCGCAACCTGGAGCGACCATCTTTTTCTGTTGGGGTGTATATTTTAATGTGGAGGGAATAGCCTGAGTACCTGATGATTACTGGCTGAAGGGGTCTAAGTAGCCTCTCTCTAGCCTTATGGCTTAACAGCTATAGGCATAAACAAGAGGCAGACAGATCCCGAACCAATTGCATAGTTGTGCACTTGGTGTTGGTATCACAGAAAGCACGACCCTGAGCTTTCAATTTAAAAAAACAAAGAAAACGGTGCTGTTTAGTTCAAACTGCACATTGTGGCAGAATTGCCTGGGTCCATTGTCAGACCTGCAGGTTTATCCTATTTGGTTCCCCTGGAAGCTGATGACTGTTTGAATAACAGTTTAAATTATCCCTGTTTAAAGATTTTATAGTCGCTGTATCTACACATAGCAAAACATACACACAATATATTATCTATCCATCTATCTATCTATCTATCTATCTATCTATCTATATATATAAGAAATTTAAAAAGGTTAGACATTAGGACCTTCTGGGGTTACCTTGACGTGGTTGGAAGGCTTTTCATTCATGTGATCACAGTAATGTATACTAAAACCCCTTTGTTTATAAAGTATGCTAGTGTGCAGATAATATGATATTGTATGGGGCCTAGGAATGTGCATTGATTATCTTTTCTATGTTTGTATAAATGTTGGACCAGATCAGTAGCACTTCCACTAAATGTAGTTGTAAATTAGCTTAATTGGAGTGCTTCTACAATTCTTGTATTGTATGTATTTATTGGGAGGCCTGGTCAAGTCTCCATGTGGCACCCCCAACATGCCCCTTTTATGGGAGGTCCTATGCCTTTAATATAAAGCACTGGATGGCCTCTTCCCTCATTTTAAAAAGCCAGAGGGCTGGGGGGAAGAGAGAGAGCCTGTTATATGGATCCAGTGTGTAAGAATGAGAAATGCAAAAGTTTGCTAATAGTAACTGAAGTAAAAGAATTTAAAAAGGTTAGACGTTAGGACCTTCCAGACTGGGGTTACCTTGACGTGGTTGGAAGGCTTTTCTTTCATGTGATCACAGTAATGTATACTAAAACCCCTTTGTTTATAAAGTATGCCAGTGTGCAGATAATATGATATTGTGTGCGCAGGCCTGAAAATTGTGTGCGCCCGCACAAGCGCACAGCTTAGAGGGAACACTGACTATAATCCATAGAATGTCAATGGAATAAACCTGCAGGTCTGATAATAGACCCAGGCATTTCTGTCACAATGTGCAGTTCAAGCCAAACAGCCCCATAAGGGAACCTGAGACCCCCCCCCATCATATATATAGATATCACTTACTGTCCAGCAAACAGAAGCTCTCCTTTTTTTCTATTGAGAGGGGAGGGGTGAGGCAAGACTGTCACATGTTTTACAAAGGAAGTGACATATAAGTCTTGCAACTTCCTACTAACTTCCTACTTGCTACTAACACACAGATTTTTTTTTTGTTTCGCTAACACTGCTGTCAATCTAATATTAAAGGCTATGTCCACCCTAAAATAAAAAAATTAATATGTGATCCCCCCTGGGCTCCCAGCCCCAACCACATAATTTTTTTTTTTTAGAAAGCCCCCCAAACTCTACTTACCTTCCCTTCTTTCCTGCGCCGTGCTCCCGGCCCTCTGCTTGTGAGGAAATGCAAGTAGAGGGGCGGGACCGGCAGCCGCGTCTGTGATTGGCTGAGCGGCAGCCAATCACGGACGCGGCTGCCGGCAGCTCACTTCCACGTAGGAAAGCGGAGAGGTAAGTAAAACATTGGGGAGCTTTTTAAAAATAAAAAGTATGCGGTTGGGGCTGGGGGACATAGGGGAAGGGATAGCAGAAGGGGTTTAACACTAGGGGGAGGGATAGCAGAACGGGAGGGAGAGGGAGGGAGAGGGAGGGGGAGGGAGGGGGGAGAAGGGCTGCAGCACGCATGGCAGGAATCTCCGGGAGGCCAGGTAGCAGGCAGTGTCCTATATGGACCTGCTAGCCTCCTGGTGGTCAGTTTTTGGAACTTTGGGGGGGGACTACAGGAGAACCAGATGGAGTTGGGATGTGAGGTAAGGATTAAACTACACTACATGGTGGGGCCAGTAGTTGGGGGGATTATAGTTTTGGGGGTGGACATGCCCTTTAAGCACTCCATTGGATACAACACTAAAAGGGAAGTGATATATATGTTTCTTTTTAAGCTTACATTGCCTCCATGTAAAACTTCCTGGGGTGTGGCTAAACACTCCATTTTGAAGATTTCATTACAAAACAGGAGTGGGGACTATGCAAGTACTTTTATTTATTTATATGTTTTGCCTTATTTACATTTCTATATACTTTAATGTCATTACTACATATTTGTTAATTTTGATAAAATTATTTAGTGCTTAAACAACACATAAACACTGTCCCTATGTATATTACTTTTACCCACCCCCACAAACATAGTACCTCCGAAAAACTCATTGTATTCACCATGAAATTATAAACGTATTTATATAATATAAGGGATATAACACTCTTCAAAGAATATCAGCGCTCCTCAGGTCTTCCAACAAGTGCTTTTTAAATAAACATTGTACAAAGTGCAACAATAGCAACATTTCGGCCCTTGTCTTCTGGCCTTTATCAAGCTTAAACAATAGTGCATTTGCACACCCTTATATATTCCCTGTAATTAGTGCTGAAGCATAAGACACCTATACATGACATCATTTCAAATAATTAAAGTGACAATGCTCAAATATATTTCTGCATTATTATAAAAATAGTACAGTGCATATTTAAAATATTATGAACTCCAAACCTTATGGATACTAAAACTTAAAAAAGCTTAAAAAAGGGTCACCTTTTTTAAGCTTTTCTAAGTTTTAGTATATAGTAGCAGCACTCCACTTGCATTCAATTCTGGTGGGTGTCTGTGTGCAATCTTTTATTTTTGATACATCAGGCTCCTCCAGTCAGCGACTTTTCGGTAAATGAATGTCTTTTAAGGGACCTTAATGTCTATGAGTCCAATGTATAGTCCTTGATTGCATTAATTAACTGTTGTTCTTGTTAAATGTATTTGTTGTATATGAAAAGAGGGTTAATATGTGACATCAGTGAGTTGGGAGGGACTTGAATGTGTATAAAGGGAGGTGATGTAAGAAAGGGATTAATTTCCCAAGATATCGCTGACTGGAGGAGCCTGATGTATCAAAAATAAAAGATTGCACAATATATCTCGAGTGCGGTCCATGCAAGTGGAGTGCTGCTACTATATACACTATACACAGTACCACACCACACCAAAGAGAATAAACCATAGGCGCAGAGGATCTATAGGAATATACCATAGAAACAATATGGTTCAGAGATGCAGGCAGAGGATAATAAAGTGCACTTGATCTTAGCACAGATCTTGCAATGCATTTCTCAATAGTGTACCTATTTATAGGGGAATGTGAAGTGTAGGACAGGGGTGCCAAACCTCCCCCATGCTGGGGGCAGCACTAGCGGCACCCCATGCTCTTGCTGTAGGTGTAGCTCCACCCCTGACACAAGCAATTATGCCCACAGCATAGCCCTTGCCACGCCCACCCACGGGTCCAAAAGACGGGACCAAAAAACGTGTGGGGGATCAATGGTGTAAGCATCAGGATAATATCTGAAATCCAATATTAGATTTATTACATCTTTTTCAGTTCTCTACAGCTTGTTTAAACCCAGTGTAACTAGGAATCACTGGGCCTCACAGCTAAACCATAATTGGGCCCTTCTCCCTGTATAATCTACAGTGTTAGTTTGGGGCGGGGGACTATACCTGTTGTAGGAAAAGTGTGAAGTTGGGGCCTCCCCTGGTAGTTACATGCTTCTTTAAACCATGCTTCCATCTCTCTATCTGTGATTCTGATATCTAAATATAAATACTGCTTATAAACAGGGCAGAATTTCTCTTTTTATTTATTTGTTTTTATCTCCCAAAAACTTTTGCTCTGGCTTGTTGACTATATCTAAATGTACTGTTACAGAAATTCTAATACCTTAAGTCCTGTAGTAAATAATACAATGCTTTTTCACAGTGGATACCAACAATAAAACCAACATTCTAATCAGCCCTACAAATAAGGCAGTCATTAGAGATATACCACATGTACTGTATAAATTGTGTCATTAACCTGTATTCCTCAAATGATTCCTGAATTTGTTCCTCCTCGAGTGGGTTGCCTTCCATCTCATTAGTCTCATTTTCTTGTTGTTCGTGCTGCTCGAGGACTGGCCTCATCATATTTTCCTCTTTCATAAAGTCCGACAAAGCTTTGCTCATCTGATCTGGAGAACAATAAGGATTTTTCTCTTAATTCTGAAATGCAGTTTGAGGTTTTGTGCTGTTGTGATGCAGGATCTAAAGAGTCTACATTGCGCTGATGGCTTTGTGTTCAGCTGCCTGAGCAGTATTAAAAAAAAAAAAAATCTCTTATGAAACCATTGTGACACCAGGGTAAATTAATGTCAGATTGAATATGAATGTCTAAGAGAGAAATGCGAATAAACAAGTGAAGTATTTTATCTGGGGTATGGTTTTGTATGATGCCACTGTTGTTAAGGAATAGAAAAAATAGGAGATACAAGTGAAGCTAGTGGACTAGTCAGTGATCTGGACTCCTAGCTTAATCTAAAATCAACAATAATTTAATTACCTGTTTTGTCATTTAATTACTACAATTAGAATTTTGTTATCCTTAAATTGGATTATAACGCATGCATGATCTATGGTTACTACATATAATCTGATATTTCAGCCCAATGAAATGTACTGACTGATCCTATAGTTGTAATTGGTCATTACTTGCATACAGGTATTGCTTGCAGAATTAACACATTATGTGTAGGGGCAGCAGAATGACCAATTCTATGTTTAGAAATAGACGGATGTTGCTGGATATGTATGCGTGTGCCTAAATGAATGGGCAATTCAATCTGCCTGGTAGTTGGACATAAACTCAGTCATGCAGAGCAAATTAAAGTCCAAGCTCCTAATAGTGAGTAATATAGACCTCAGGCAGGCATTACAAATGCAGTACGTGATAACTTCCAATCCAAATATTATATAAGTCTATTTATCTGAATCTAACAGAATTTATTTATCGGTTTGTTCTTATTTTATGTTTATCTTAAACTTTTAGGCTGAGGCCACAGACACATAAGTGCACACATACGCATTTCTGGTGTGCATGTGTGTCGCTGTGTGTTGCGATTGCCTAATGCTTTTAAGCAAGTCTGTCATCTTTTGAAATTAACTTTGCATTTAATAATCTACAGTATAGGTGAAAACATAATACCGTATATACTCGAGTATAAGCCGAGGTTTTTAGGTTTAAAAATCAACCTAAAAACCTTGCCTCGGCTTATACTCGAGTCAAGAGAAAACTTACCTTAATTCCAGATGCAGCCGCGAGTCAGGAAGGAAAGCCGGCAGTTCCCAGTAGTTCTTCGTGGGTGCGTGATGATGTCATCGCGCACACTGGCGGGATGACGTCATCGCACAGCCACGAAGCAGTACTGGGAACTGCCGGCTCTGCACAGAGCGAGCGGCAGCCGGCGGAGAGATGAAGACTGAAGACTGGAGAGATGAAGACTGAAGAATGAAGACTAGCCAGGTACGGTAAGTGAACTGGGGGGGCTCTAGGGTGGGGGACAGTATGCCATACAGTAACACCCAATACCTTTCTACTATAGGTGCAACTCCCAGCAACGAAAGCATGCTGGGAGTTGTAGTTTCCAAACATCTACAGTGGAAAGGTATTAGGGTTACTGTATGGGATTACTGTACATTTAAAGGGCAACTATCTACCCTCGGCTTATACTCGAGTCAATCATGGGTTACTGATTTTGGAGGCAAAAATGGGTACCTCGGCTTATACTCGAGTCGGCGTATACTCGAGTATATAGGGTATATGGAATAAAACATGAAATTGAATTGAGAAGCTTTAAGTAATCAACAGAATTATAGATCCCAGAAAACGTTATGTTAAATAACGTGTCTGAATGGAGTCATAATGATGTGTAGATTTCAAAAAGTATTAAGATTTCATATGCACAGTGAGCAATTTTCAGCTTGATGTTGTGTCTGTAAGGTATTTCATATCTGGCCACTGATATTTTACTTTATCACTTTCTATAAATAAGGCAGTGAGCTCTGTGATAGCCTTGAATTAATACCTCACTTTGTATCTATGGAGACAGAAAGCAGGAGTCATCTTTTTTCTGGTGGATATTAAGTCTGGTAAGGCGTTACATTAGTAAGTTTAAAAAAACAGTTTGTTTCCTCTCTAACTAAGAGCTGAAAATGTTATAGTTTCATAGTAACACACTATATAAAATAGGACGTGTTGTATTGTACATCCATATTAAAGTGCAACTAGAGACCAAAAATATAATACATACAAACAATAGAATACTAGTACACAAACAACTATAATTGCATATTGGCTATCTCCATAAGGTTGCCTTTGAAGGTTTGACCAAGCCTTCTGGGAACTTGTATTCCACCCAGAGTTATGTCATTTGCTCATATGAGCCAAGTTTTAAACTAGAGCTTGAAGCTTACAGGTCACACAGGAGAAGCTGTCAGCTCATGCAGCCAAATAGGCAAGTACCAGTTGATTAGGACCCAGTTAAATAAAGCAATCTTGACGTGGTGACTGGGCTTAAAATAATTTGGCCACCTTATTGAACTAATTACTTTATCCAGGTTTATGGCAGGCTCTTTGTAGCATCAGCCTTATTGAGATATAGCCAATATGCAATTAGAATTGTTTGTGTACTAGAATTCTATTGTTTGAATTGTTTTATAGTAAGTCACACACAAAAATTATTTTGCATCATAAATGCATGAGAAAGTAATTATGAAAAGAATTAAAGGAGAATTAAACTTATATATTTTTAATTGTAATGTGAAAGCTTTTCTCCCTATACATTCTCTAGTATGTTACATTTACATACATGTAAGAAGCAGATACTGTAACTAAGAAGGCTTTCATGTTTTTGCCAGTGCAACTCACAGCCCATGTTGTCTACAAAAAGCCTTGTGAGCATGCGTACCCATTGCACACATTTTCTATTCAGATGTCTCCACATCAATATGTAAGTTCCTGGTAAGACTTTGAAAGCTGCTTGTTACCCTGCAGTTTATTTTCCAGCCAGCATGCAATACAAAATTCTGATTTTACTTCCTTTTTTAATTTGTTTCCTAAATTTCCTTGATGTACCTATTGGCATTTTGTATGCTGTGGTGGCTCAGAAGAAATACTTACGGTTCCTTTTAGAAACACACAGCCCATGAGGTCACAGGTTCAAATATCCATACTTATGTAGGTTTTTTTTAATATAGAAAAATAGCAGTTTTACTCAGCATTGACTGTGTACACATGTGGGTATAGTATTTGTTACATGCAGGTGTGTGTTTGGGTTAGATGGGAGAGACAGGGGGAAAAGGAAGTGCACAGTTGGTAATGTACATCATGTATTAAATAGTTATGAGTTGAGGAGGTAATACTGCTTGAGGGACGTATAGCACATATGTTTATAGCAAAAATGTATATATATGTTTTTTCCACTTAGAGAGTTACTATACAAATGTTGTGGTGAACGTACTCGTGAACATGCTACATATAATTGGCCCTGGGAAAAACATGGTGATTGCAACTAAATACCACAGCACTTGAGTGACTGACGGGCATCACGCTGTTGTTGTGTCTCTGAAGCATGCGACAGGTGGGCTCTTTGTCTGTGTTGTTTAAGCTGGGCTTGATTCTGTTGCCTTATTTGTGAGCTTTGTGTATTTTTATCAAGCGTGCTCTATGTTGTGTGTCCAGAAGGTGTGGATGTGAGATTTGGTGTTGTGGTTGCAATGTTATGGGGCATGGCCATGCTGTTTGAAAGTGTGGACGTGCCATCTGGGGGTCTGGGTATGATGTTTTGGGGCATGGGTGTCGTGTTTGGGGTGGGTGTTGTGTTTGGGGTGAACCTGTGATGTCTAGGGGCATGGACATGATGTTTGTGGACGTGGGCATGATTGGGGTGTGTGGCCATGATGTATGGGGATGGGCTGTATTTTTTTTTGGGGAGGTGGCCACAATATCTGGGGGCAGGGGTGTCCCTAGGGTTTTGGCACCTGAAAATACTTTTGAATGCCGCTCCTAGGACGAGCAGCGCACGTAGAGCGCCGCCGTGGCAAAGTGGGTGTGGCTTAATATGTAGGTGTGGTTTAGTCTGTGGGTGTGGCTTAGCACCCGGGCATGGCAAATTTCAGACTTTTTTTTTAAAATGGTTATTTATATGCTTCTCTATTTTTAGAAAACACTAAAAACATATTGGTGCAACTGGTACATTACGTTAGAAAGCTCTAATCTATCTATCTATCTATCTCTGCTATCTATCTATCTATCTATCCATCTATCTATCTCTGCTATCTATCTTATCTATCTATCTATATCTATCTATCTATCTCTGCTATTTATCTATCTCTGCTATCTATCTATCTATCTATCGCTATTATCTAGCGCTATTCTATTATCGATCTATCTCTACTCTGCTATCATCCTCTCTCGATCTCCCCTGATATTTATCTATCTCTCTCCTCCTTCTTTTTCTCTGCTATCTATCTATTCTATCTATCTATCTATCTATCTATCTATCTATCTCTCTCTCTCTGCATCCATCTATCTCTGATTATCTATCTATCTCTGCTATCTATATATCTATCTATCTTATCTATCGATCTCTTCTATCTGTCTATGTATCTCTGCTATCTATTTACTCTGATATTTATATCTATCTCTGCTATCAGTCTATCTATATTATCTATCTATCTCTGCTATCTATCGATCTCTTCTATCTGTCTATCTATCTATCTCTGATATTTATCTATCTATATTATCTATCTATCTATCTATATCTTCTCGTCTATCTATCACTATTATCTCTATCTCTATCTATCTATCTCTGCAATCTATCTAATTTATCTATCTATCTCTGCTATCCATCTATCTCTGCTATCTATCTATCTATCTATCTATCTATCTATCATCTATCTATCTCTGCTATCTATCTATCTATCTATCTATCTATCTATCTATCTATCTCTGCTATCTATCTATCTCTGTCTGTCTGTCCATCTATCTATCTATCACTCCATCTATCTATCTAGCTACTACTATCTTCTACTATCATCTTTCTATCTACCTACCTACCTCTCTATCTCTGCTATCTACTCTGCTATCTATCTATCTCTTCTGTCTCTATCTCTGCTATTATCTATCGCGATATTTATCTATCTCTGCTATCTACTATCTATATTATCTATCTATCTATCTCTCGCTATTTATCTATCTCTGCTATCTATCTATCTATCCATCTATCACTATTATCTATCTATCTCTGCTATGTATCTATCTATCTCTGCTATCTATCTATCTATCTATCTATATATCTATCTCTGATATTTATCTATCTCTGCTATCTATCTTTCTATCTATCTCTGCTATCTATCTATCTATCTCTTCTATCTGTCTATCTATCTATCTCTGATATTTATCTATCTATCTATATTATATATCTATCTCTGCTATCTATCTATCTCTTCTATCTGTCTATCTATCTATCTATCTATCTATCTATCTCTGCTATCTATCTATCTCTTCTATCTGTCTATCTATCTATCTCTGATATTTATTTATCTATCTATCTCTGCTATCTATCTATCTCTTCTATCTGTCTATCTATCTATCTCTGATATTTATCTATCGATCTATATTATCTATCTATCTATCTATCTCTGCTATCTATCTCTTCTATCTGTCTATCTATCTATCTATCTATCTATCTCTGCTATCTATCTATCTATCTATCTATCTATCTATCTATCGCTATTATCTATCTATCTATCTCTATTATCTATCTATCTCTGCTATCCATCTATCTCTGATATTTATCTATCTCTGATATCTATCTATATCTGTAATCTATCTATCTAATCTATCTATCTCCTATCTATCGCTATTATCTATCTATCTCTATTATCTACTATCTCTGCTATCTTCTATCTCTGATATTTATCTATCTCTGCTGTCTATCTATCTATCTCTGCTATCTATCTATCTATCGCTATTATCTATCTATCTCTGCTATCTATCTATCTATCTATCTATCTATCTATCTATCTCTGATATTTATCTATCTCTGCTATCTATCTATCTCTGCAATCTATCTATCTATCTATCTATCTATCTATCTCTCTTTCTCTGCTATCTTCTATCTATCTATCTCTGCTATCTATCTATCTCTGTCTGTCTGTCCATCTATCTATCTATCACTCCATCTATCTATCTAGCTACTACTATCTAATCTATATCATCTTTCTACCTACCTACCTCTCTATCTCTGCTATCTATCTCTGCTATCTATCTATCTACCTATCTCTGCCATATATCTATCTCTTCTGTCTATCTATCTCTGCTATTATTTATTATCTCTGATATTTATCTATCTCTGCTATCTCTCTATCTATATTATCTATCTATCTATCTATCTATCTATCTATCTATCTATCTCTGATATTTATCTTCTCTGCTATCTATCTATCCATCTATCTATCTATCACTATTATCTATCTATCTCTGCTATGTATCTATCTATCTATCTATCTCTGCTTCTATATATCTCTGATATTTATCTATCTCTGCTCTCTATCTATCTATCTCTGCTATCTATCTTATCTATCTACTATCTCTGCTATCCATCTTCTCTGCTATCTATCTTCTATCTATCTATCGATCTATCTATCTATCTATCTCTTCTATCTGTATATCTATCTATCTCTGCTATTTATCTATCTCTGCTATCTATCTATCTCTGTATTTTATCTATCTCTGCTATCTATCTTCTATCTATCTCTGCTATCTATCTATCTCTTTCTATCTGTCTATCTATCTATCTATCTATCTATCTATCTATTTTATATATCTATCTCTGCTATCTTCTATCTCTTCTATCTGTCTATCTATCTATTTATCTATCTTCTATCTATCTATCTATCTATCTATCTATCTCTGCTATCTATCTCTGCTATCTATCTATCTCTTCTATCTGTCTATCTATCTATCTCTGATATTTATTTTCTATCTATATTATTTACTATCTATCTCTGCTATCTATCTATCTCTTCTATCTGTCTATCTATCTATCCTCTGATATTTATCTATCTATCTATCTATCTATCTATCTATCTATCTATCTATCTATCTATCTATCTATCTATCGCTATTTATCTATCTATCTCTATTATCTATCTATCTCTGCTATCCATCTATCTTCTGATATTTATCTTGTC